>OZ026630.1:22371711-22657848 GCA_964020975.1 Hermodice carunculata
TTTTCTGAATGGGACTAGAGGAGAGAAGGGGTGACTACACCAAGGCAGCTAGACTGGAAACAATGTCAAGCCAGGTTGAAAGAAATCACCATAGGTTAAATGATCAAATCCTGGTCCTTAGGATGATATACATCACTAGTGATGCCAAATATACTGCTCTCCTGACTGTGCTTCTCATGCTATCGTCATTTAAATGTTATGCAATTCTGTGTGTTGTTACCTTGGTCTTCATGGTGTTCTCCTCAGGACCTGTCTGGGTAGGTACTGTGTTGGGGAGTGGGGTGGGGTGGGGTGGGGTGGGGTGGGGTGTACTGTGTTGTGGCTGAAGGCACAATCAAAACTGTCTAAACTGCATGGAAACCTTTGAGAAGTAATTGAACAGATGCAAATGCTCAGTTCCTGTAGTCAGAATAAAATGTTGCTTACTAAATGAAAACTCTGAGGATTTATTGTTCAGATTGAGCCATTGGTCCAACATTTACCATTCCAGCAATTCTATACCTCAGATAGAGGGCAGCTGGCATCAGCCATAGATGTGACGTGAGCAAAGACATTCCCTGTTGTCCTTCATGCAGGATTAATGGATGATCAGTGATCTGAATTGTTTTAAGACTGGAACAGTGATAACAGAAGAGACCATCAGAGAAAACTTCTCCAGCAGGACCACAATCCACAGAATGTTGTACAATATTTCCAGCAGCAAGTCTGTTACAACACAAAATCTATCATAGTGGAACTGTGAATGGTCAAATGCCACCTTGAAAAAAAAATCTCACAATATTTAAACACCAAAATCAGAAATCAAGGTAGACATTGTACCAGGGATGGGCTCTGCACCACAAGGAATAAAACAAGACAAACCATCAGAGGTAACTCTATCTCAAAGTAGGTGCATGTTTGATGCAAATTTGTACTTAAGTGCAAACTTTTAATCTCTATTGTTTGGGGCATGCTAAATTTGTACTGCACTTTTTCATTTATTTGTAGGTTATCTGTGGCTAATCTGTATCACTCTCTGTGTCAGGTCAGATGTCCAAGTGTGTGGCTGTAGCTGATGCAGGGGCCTTTTTTATGGCTTATGTATGTTGCTAGTTATGGGGCCATGGAGGGTGCCTGCAGTAGATATACAGGTCTGTATCCATTAGAATATGTTTAATCGGATATCTCAAGGGAGAATATTGTCAGTGAGTATATATTCATACCGTGGTCTGATTTAATATTTATCCAGACAGAAATGTAAACACCCTGCCATACTTTGGCAAGGTTTCAAAAATTCAACAATAAAAAAAAAAAAAAAATACCTAAGAATTTTCTAGGTAGGAAAGTGACTGCGTGAAGCCTGCACAGCACACAAGGTGGCTGGGTACGAGGTATAAAGTTATGTTTCAATACACTCGTACAACATGCAGTCTCAAAATACTGACAATTTTAAATCAACAGACAAGAAAAATGCATTTGTATCATTCACTCGAATTTTGTTACATAGAACTTTTATTTTCATGCCTGAATATAAACATGTTTGCATACAAATACACAATAATATGTTGCAATGCCACACATGTCAAGAACTTGAAAGGCTATGCTTTATTTGTACTACAACTACAGGTATGACTTAGTACATCATACACTGAAGCAGGTGATGATCCCTTTGAAAATGAGTTTAAATACAAGGATTAATCACACAAAAGCATCTGATATATGTTCTTTGGCACAAGAATATATTATAAGTTTTCTCAAATAATCAAAACTGGTACTGGTTTTGTTTCCCAGGTTTGAATACATGGGATATGTTTAAAAATTTCAGTTACATGCTACTATAATGTAATAGACCCATATAAAATGTATGCCTCATTGTAAAGTGTCAACATCAATCTGTCAGTTGATTGTGATTACAACATGTACAATGACTTGTCAACCTGTGACGTACTTGATGCACAAAATCAATCACTTGTACTGCTTTGTATTCATTGATGATATACTATCTACAGATATTGCATTCACTTGACTCATGGAACTAGCACAAGTACTCTCAAAGGGCAGAATATGTCGAAGCAGTCAGTAGGGCCTATACTTACATATATAGTAGTTTATTTTGACAGACAACCTCATGAGCTGGTCTAACACTGATGTCTCTAGCTATATGGTCACCCAAGAGGTCACACAATCTGAACAAAATACATGCATCTCTACAGACCTTTCAAATGTGGTAGTATTTACTAAGCAGTCTTTCAATAGGGGATCTAAGGTAGACAAGTCTGATTGCGTAACCCTTTCCCTTGAATTAATACTGAGTCAACAGCTTTCCTTGGAGTGGGTTGGGTTCTAAAACCTATTGACCTGGGACCTGTTAGCTTGATAGGTCTCATCTACAGCTCTCATTCAAATTGCTTTTTATTATTGTTGAAATTAGCTGAAAACATGGAAGCAGATGACATTTGACCAGCAGCCGGTTTTGGCCTGTTTAAGGGGGAAAGGGTTAACTGGCATACAGGGCCATTCCATAGGTAGCCTATGGAGATGTTGGAATTTTGCATTATGTTCTACTTGTATGCTTCTTTGTAGTGCATTATTGGTCTGCATTAATTAACCCCTTTCCCCCTTGATTTCACTGAGTCAACAGCTTTCCTTGGCATGGCACTTTCATGGTGCCCAATCCATGCCAAGGAAAACTGTTGACCTAGGACATGTTATCTTGATAGGTCTCATCTACAATTCTCAGTCAAATTGTTTTTCATTACTGTTGAAATTAGTTAAAAAGACTGAAGCAGACATTTGACCAACAGTCAGTTTCAACCAGTTTAAGGGGGAAAGGGTTAAGTGATGCACTGCCTGCAAAACATCTTTCTTCTCTCCATGACACAAAATTTGGGAACAACAAAACTGACTACTTTATAGAAAAAGTGATCCATTACCAGGAGCAGTCTCAATGTCTGGTAGCCACTCATTGGCTGTATTTATGCTTACTTTTGTTTACCTAAACACAGTACTCATATTATTATTATTGGCTGGGTACCAGAGTAGCTAAGTAAGACACTTCATAGATCTGCTGAGCAGGCAAGTCATCAAATAAAACAAAACCAACATTTGAACTAATGCATTACACATAGGTATGGGTGAAAGCACTTGCCCATTCTAAAGTGTCCATATAAAAATGTGATTGTGTGGCTAATATCAAAATATATAACGCCTGTATGATGAAAGCTTTGTGCCATACTTCTGCAAAAGGCCAGCTCTCATTTGCTTAGCTGTGAACAAAAGATCACCTCATCACTTTCGCCCATGCATGTTTTTTTTAGATCTGCTACCTTTGTATAGAAAATATTTTCTCAAAAAACCTTGTGTTGGAAAACATTTGTTTGCAACACTTGTGCCAGTTAGGATATTCATAAATACATGCCTAAATAATTCTTGACCACATTAAACATGGTGCCAGGTGAATAACTGGGCATTTTAATAGTTATAAATTGGCACTGCATACAGTTTCTTTCAATTTATATTCACAATTTGACCAAATGAACTTGAATAGTCCCTTTATAAATCTATATTCGATCAGACTTTGAATAACTGTGTGACTCTGCAGCATGAATTTAATTGGAATCATTTGGTTAGCACAAAACAGGTTGTACACAGTCTGATATGCACATCTGCCCATGACATGCTAGTAAGCCAGCTTCATCACAATAACTCTGCATCACAGGACTCATGACTGCTGTGCATATTTTGGTAACAAGCAATTACATGACACATTACCTATAATAGTTTTACAGGGTAATAAACCGTACGGAGGACACATTGTTCTGTCAAAATTTAAAGTTAAGGGTATCATAAAAATAGCATACAGAAAGTATTTGTATAACTGAGTGCATATGCAGGCAAAATTTATCACAGTGTCCAAAATTCAAAATACATAGAGCATATCTTACATCAGATGCACATATAAGTGTATCTTACAAAAAATATCTTATCATACATGGCACTTACACAGAAGATAAAAGCAAGATCTCTCTCATATGAAAATTATGATTGTTATTCATCTGTTAAGCACTGCAATAATCATATTTGCAAAACTTTCCACTGTCTTAAAAATACTTCACCACTCCAGGATTCTATGTAAGCACATAATCTACAAATACAGATGTACAGAGTCTGTTTCCCCTTGAAATTTTATGTACCTCATGGCATGAAAGTCAACAAGAAAAAACAAATTGATTTGACTTTTTGGAAAATATGAAGCCTCATTCCAACAACCGTTGTTACTTTTATGTTATACATTCCTGAGATGATAAGACTGTTTATGACAAAAAAGTAGCACTTTTTATGTAATACAGTCATACTAAGACAGCCACACTACTTAACAGAGAAATAGTCCTATCACAAGCACCATACGCACAAAAGACATAACATTGGCTTAAATCACGGAGATACCAGCATAATCAGAGAATCACATTTCCTCTTAGTGTGCGTCAAGCAATTAAAACCAGCAGTCACAATTTATGTGTGTTGTGCTGAATACAAAGCCCAATACACAAAATTCTAGCAGGGCACAGTTGTGTTATCCCATTGGATTGTCTGTTAAAGTAATTTTCAATAAACTGGTAACTTTTGAAGTTAATGTAATAAAATTATGAGCATTGTTTATGTTACACACCTAGATTTACCCCCAAAATTTTGGTTGATCTATTTGTAGTGGTTTTTAAGTTATTAAGTTGCAAATTACAATGAAAAGTAATGGGCGTACACAACTGTAACCCTCCTGATTTCAGTGCCCTCTGCAGGTGCGATACAGGAACCTTTTCATCTTGCTCTTCCCCACTGACTCCAGCTGTATTAGTAGAATTAAGAATGTGGTACTCTGAATCAGATCATCACTCAATAACGACATTAATGTAATGCAGTACTCTTACCTCCCAACAAAAAACTTAAAATCATCAAAAGGGAGCATTGCCATATCCCCACCAGTGGCATGACAATGGAAAGGTGTGTGTGTGTGTGTGTGTGTGTGTGTGTGTGTGTGTGTGTGTGTGTGTGCAAACTTATTTTGTCTGTGGAAGAAGCTTATTGTACAACAGCTTCTGTTTTTAACAATGCAAATACAGCAGTATCTGATGGATGTACCAGGGTTTAGCCCAGTGCGGTCACTCATATATGTATTTGGTGACCTGTTACTGCAGGTGGACCACACAGCCATAAGTAGGAAGAACAATCCCATGCACCATAGCATTCGACATGGGACAGTGTCATTTCTGTAAAGCAAATGCAAAAATGGTTTGCTTTGAATATTTTTTTTTTTAAATTGTACATATTTCAATCTCTTCTGTAATGTACAGGACCCGTTTATAGGTTCTTACACATTAGTGTACATTGTGCATATTTCCAGGTCCTTACAAAAGGCCTTTGAATGAGAAGTTTTTGAAGTATTCATTGCAGGCATCAAAAGATACCCATCCTCATGTTATCAATAGGTCTAAGGCATACATGTATATACTTTAGAAGGTACAGTGCTACCTGCTTAATGTGGCCACTGCTGCAACAGGTCATGTTTCTGTGACTTTTGGGTTAGAGACACGAGACATAAGGGACAGTTTCCCTGTGAATCTACTGGAAGTGATGGTACTCTGCTGTAGTTTTGTTTTGTTTTGTTTTGTTTTGTTTTTTTTTTGGGGGGGGGGGGAGCTTATGGGTGGCCACATAAAGCACCTGCCCCAGTGCATACATACACTCTTAAAAGTGTCTTATACTTCCAATTATATGTCTGAATATCAATATATTACAAATGTATTCCATGCCTTATTATTAACCTAGTAATTTGCTTTATATGTAAACGTATACTTTGAGAGAAAAAATAACCTGCTTTGAGGACATGCCTGCACACCTTTTTAGCAGTTAAAAAGACAGTTACTCTGAAACCTTGAATCAATCCAATATATACAGTGTTAAAGCATAAATTTTCCTGATAATCAATTTTCCTGAATTAATAAAAAATTAAGTTTCACAACTTTTATGTTCCCCAAAGGACATCTAGGCAGAAGAAGTAAAAAAAAAAAGCATTCAAAGCAAGATTTCCAATGCTTTTTTTTCCCCAAACTACACTGCCTGGGAAAATGACTCGGGAAAATTTGTGCTAAAATGATAACTAGTGTGACTGCACATTAATAGAGAATGTTGCAGTTAAAAATAGTTCCTTTTCAGTCCTTATGAACATTATTTTAATCAACTAAGTGAAACGCATTTAAAAAAAAAAAAAAACACCATAGTTAACAAATTAATATATGTAATATACAATCAATGGACAACAGTTTCACTGAAATTCTCCCCTCAATCAAATAAAATTAGTAAATCCTCTTCATCTATCATAAATATTTCAACTTTTCACACACATCGAAACCCTTAGCATAAACATATCGCAATCTGAAATAAAATCACAAATTAATTATAGAAATTGTATACATAAATAAACTTTGTAATGATGAATTTTGTTGGACAGATTAGACCTATTTTGGATGAGCTGCATGTTTCAGACATATTATGTGTAAATATTTTGTGCACTCATAAATAGCATCAACACTAAATCTTGATTTTAAACTGACTTGTGCCAATCCAGAATACAAGACAAACAGGTCCTGTCCACTGGGCAACCTTTGACTCTTTTTCTTCAAACAGCTTGATTCCAAACTGAAATACAAAGTGAAAACACTGCCTGCCGCTTACAATAGAGTGCAAATCAATGTAGTTTTGTCTGCCAAAATACATGTGCTGTCTTCATTTCAAGCCGCACATTTCCTTCAGTGAATTTTACAGATATATGTGTTGATATTTCCGCAAACCAGTTAACTCATGAAGTTGCTTTATAAATGAACAAAGTCAAAATTTTAATTGCTTACCAGTGAAGTCCATCTTGGTTCCATATGGTATGAAAATGAAATATAAATAGGCCACAAGAACCACAATAGATATCCAAAGAGAGGCCCAAATTACAGTTACTTTTGTTTGATGTGTGAACTGAGATTTTATTCATGTAGATGTTTCATGAATCAGCGTCTGAAGTGCCTTTCACTAAATAACAAGTAGGAGGCCTTTCATTAACATTCTGGATACATGTACTTCTATGTGCAGTTGTGAGTGCTGGGTTGTTGCACTCATAAATAGCATGAACTATGTGGTTGTGAATAGAGTCTTAAACAAAAATATATATACATATAAAAAAAAAATTATAAGATTCCTCCAAGCAGTTGCAACCACATTTAACACATCAAGCTTTGTATATTGTGTATTTCACTACCATGAGATACTTTGAGTACATGTATTCATATCTTCCAGATTGGTTCATTCATGACGTATGTCTAATGTCATTTGACACACATCTTGCAAAAGAAAATCGTACATTTTAAATGCACCTGGCATATCTTGTTCTTGTTATAGAACTTCCATGTTACAGTTTTTCTTCTTTCCTCTGCAGCACTGATAATGTCTGTCTTTTCACACAAACATACAGATTCAAGACATTGTGTTATGTACAAATTTGAAACAGTTTGCAACTGGCCAATAAGTGGTAGAATACGAATATGACTATGGTTGAGATATGTTATTTTATGGCTACAGAATATTTAATGAGTTCATAATTTTGATACAATTTTTCATGAATTAAACGTATTTTGTTTAATTAAGTTCCATAAAGTTATGTTTATGTGAAGCTTAAATTGACATTAACAACATGTACATGTACATGTATATGTAGTAAACATGTCAAACTAACTAATGCTGGAATGACAAATCTCTTTTATTTATTGCCTTTCTTTTATTTAAAACAGTAACCCATGGAGTGGCCAAATGAGGCATATAAACTCTTTTGCAAAATTGAAAACTAAAGCAATGATTTAAAAAATTGAATCAAAGTTTTAACTTTTCATACTGAAATAGATTTGTCATTAAAATATTTCATCACCCAAATGGAAGAAAAATTAGCATTTAGCTCATTGGCCCTGCAATGGTACTTTGATTTTTTCATGTTTTAATATGAGCAAAAACTACAAAATAAACTTTTTCAGTGCTAATCACAACAAAAATCATGCTCATCTGAAGCACTATGATGATTTAAGATTCTGATTCCTCATAAAAAGATCTTTCATTTAAGTACCAGCATGACAACTTTTCCAGAGAAAAAAGAATGTTGTATGTTAACAGCTTTCCTCCACATGCATTTTTGGACACATTGCACCCAAAGCATGCAAGAAAAGCTGATGGCTCAGTCCAAAACCTAGCACTGAAAGGGTTCAATTGTATGATATAGTTTTGGATGACAGTATATATATACAATGTAGAAGACACTTCTTATCACAAAGACTCATCACAGTGATGCCAGGTCTTCACTGGTGGTGATCTCAACATACAGTTTCCCAGGTTTCTGGAGTTCTCTTTCCTTCTTGCTCTTACCGAACAGTTCATACTCTTTTTCTTCTGTTTCATCTGTGCCTAGGTCTGAGATTGTCGCAAGACCCAAGAAATCATCTATTAGTGTGTTGTGGTTACGCAACTGGTTAAAAACAAAAAGAGAAGAAAAAGGTAAAATAAACAATAATTTTAAATGTATGAAATTAAGGGAGTTTGATGCAGGACTTCCTGGAATGGCATTACAACAATTGTAGTTACTTGACATTTTGTCAAGGTGGAAACCAGCTGCATTTAGTACGTGATGCACCAGCTGACCACCCATGGAAGTACATCATACATATACAGGAATATCAAGGAGCCAAAAGAATAAATTATTTCATGAGATGAGCTAATGACTGGGCAAGTAGCCGTGGATAGTGGGGGACAAGTTTGACTAGTTTTGATGATTTGTGCATTTCATCAGGAACTGTTGAAAAGAACACTAGTGACCTGTTTATATACTCCGTGTAGCTACTGTGGTTTCTATGTAAAACATGTGCATGTGTTTACGTAGAACAGTAGCCCCACATCCATATCTTTGTTAATGTGGTGTGATTTCAAAAAGATCTCATTTTGAATTGGCCTGACTTTCCTAATAAAGTCGTTCTTGTCCTATCAGCTGGGGTCAGCTGGTGATATTTCTCAGGCATTCTGAAATTAGAGCAAGAAGAATGCTGTTACAATAGGAGCCTAATGAAATCTTAGTTCTCCCTTTTCTCACCTTATTGTGATGATCGTGCACATGACTGAATTCATAGTTACGCTGGTCTGCTGCTACCAAGTGGGACATGCTATGGACACGCTATCGTGACCACAGCAGAGGCTGAAACTGTAGAACGTAACCCCACACATCAATGGATATTTGTCAAGATTCGACAATTTGCGCGTATCAGCGCTACAGCCTGGTACCTTGCAATTGTACACAGGCATATTTCAGGCACAGTACAGCTTTAACTTGATCCAAATCACTCTTTCACACTTCCCCACTTTGTTCACATCTATACACTTTAATATGGCTGTCAATGACCAACTGATACTGGTATCCCACTTCTCGCGAAATACCATTTAGTCTCGTCGCACAATTCTGGTGGTCAAAATTGGAAAACTAAATTTTGTTCGGTTTGTATTGCCATGAATATGGGAGTACGAAATGAGTTTCATTTTAATTGTGGTATCTTTGCAGTTTTTTTCATGTTTTAACACTATCTGTGTTAAGATTGAGTGGAAAATAGCATGGGGAGGTGTGCTAAGACAGCAAGAATTTAAAAAATTTAAAAAAATTATTTCATAAGACTACAGCAGTTTACTTATTTACGTCACCTTTTTTTAAATTTGACTAGGATGAGCAAAATATATATCCATCATTTTTTTTTTTAAGTGCATCACAATTTTATATTGCAACTAGACACATTTAATAGTTGATCAAATCAGATGATCAGCTACAGGCCAGCACAATCAACACAGCTAAAACTACACGAAAAAAAATAAAAAATAGAGGAATAAGGTGTAACTTTCCCACTTTTTTAACTTTTCTGAAAACTTGGAATAAAAATTTGTAAATTTAGAAAAAACACATCAATGTATTCTAACTCTGATAGAAACAACAGGAAATAAGCACAAATGCTGTGAAGGCAGGCAGACAGTTTGTGGAATATGTTTAGTGAACTTTGCTCTACAGAACTCATCAGGGACTGCATGCAAATTCTGCATTGTGGTCTTTTATGGAGCAATAAAACATAGCTAGAGCCTCTAGAAAATGTACACCCTGATATTCGCAACTTGGAAGGTACTGACATCCAAATATTACATTAGATCGACCTTTTGACTCAAAATTTAACAAAAGACCATATAAGAAATCACATACTTGGACCATGTGCATACAATTCTTGAAAGCATGTTTGCATGGTCAACACAGTATGTGCTTAACTGTCATGTTAAATTTGAAAAATGATGAACTCAAGCTGAATGTATTTAGTTTAAGTGTGAAAGAAATTACTTGTCAAAGCAACCTACCTCGACGGTGATGGGAAGGTCTGGCTTCTTCCTGTAGAAGATGGTTTTAAAGTTCCACTCTGGAGACTCTGAATTCTTCACCCAATCAGATTTGACTGTCTCTCCCTCACAGTTGATCACTGCCAGTGAATCAGTTGCTGTAATGAAAAAAAAAAAAAACTTTCTTCAAACATGACAAAACCACCACATCAAATGACTACATGACAAGGCCAGGTTTGTCCAAGTTTGCAGTGGGTGATTTGGTCAAAATTAGTATTATTCATGAGGTGTGCTACTGTCTCAACAAGTGCCCATCACCTTTGTGGTACTGGCACAATAAATCAACCTCCATTTTGCTGGTGAGTGAAACATCTTGGGTCAACAGCCTTTATGATATAGTGCAGTCTATCTAACAAGATTCCTTTCTCAGATCGCTGCCTGCTCTTCCTAGGGCGTCACAACACTGAGGTCAGTATGCGAGCCCAAGGACAAGTAAGTGCGGTCTGAGTGTCATGCATGGGCTGAGGCGGCCAAGGAAGACAGTGACTGAACCGAGTCGGACAACACCTTCATGCGGGTCTGATTGGCGGGGGGCCGAAGGTCCTGTGCCCGGCGAACGACTTCCGCCATCTCTCCTCCAAACAAACTTCCCAAGAAGAGGGTCCCAATTCTGGCTCTGCGAAATATTGGGTCAGGCAACTTCTGACCGTGGAGTTGGGCGTCTCTCCACAAGAAACAAAGGTTGCCTCTAAGATGCAGGTGGTTCGAAGCTGGTGTTCCACTCCTCCCAACAACAAAGCCACAAGTAGTGATCCCTGGTCCAGCCAATCCGGCACTGCCTGTGTAATATGCAAAGAACCCTTGAGGTCATCCAGGAGGGACCTTACGGTGGCCATGGAGACATCAAAATATGATGCCGTAATGATGGATCTCCTGGCATCCCCTTTGAGTGTCTTGTAGGCCTCGGCAGACACAGTGATGGACTTAGGCTGCCAAGCATCAAATGCCTCTCAATCCAAATCAGCTGGCAGTGAATGGGATGGGAAGATCTGCTCAGATGCAGAATACCATTGTCGCTGGACTTCTGGCTTCAGGAGGAGTCACCCTCGCCGAAGGTAGCTAGACATCAGCAGCTGTACATGTTGAGACCCATATGCCGCAAGTCTTTGCTGTGAGCTGGCCATAAAACTCAGCTACAAAGGTCAAAAAGGGGATAGGGGGCTTATGATGTGTATCCTCCAGAGACAAACCACAGCAGGACATCGCAACAGTCCTGCCCCTCTCTTCCTTGGGTGGGACCACCGTTTGGTCTCTCACCATATGCTCTCAATGAGGAATTTGACATGTTCAAAACATTGCATGATTGTCGACGAGTTGACCATAGCTGGGGCCTGCTGATGGATGAATCCGACTGCAGGAGCTCATCCTCTTCTTCGGTGTCAAGGTCTGAAGACTCAGGACTTGTGAGGGGTGCAGTAAGACCATGAGCCTCGTCCAATAACTGATCATTCGCAAGCATGGGGCGGCCACCTGTGACAGCAAAAGGTCTGTCACCATGCCAGGCAAAAGTGTAGCATCAATTTCTGCAGAAGTCGTTGCAGCCTCAAGCGCCACCTGCATCTGCTCAGCCCACGTGGGAGTGGAGAGGGGGCTTCTGGAAGACAGATCACAGGGGGCACAGCAGCCACCAACTGAGCAGCTGCGGGAGTTGCAGCCACTCCTGGGTGTCCGGGGGGGGGGGGGGGGGGGGGGCTCAAGGCAGGAGTCACAGCTGCCGCCAACTGAGGAGTCTGCTTGGGGGGGGGGGGGGAGTTCCAGAACTCCAGAGCCCTAGCGCAATGTGAAAGCTGATTCGGGTCAAAAGCAGCAATCTGCTCCACCAAAAGAGTGTGCTTGCACATTGTGGCAGTACAGGCAAGAGCCGCAGAAGATGAAGTCTCCAACGGCAACCGCTGTTCCTCTTGGAATTTGAGTTCAGCTTGCCTCTCCAGAGAGGGAGGCAGGGCACCGAGCTTCAACTCAAACAAGCACACCAGTAGTGGTGCCCAAAAGAGGAAGGACGATTGGGGAGCACGCACACTGGGATGCACCACCAGATCCATAGGAACTGAGAAATGGTGCCATGGGACCATCAGGTTTTTGGAACAAGCAAGTGAGAGAACTCATCTCTATTTTCTTGGGTGTTGTGCCCAGAGGCAGGCGTCTATGCAATGGTGGTCGAGAGGTAACATTACGTAACTACTGGTAAGTACCTAAATTGAACACTTTGTTAAAAATCAGGGATCCAAAGTATCACTACTCAGTGAACAAGTCTATTCATTCTCCCATAAGGTACATTATCCCCTAAATTTCAGAGCAGTCTCAATGACCGTTCTAGAGAAGTCAAAATAGCTTTAACACACAAAAATTCATTAAGAAAAAAGGAAAAAAATTGCAGTACCACCCGTTGAATGAATTAAGGTCTAGCGGTCCCCAGAAGTATCCCAATGCAATTATCCAAGCAATTAGCTTGGTGCTTTCAGAGAAGATTTTTTAAGATTTTGTCAAAAAATAAACAAAAAAAGCTTAAAAAATAAAAAATCAATGGACCATGGATAACTTTGTACAGACCCACCCAATGTATATCTGCACCAAGTTTGAAGTGAATCTGACCAGTGGTTGCATGTAGAGAAGAAATTTTTAAAAATGTGAATTTTGGACAGATGGTTGGATGGACGTTTGATGAATGACCATCTGAAAGCTGAAAAGCAGATATCACTTTAATCTTCACACCATTTCCTCACAGCACCAATCTGGTACAAAAATACATTAGAAATTACTGTCCAGCATTCAAAGGGAGAACTACACTACCAGCCGGTGTACAGAACTTGCAGTTAGTTTGCTGAATTGGAAACAGTAACTACTTACTAGTTTTGGGGTTTTTCTCCAGTCCGTCTGCCCTGACCACATTGACCAGAGTCACAAGGCCTGGCTGAGCCCTGCAGCAACCACCTCCCCGTGGAAACTCCTCAGTAAGGGCTCTGTAGTCATAAAGCATAAGACAAACTTAACCCTTGTCATGTTGACTTGTGGTCTGTAGCATGTCAAATAAGCATTTAGATTGGGCTATTTGTGTGACTTAATACACTGAGATGGTAGGTCTAAGTACCAGTATGGATATTCTGGATTGAAATTCTTTGCTCTTCAAATTTCACAAATCATGTTAAGATTATGTTGTTCCCCATTTGTATAATTTATCAAATGCTGGACATCTTTTTCTAAAATTAGCAAAATGCACTGCAATAAAGCCACAATCAACATCTTCCTTCTGACGGACAAAAATTTAAAATCATATATACTCAAGCAACAAAATACACTATATCTGTTTAATCACTGTAGACATTTACACTGAGTCACGTTAATGTCAAAATGTAATATATGTATCAAGTGATACAAGTGATGTTATATTTTTTTCCTTTTTACTGATCTTGCTTCTTGGTTTACTGTTTACAGCATTACGCACATATTTATCATTTTGTACTCAGTGAGTGTGTGACAAAAACAATATTCACATATAAGTATGACATAACATACATTAATTTAAGTGTGGAGATGCGTGTCAGGTCTTTTGTGTACAAGCATGCATTGATGGGTTCATGCATATCAACTGTGTCTCTGTGTCTTGTGAGATCTTAAAAAAAAGCCTTTCACCTCATTAACACTTAAACCTCCAAAACCACACCCTATTAGAAATCTTTACATGTACAACTGTATGCAATACATCAAAATGTGTATGTGACTGGTTGAAACCAAATACATTTGGTGCATATAGTGGTCACTGTAACCCAAAGCTTGCCTGCATAGAATTTGATTTGTATTTTATAATTTGCTTTTTATGAATGCAGACTGTAGCCATAAAACATGAAGCAAAAAGGTCTGCTATGAAGGCAATCACATTGAATCAGATGTGGCCAGTGTTTTTTGGTGTGGTGTGTTTATCAGTGATTATGTAAAAAAAGTGTTATAAATGATCAACATAAATGCACAAAAGTGGGTAAACATTTCCTTCACTAATTATTTGCAACATCACTTTTCATACACCAGTGAACTCCTCAATATATGTGATTACAACTGTAGAATATTTTCCGTGAATGCATGAACAAATGTTTTAAGACATGCTCATGGACTTCACAATAAACAAACATGAATGAAATGTATACCTGTGATATTTTTGTTACAACCTTCTTTTTCATGTCCCATATCTTGCTGCATACAAAGGCATGGGTATGCTGTGTTATTTCATCAAATAAACTTTAAAGAATGTGGTCATTTAAAGAAGTGGAAGAATCATATTTGTTCTCTCCATCCTATTTTTGTCCTCCAAAGCAGACCAAGTTCCCTGTTACAGACATACCATTAAGCATAGGTTTGCTTTGGAGGCAACATATTTTTTGTTTCTTTCTCTTACAAGCATTAAAAATACTATTACGTTTAGCTAATAATCTCATTAACTTAAAGCTGATAAACCAATGAAAGCATTGGAACTAGTGGTGAGCTTAGCAGGTAAGGATGTCAGAACATAATCACGCTACTCTGTAAACTCCACAATGCAGTAAAAGTGGCACGAAATGTGATTTTAGGGGGTGGGGCAGGAAGGGCACATGTCAAAGCTAATTCAATGACTTACTGAAGAGTCAACCAGAAATTGACAGTTTAGCATTAAAGCATTGTGAAAAAACAACAACCTTAAAAAAGAATTGTTTATAAAGGTGGCTTCATACCAGTAATACAATAAAACAGTCTAAGCTTGTGTCATATGATGAAAACAAGATATTTGTTCAGCTCACTCTAGCTGCTCCCTTTTGTTAATTATCAGCAATAACTCCGGGAATTCTAAGAAAACAAAATTTCATTTGAGACTGAACACACATATTTCCAAAGGTTTATTTCATTTTCATAGGCTGAAAAATTATAAATGAAAGGACAATTTGCACTTTTAAAAGCAGAAAAATTATTTTCAAAGCAGATTTATAGCCAGCAAAAAACAGTCAGAGTCAGAACTTAACCACAAATCCTTAATCCACTAAGCGTGCAGATATGTGACAAAGGTGCTGCTAGATTGCAAAGGGTCTATGGACTAACCATCCAAAGACTGTCTTCACTAACAACAGTAACTCTTATTAGAGCTGCTGTTCAAGTGATGATCACCTTTCATGACTGGATAGTTTAATAATGCTAAACTCAGTGTCTGTGCTCACTATCTACTTGACAACATTGTAATATCTGTAAACAGAGGGAGAAGTAGTGTCACAAAGAGGCTGTGGCTTCACATGGAACACACACTGCCTGCCACAACCCAGGGTGAGGACTTTAACCCTTAAAGTGCTAATCACTGCTATAGTTTTCTCATTACCATTAAACATATAATGTTTAATAGATTCAAATTCCTCACAAAGATACCTTTCACTCAAACACCAGCAAGCCTAGTTTAAAGCAAAAAGTAGTCTTAGTCAACAGCTTTCCTTGGGACACTTTGCATGCAATGCGTGCAAAGTGCCTCGAGGAAAGCTGTTGACTCAATCTTAGATCAGTGCTTTAAGGGTTAACCTAATGCACATATGTGTACAAAAACCCAGTACACTACATTTTCCCTGATTGCAATAACATGTCTGGCACCATACATTGATCTGTGTTCATTTACCCATAAAGCACAAAATGGACAACTCGAGCAGAACAAAGCTCTCAATCCCGGATTTTACAGCAAAATTTGAATGAGAGTTTCATGATGGAAAACGATGATGCATTGGTTAACAAATTTTTCCAGTACACATTGCATTTGGTACCTGTCAATATTCTCTTATAAAATGTGGACCCCATTTGTTCTGAGCATAAAATGATTAATGTAAAAGATCCTATCATACTATCAAGTATCATTGTAGTGAGTGTATTGGTGACATAAAAAGTGCAACTTTCACCTGTTTACTGACCAGCCTCAAGTTAAACTCAATCATGCATGACCAAAGACACAATACAAGAATCCACAATCCACAATGGTATTTTCAATCCAACTTAATACACAACCCAATACACAAACATTCTTGAGAAGTAGCATTGTGTATCCCCAAGAGACTGAATGTTTATATTATATCAAATCATGTGATTTTCAATAGGTATGGACGCAATTAGCAATTTTATGTGTATCGGACTGAATACACAACCCAAAACATGAAATTCCAGCAGGCTACAGGCGCATATTTCCATAAGATTCTGTGTTAAAGAAACATTTAATATATTGTATAGTTTTGCAGCAAACGTTACCAAATTCACAGGAGTATTTTAACTGTAGACACTCATTTACAACAGGAAATTTGGCTCTTCTTGGTAGAAAGGTTTTAAGTTACAGAAGTGTAAATTACAATGGAAACTAATGGAAATACACATACCCAGCCCACCTGCCTACAGAGCCCTCTACCGAGAACCCACGTGAACCAGGCAATCTTGACCTTATCTGTTCAAACATTGTAAACACTCAAGGGTACACTTCAGTGATTTTACATATATAACAGTTTGCAAGGTACACAGTGTGGAGTGGGAATACACAAATCCAATCCTCATGGTTTGAAGTGACCTCTGCTGGTGAAATACCTGCACCAACTGATGTTGCCCTGTGATATGATCCGATAACCACGTTCTATTTTATCTCTGCACAAAAACAATTTTTGTATTATATCTGAACAACATGTTGCCTGCTTAACTGACTCGCAGGCCATTTTTGTTTCTGGTTGGTGACTAGGGTCCCAGTCCAACAGTCCAAGGCCCTAGGTCTGCTAAACAGGCAAACCAACATGAACTTAGTCAATAATTAGTCAGTGGTTTCCGCATTTCCTGGTAAATCATGCTCTGACTGCCTGAGTTGTGGTCCTGTATGTTGGCATGGAATGAAATTCTTTTACTGAAACATGTCAACATGTGATTCAAATCTTTGTTTTCCCATCTGATAAGTGTACTGAGAAATCAGGGAATGGAATGGCATGAGTTAACAGACCAGAAACTATTGCAGTCAATGCTCCCTGTCACTGATATCTCCGGGTAGTTTGCCCACAGAGGGCAATATTTCTGACGGTTTCTTTCCAACATAACAACAGATAACAGAGTGTAGGAAAAGAGAGAAAAGACCGTCTTACCTGACACTATTCCATGTGAAGAGTTAATGGAGAGAAGTCAAGTATAGTGTGTTAAAACTGAGAATACATATATTGGAGTAATGAGCATGTTAAGTTGCTACAGTGACATGAATGAATGGTTCAAGATGTTAATAAACTGTTAGTAAAGTTTCTCACCTTCAGGCACTGACACTTTTTGTTCAACACCCAATTGTGATGCCTTCTTGCACGATTGATGATGATATTTATCACACAAAAGGAGAAGAAAGAGAGTGAAGCATTGACCCTTTCCCCTTTGATTACAATGGGGTCAACAGCTTTCTTCAGGACAGGCCGGTTGTGTTGCCCAACCCACTCCTTAGTAAGTTGCTGGCCATGAGGCATACTATTCTGATAGGCTGCCCCTACAATTCTCATTTATTTTTCATCAACACTAATGTTAATAAAAATATTGTAGCATTTTTCATCAATACTAATGTTAATAAAAACATTGTAGCATTTTTCATCAGTACTAATGTTAATAAAAACACTATAGCATTTTTCATCAGTACTAATGTTAATAAAAACATTGTAGCAGATAACAGTATACCTCCAGGCAGTTTGTCTTATTTGAGGGGGAAAGGGTCAAGTCTGACATTAGTATACCATACTGATTATAGGATTAGATGATCCCACAAGTGTTTTATTCACTTGTGTCAGGAGATTCTTGATTGACAGTGTTAACTCTTTCAGTTCCAATCACAACTAAAGTCGATCTACTTAAGGGATGGTTCAACATTATAATCAATTTTGAATTAGTGGTTAGGGTACTAAATTTCATGACCCCCCCCCCCCCCCCCCCCCGCCCTGTTAGTACTTTAAAAATGATGCTTTTCTTAGAAATAATACCAAAACACCACAAAATTTGGGGAAAAATTACCATCATTTTCCATTATCTGTGAAAGTGTACAGGCCCATTTACCCCCTCCATCCCTGCGTACTGTAAGTACTAATTAAAAAATGATGAAAATGTTGACCCATCCCTAAGTCAAATTAGTCTGAATTATCATTAGGATCCCATATTCATATTCCTGGTCAAAAGACCTGGCCATCATTCAAGTACCAGTATGCCTATAGTTCAGGAGAGAATATCCCAGGTCAACAGCTTTTCTCAACATGCATTGACTGCAACGGGCCCAATGTGCACCAAGAAAAGCTGTTGACTCAGTCCAAAATTTGGCACTGACAGGATTAAAAGCTTTTGTACTTAACTTCAAAGTAGCTGACAAGAAGCTAGAAATCTCATTGAAATTTACTTCATTTTTGGTAGATTTGTACAAATGTATTTGAACTTTACCCCCAAAGATCAATGTTCTGATTTTATGTTAAACCTTCCCCCTCCCCAGATTGAGGCTGTCAACAGCTTTCTATAAACAAGCTGGATGCAGGCACCTACTCTGCACCAGGGAAAGCTGTTGACCAGATACTCCAACCTACACAACCCAGCAAATGAAAGGTAATTATGAAAATAGCTGCTCTCAGCAGGAGCCCCATTCACTTACTATGGGCAGCACTGTAAATAGGAGATATGCATATCAATTTCCCGCCACAACTGCATACCTGATTGCCTAGTCTCACTTGGTAGGATATGGCGAGATACGGGTCAATCGGTGGCATCAAATCCGTGCTTCATGGTGGGAAATTAATATGCATATGCCATATTGGACCAGAGGTTGTAAAATTTAATTGATTTTCATGCCTGGAGATCTCCTGCCCAAGGAGGGTTGGAGTCTCTGGTTCACATACAGCATGCTGTCTGATAAGGCTCATATACAACTCATACTACAACTGCTTTTCATGGATGTTAATATTAGTAAAAAAGTATTGGAAGTAGGAGACATTTGACCACAAGGCATTTTGGCAGATTAGGATGCAAAGGCCCAGGAACCAGAGAGGTCGAAAGTTGGAGAGTGCTTCATGTATCGGTTTCTACCAGGGTGTGTAGCAATTAGCACAAATATTATATGGTAACACATTTAAGATTAGCCCCAGTGCTTCTGTGGTCTAGAAATTCATCAGGCCCATACAAGTAGTTCCCTACAGCCACTCATTGGCAAAATGCAGTTTCAGAGAGAGACCACAGAGGTTAGATAATGACTCTTTGACCTATATTGCATGCAGCCAATCTTCATAAAAGACTCATTATCTACTAGTATTACAAAGGACAAATATTCCTCTAAGTGGTTCAATATGTACAGCACAAGTATGCATAAATGTATTTCACATACAACTGCATATGACTTGTCTTTTAAGACCAAGACTACTTCTTTTACAGAAAAAACACTACCTGTTCACAAGAGGTAGCTCAACCCTTCCTCTGCAATCAGAGTTAACAGCTTTCTTTCCTGCAGATTGGGCAATAAATGCTTCCAGAGTGTCCCAAGAAATGCTGATGATGAATCAACTCCTTCAATTTTTCTGATCCATAATTTTTTTTTTTTTTTTTTTTTTGAAAAGAAAGAGGCAGACGTTTTCTACAAGACTGGACCATTTCTGGCAACTTCCCAAGCAGACCGATGTCTATGTTACCTATACCACATGAACGGAGAAAACCTGAGAGACTGGTCTGTTTAGCAGGAAACATTTCTGGCAATTTTTAATGGCTTAAGCCTTCCCCCTGAAATTAAGACTGAGTCAACAGCTTTCCTTGGCATGGGTTGGGCACTAGGTGCCCAACCCATGCCAAGGAAAGCTGTTGACCTAGAGCATGTTATCGTGATAAGTCTCATCTACCATTCTCAGTCAAATTGTTTTTCATAACTGTTGAAATTAGTTGAAAACACCAAAGCATATGACATTTGACCACCAGCCAGTTTTGGCTGGTTCAAGTGGGGAATGGTTAAAGTTGCATGGTACAGTATCAGCATCAGGTCCCTGAGGATTAAGCATGGTAGGATAAGAAGGGGACATTTCAAGCCACCATACAGTGGGCCTGCTGAACAGGTGGTCTTACAGGACAGTGGTCTTGCTTCACAGATTATTTATAGAAAACTGTGGAAGACTTACTTAGGATTAGTACTGCTACTTGAGTACAACCTCAGCACAAATTTGCCTGCTTTGCCTGGTTCTGCAGTGGATGGAATTATCACATAGCGCCCTTTGGTGAGCTGGACCTTGCTGAAGATGCTTCTGGACACAATATACTGGGATTCTGCCACCATCTCTCCTGGGATGTGAACTCGGTACCTTCTGTTTGCCTCCACCTAAGGGACATTTTGTTTAAACACTGATTACATTAGTTAAGCAGCTACATATAAAACACTGTGACCTGATTTCCAGTAAGGGCAGTTGATACAGCTTTCCATGTTCCTGAACTGTACTGTCAAATATAAACCAGAGCCATGCCCAGGGGCATGAATGTCTCGCCAGCATTATTCAAGCAACTACGAAGTTTTTTGTTGATGGACAGACGGACGGACAGACAGACAGATGGATGGAAGGACAGACGGAAAGTGACTGCTTAGTCTCGCCAACAGCTTATGCTGGGGAGAAAAAAATATACTTAAGCTAATGAAGCGCCCGCTCAGTTCTCTAAATCTCTGTCTAGGAGTGGAGACAACATGGACACCTGGTCTCTTTCTGGCAATCAAGTCACAGTACTCACTTATTTCTCAATTACACTGTTTTAAAAAATGCCTGCCATACCATAGTACTTTGCAGGTGGGGATAATTTTCCCATCTTTACTCATTTACATTTTGCATACATATCAGTTTGTCAGGTTGCTTATTACCCAACAAAGCTGGTTTAGCTTCTAATGTTCATAAGTAGGCATGTGACAATGTTAATAAAACAAGAGGAGTATGATAGTTCTGTGCTCAGCTGACATGAACATATACCCTTGCTGATTGTAAAACAAGATATCAGCTAATATGTCTGATTTGCTGCTATATGTATTGCAAAATAACAATGTGAACATGTATATAACCTGCCAATTTATCCTCATGTTGATAGTTTGCTAAAAATCAGAAAATGACAGCACCACCATGTACTGAAAAAAACTTGGTGGAGATCAAGTCCAGGTACATTCCCTTGAAGTTTTGAGAGAATCCAACTTACAGTATGGGAGAAGTCAAAAAAGCAACAAACGAAAATCGTTAAAAAATGGAAAAAGAATTAAGTGCCACCTGTTCAACAATTAAAAGTCTGGGGTCCCCAGAAGTGTTCCTCTGTAATTTCAAAGAAAATAGACCACTACTTTTGAAAAAAAAAAAAAGAATATTCTTTAAGTTTTTAGCAACAAAATGAACAAATAACAAAAAAAAAACACCACAAACTTGGAGTCTCCAGGAGTGTCCCTTGTGATATCAAACGATCAGGTGAGTGGTTTTGGAGAAGAAGATTTTTTAAAATTTGCCCCAAAAAAGAACAAACAAAAATTCCTAACAAATCTGTGGAGCATGACCATTTGAACAAACCTGGTAGAGACCTACCCAAGGTGCATTGCCACCAATTTTGAAGTTAATCTGGCAGACGGTTCCAAAGAAGTCAAAAATGTGAATTAGCATTAAAATGCTCATTCACTTACATAGTAATCAATAGGAAAGGTGCATTTAACGATAAGTGCCCAAATTGATAAAAAAAATCGTTAACAATCAGGGAATCCACAGCAGTGCCACCTAGTAAACAACTTTGTTTGACCCTTCCACATGGAACATATCCACCAAGTTTCAGCTTAATCTCAGTGACAGTTGATTTAAACGTATTTTATTTTGACAAAGTACACAATATAATACATATGAAAATTATATGCAATTGGGAAAGAGGGCGTGGCCCTATATAAATCCCTCTCGCAGAAGACGACGATCACAGGACACTACAGGACGTACAAGACGCACGGGAACAGAGAGAAGAGGACAAGCACGGACGAGACATACAGTGGGGCATAAGGTTGTATTGTACTGGTAGTATTAGGATGTCGTTTTCTCTGCAATTTGGACCGGGGATAAATTGATTGTACCGTATAGCAAAAACAAAACGAAAATAGAAAAATGTATTAGCCAACACCAGAGGGGCTGAAACGTTGAGTGGCGGAGATGAAGTCATGAACGGATGAAAATATTTCAATATTTTCAATAAAAGAACAGTTAGGGGACCCATAAAGAACTGTTTGTAATGTAAAGGGAGCATACTGTGATATAGCAGTATGTAGGTTAGACCGAGGAATTGTGTATTTAGAACAATGAAAAAAATAATGCCACGTATCTTCGTTAGGTGAGCCACATGAACATTTCGCAGTGTTCTTAACACCAATCTTGAAGAGATGTGAATTTAACTGACTGGCATCCAAACGGAGGCGTGTATGCTGAACAGCTAGGAATCTATTACCAAAGTTATACAATTCATCAAACTTTATAGGTCGGATCACCGGTTGAGTTATACTTGATTTAAACTTTTGAATAGAGTCAGAATTCCGTATTTCTAGAGGTAGTTGATTCCATAACCGAACAGTTGAAGGAAAGAAGGATTTGTCAAAAAGGTCGGTCCGAGCTCGGAAATGAGGAAGATCAAATTGCTGGCGTGTGGTATAATTACCTGTATCAGGAGAAGCGGTAGAAAGGATAGAGCATAGTGCGTCCGGTACAAGGTTATGGACCAATTTGTACATAAGAATCAATTTTGAAATTTCCCTGCGTTTGGATAAAGTTTACCATCCAGTTTCTTCATATATTTTAGCGGTGCTGGTCCCATGCATTGCTCCAGTGACAATACGAGCAGCATTTAATTGTATACATTCTAGTTTTTCTTCATCTTGGACCGTACAGCCACTCCATACTTGACTACCATATTCCAGAATAGGCCTTATGAAAGAAGTATAAATGGTTTCCAGTGTTTTCCTATCTAGAGTGAATTTCAAACTCTTCATGATATTGATTAATTTGGAGGATTTGTTTGATATATCAGTAATATGGTCAGACCATCTTAAATCGGAACGTATTGTCACTCCAAGATGTTTATGATGAGCCACATCTTGCAAAATATGACCCTGGAAAAGAATTGGGGGGTGAGAAGGTGGATTACTTTTTCTGGAAATAAGCATAGAATCAGTTTTCAAGGCATTGAATGTGACAAGCCAATCTTTGGACCACTGGTCAATTTTAGATAGGTCCATATTCATAGTTTGAGCCGCAGTGACAGGATTATCAATAGTTAGATAGAGTGAGGTATCATCAGCAAACATTTTAATGTTAGATCGAACAACGTCCACAATGTCATTGATGTAAATAAGAAACATCAAAGGTCCTAAAACTGAGCCTTGCGGAACGCCTGCACAGACTTTACCCCAACTAGACGACTGGCCTTGGATGACTACCCGTTGGTGACGGTTATGCAAATAGTCTGAAAACCATTCAAAAAGAGCTCCCATAATACCAGCTTTCCTTAGCTTATGGAGCAGACCAGCATGCCAAACTTTATCGAATGCCTTACTGATGTCCAGAAAGATAACACGAACCTCTTTTTGCTGATCCACAGCTAGACATAATTCGTGGTACAGTAGTAGTAACTGATTAATGGTGCAATCTCCCGGCATAAAGCCAGATTGATGGGCAGATATAACAATATTGTCTCGAAAGAAATTGAAAACATACTTAAAAACTATTTTCTCAAATACTTTTCCGGTACAACTAAGTAATGACACCGGCCTATAATTGTTGCATAAATTATCAGGGCCTTTTTTATAAAGAGGAGAGACGTTTGCTTGTTTCCAAGCTGTAGGGAATTTCTTTGTCAACAGCGAAAGATTAAACAATTTTGTGAGTGATGGAGAAATAGCAGGTGCCGCTTCCTTAAGAAGTTTTGCACTTATTCCATCGGGACCAGAAGCTTTGCTCGTGTCAAGACTTAAGAGTGTTTCAAGAACTTCTGTTTCCGTTATGGTTATGGACTCAAGGGTAGACTCTGGATGATCAGTGATTTCAGGTAAAGATGCAGAGGAGAAATCAACTTTAGATTGTTCAAGAAAGAAAGCATTAAATATTTCGGCTTTTGACAAACTGTCTGGAATATTTTCACTATTGTGAAGAAGAGAAGGTATGGATTGTGACTGGTTTCTATTCATGAATTGTTTCACTGTGCGCCACCAACATTTACTCGATCGACTGGAACTATTTAAATCTGCGCGCAATTTATTATTATAATTTTCCTCAGCAACTTTCAGTTGGTCTTGATAATGATTACGTAATTGGCAAAAAGCATTCCATAAAGCAGGTTCGAAATTTTGACTCTTTGCCTTGTCATACTGTCTTTTGACACGACGCTTGAGTGCCCGGAGACGGGAATTGTACCATTGTAAGTCGGATGGTCTAACTTCAATATCTTTATTGGGAATGCAACGTGTAGCAGCTTCCATGAATAATTTAGACCAGGCATCACAACATACATCGATATTATTAGACACGAAACAAGAAGTCCAGTCGACCTCTGTAAGATAGGTATTAAAATGATTAAAGTCTGCTATGCTATAGTTCCATATACGACGTTTGAAACATGGATCTTTCTTTTTACGGAATAATAGATTAGCTGCCACAACGCAATGGTCACAATTTGATATCGAAGGAAGCACGCGAATTTCACGTAGATAATTAGGAATATTTGAAATTATCTGATCCAAACAGGATGCTGAGCGTTCGGTTATACGGGTAGGTCCATGTACATGCAGAGTCAAGAAATTTGTTCGGGAAAATTGATCAAGTTTTAACCCAGACTGTGTCAGAAAATCAGCGTTTAAATCGCCAGTCAATATAATATTTTTGATACCTGTACTATTCGCTAAATCAAGACTTTCCTGAAGTTTATTCCAAAAGGAAACCATAGAATTTGGTGGTCTGTAAACTACGCCAAGTAAGAATTTGTTATTATGAAGTCTAATCTCGCTCCACAGGAGTTCTATATCAGGTAGCTCCAGATCATTTCGTCGAGATACATGTAGAGATTTGGAAACATAGAGAGCAACGCCGCCACCAACAGCATTCGGGCGGTCTCGTCGAATAATCTCATGGTAGCCAGGTAAAGTAAGATTGTCAGCAGGAGAATTGGGAGTAAGGAAAGTTTCTGAAAGGGTGATTATGTCAAATTCTGGTGCAAGATCTGTACGAATGCACCTCAACTTGTCTACAGACAAACTACGAATATTGGAATGACAGAAAGAAATGTCACATAAATGCTGTCCAGGGCCAGGGTTCAGGTGAACATCGCCAGCTAGAAGTATTAATAAGGGACTTAAGGCTATAATATTAATAATTCTAAGTTGGCGCCGGTAAAAAATAATGTAAAGAAGATAAAACAGAAGTATTTTCTTCTTCCTACCTGAAGAATTCAAATTCAAGATAATTGCTGCAAAAAATAAGTAAGAAAACACGTGGAAGCTGAGATTCACAATTGGTGACAGTTCTGGAGAAGAAGTCGAAAATAGCAAAAACATTTTTTAAAAAAATCAGAAAAAATCAGAAAAACAAATCGCACCACCTGGTGAACAAATTTAGAAATAGGAGTCCCTAGTAGTGTTCCTGTGTGATATCAAAGCAATCGGGTGAGTAGTTTCAGAGAAGACGATTTTTTAAGATTTGCCATAAAAAAAAAAATAAATAAAAAGTAAAAACTCCAAAAATCATTGGAGGGTGACCACTTGAACAATCTTTATAGAGACCCACCTAAGGTACATTACAATCAACTTTGAAGTGAATCTGGTCGATGATTTTGGAAAAGTCGATTGTTGACAACAGCTGACAGACAACGACGGACGAAGGACCGTAAAATAAGCTCAGCTATTTACAAGTCAGCTGAGCTAAAAATGACATAATCAATTTTCTTTACTTGATTGAGAACCACCTATTTTATTTTGGCCAGCCAAAACAATAATCATCATAACAAGCACTGCAATACACTGAGGTTGTACCTTCATAACATGAAAGCCTATTTCACGATTTTCAGATCCTGTCTGTCTCGCAATGTCTGTGTCATCTTGTTCCAGTGAGATCATCAGAGTGTCTCCTGCAGCCATGATGTCAAACACGAACTGAAATAAGAGCAGAGTTTCATCACTTCATATAATTAGGTTGATTTTCGGAATGAAACAATAGACCTGTGTATGCTGCAGGCAATACATTTAAGCTGGAAGATATCAAATCATTCTTTATTTTCCTTTTTTTTTTTTCTTTTTCTTTTTTTTTGGGGGGGGGGGATTAATGTTGATGGTGGTGGTGGTGGTGGTGTAATTTTCATGATTTAGTTTTGGTGCTTTTCCAAACAAGAGCCACTAGCTGAAGCACAACACCCATGCTCACTCAAGCTTATTAAATCAGTTTCATGAAAAGATACAGCAATCTGTCTGAAAATAAATGAACAACACTCCATCAACTTCAATTGCTACCCACCCACCCCAAATCCACTTCAACTTTTAATCTTGCAGAGATTAATTTAGGCCATAAATTTATATGTTCGTTCAATACACCTGGGCATCACCAATGGCAAAATGCATGATTTTAAAGGGAAAAGATGCTCACATTTAAGTATTGCTTTTGCAACTTCAGTCAAAATCTCTATGTTCCAGTAAATCAGTTGAAGATGGAAATAGCATGCAAAGTACTTCAATCTGTCATCTTTTTCTATCTTTCTAAAACAAAATATACCAGATACTTCTGCAATCCTGCACTGAACCTTTTCAATAAATGTTAAACATGTATTTGCGCCATAACAATGGGTGGCCCAACATCATCTTAAAGTAAGACACACATGTACACCCTACCTGAGGGTTGTTAAGGAAGCTACGCTGGGCACGGTTACCCCCTGACCGATCCTTGTCTGACCCCCTGGCTCCAACTGTCCATTCTCCATACAACAGAGCCTCGGTCCAGGTCTTCTTCAGGGAAAAGAATGATGTGTTCACCTGGTGACAAAAGTCCACATTGGTGAACTGCCTCAAGAAATCTTCAAAGGTCATCCTGGAAAAAAATAAAAATTAACTGAAAACAACTGAGTTCATGAAACATCTTCAAGGCTATGCTGGAAATATCTACTTTATACAGAGAAATCTGTGTTAAGTGGGCACCCTTGGGACTGGGCAAAAGTGCCCACTTAGTGGAGGGTCAGCCCACTGGGCAATATAGTAAAGTACAAGTATATGTACATAATACTCTGCAGGGGGCTGTACAGGGTATTCATTCAGAACAGATTAAAAACAACATCCTTGACATTCTTCCTTTTATTAACCAGTAATGTCCTAGCTAAATGACAACTACAAATTGAAAAAATTATGCATTGGAAATATTAATATGAGTGTTAAATGTCACTTGAAAAAGTCTGTGCGACTACGTGTATGTCCTTGTAATAAACAGTCTTCACACTGTATTTGTAGGCACTTGCAGAAGGATATCAGCTCTACTATATCAGCTCACCACTTTATATAATCAGTTAGTTTATTCTGTCTATGTGTGGTTATCCATATTTCAACCAGATTTTGTTCATTGATGCCTCAAATTTAAGTGTTTCCTAATACATTTTAGAGCCATCCAGAGCCCCCTAAGCTAGGTAAATAGGTCTCAAAGGGATTAGTAGAGCAACATAATGCTAAAAAAAAACACAGTAGCACATGCTCTGTGCCTTTGCATTCTCCTGTTGTTAAGAAAAACTGCAGTTTTGCATATTATTGGGAGATATTTGAACGGTAAACAAAAAGAAAAAGATTAATTATGATGCCCACTTAAGCAAATAAAGGTATACAAAATACCCTTTTAGGGTGCCCACTGCCCACACAAGACAGGTGCCTACTTAGCAGAGGGTCCATTAACATGGGACCTAATGGGACAAAAAATAACAGGACCGGGCAAAAGTGCCCACTAAACACAGATACCCAGTCAGACAGGTTTTACTGCACTAACTTACTTTAACAGCTCCATTCTATCAAAAAATAACAACCTAGAAATTACAATACACAGTTGGAAAAGCTACAAGGACGGGGAATTCCTGGTCATGGCCTCCCATTCTATATACAAACAATTCTCACTTGATGTCGATTTCAAGAGTAAAAATGTGTGGAGAAAGTAACTTTTTTCAACTGCATTTACTATCAAGACTTTTAAGCTTAAAGATGTATCTACGCACTTGCAACATCATTGGTCTAGTAATTCATAATGTGTGTGTGCATATGTACTGGGAACATATTTATTTAATGTATTTTCCGGGGGGTCAAAATAAATACATTAGTTACTCACCAGAATTCTCCTTCCTGCTCAAATCTGAGGCCCATCTTGTCTCTGTCCTGAGCAGAACAGGAATTCCATTCTGGGGATCTGTCAAAACAAACAGAAAACAGACAATATTCAAAAGTGCAAAAAGACATATATGGATGTCTGCAATTGAGCAAAATTCTTAAATTCTAACTGCATAATCTAAGTTGTTATTGAATAAGCTAAACTTTTCGTTACAATGCTGATCAACTGTTACATATATGCAATTGATATACATATATACATACATACATACGTAGTATAAATAGGTGCTGACACCTAGTGGTAATCTGTTGGACTTAAACATGTTATAGTCCACTTGCTCTACAAATATTGGCATGTATACATGTAAATGCAACCAGGGATATGGATATCCCTGACATAAAACAAACACACAAAAGAATGAGGACTGTCACAGTCCTGTGTTCACTATCCTTACATGTAAAGACTAAGGTGGTTCTGTCAACTTCAGAATGATATCAAAGTCACCTTTGTTTAAGACCATCATCACTGTTGCTAACACCAACATATCCCCTCACTAATTTTTCCAAACTTTGATAAAAATTCAGAAAATGACAGTACTATGATGTAATGAACAAAATGGTCCTCGTACATTCTCAATAAGTCTGAAGAGGAGCCACCTTATGGTTTGGGAGAAAAAGTAAAGAAAAGTTAAAGTGCACAAAAATTCTTTAAAAAGCAAAAAATAAAAGCAGCACATGCCACTTGTTAAACAAAATGTGGTCTATATTTCTCCAGAGATTACCTATACAATTTCAATGCCTTTGGCTTGGTGGTTTCAGAGAAGAAGTCGTGAAAAGATTTTACTAAAATGAACAAGAAAATGTGTAAAAATTAAATAAAGTCATGGGAGCATGACCATTGGAACAAAATTGGTAAAGACCCCCTTAAATGCATCTCCACCATGTTTGAAGTGAATGCAGTTGACAGTTTTGGAGAAGAAGCCACAAATGTGAATTTCCATTGCATTCCCCATTGACTTGCATGGTAATCAATAGGACGCATGCAGGTTTTGGAGAAGATTTTGCCAAAAACATGAACAGAAAATTCATTTAAAAATCATAGGAGCGTGACCACTTGATCATATTTGGTGGAAACCCATGCAAGGTACATCCCAGTTTGAATTGAACCTGGTTGACGGTTTTGAGAAGTCAAAAATTTGAATTTCCATCCCCTCTGACCTACATGGTAATCAATTAAAATGCAAGCATAAACCAATAGGTATTCAAATTTTAAAATTTATTACAAATCAGGAATCAAAGGTGTTAAAAAACTTTGTTTAATCCTCCCACAACCTACCTTTGCACCAAGTTTCAGAACAACCCAAGTGGTAGTTTTGGAATAGTGAAGAAATAGCAAAATGCAAAAAAAATTGAAGTGCCACCTGTTGAACAAATTGAGGTCTACGGGTCCGCAAAAGTGTCCCTGTGCAATTTCAAAGCAATAGGCCATTTTAGGACCCCAGAGGGCAGCACTTGAGGGTGATCATTTGCATAATTTTACTTTTTTGCATAACAACAAATCCTGTTGAAGCTATTGTTAAGCGAGTATCCAAATTTATGCAAATGAACACCGTCAAGTGCTGCCACCTTCAGTCCTAAATTCAACTATTGGCTGAGTGGTTTCAGAGAGGAAGAATTTTTAAGGTTTGCCAAATAAAAAAAAAAAATCATAAACAAGAGGCCTATGTGAACAGGCCGTGCTCAGCTGACCTTGAATTTCATCACACTAGTGACCCTGTGATCTTGAGGACAGGATACAGGTCACCCATATACATGTAGTCTAAGTTTGGCTCTAACACAGAATCATCAGCATATCAACATCAGTGTTTAAGCATGAATACCATATACATTCTAATTAGCGTCAGTTCTGATGTCTACAATAAAATCTGACCATTGAGAAGAAATATTTAGCCAGTGTTGTCGTTATTCATTTATTCATTTATCAGAACTACAGAAGACAGCAATGGCATGGGAAGCATCTGAGCATGCGTGCCTCTATGCAGATTGCTGCATACTATTTATAGCTGACCCAGCTTGGCATAAATTATCAAGTTTCAGGGACGGCTAACATGCTGCCATCATTGTAACCCCATGTGGTGGGGGTACGATGGTGCATGCTGCCTGCAGCAGGGAAAGTTTGATGTGTGAATACTTCCTTGTTGCTATCGTGATCTATAGTAACTGTTAATGTAAATTGTTATCGGCCTACCAGCAAAATACTATCATTCATGACAAGGGCTGCACAACCCACAGCCAAGTATAATTAGATTATAATAAGAACACATTCAAATGTTTCATTTCTGACAATTATCACATTAAACATGCAGGTTGACTGAAAGTTATCCTCATTATTTTTTTTTCAAAATATTTTTTCAAAGTCTTTCTTCTGTCAGTCCTGGGTGCATGGATCCGCAAGTGGGACATACTCCATTAAAAGTACGATAAAAATCCAACATCAACATTACAACAAAGAAAGAAAGAACTGGTTTATGGTAGAAAAGAAAATGAAACGAAACATGTTATGAATGTTTCACTGACTTGATTTATTCTGTGTACCAATGCTGGTTTCATATTTTAGACGACCCACACCAACATGTCAGCATGCATGGCATACCCACACACACCAGTGCATTTGAGTTTGATATATACTTTATACTAGGACTGGTCTATGTTAGTGGACATTAAAAGAACCTCTACTGAATTAAAATCTAAAGGTGTTTTCTCAAATTGAATTCAGAATCTGGATGCATTGGGAATCTCTGCCAGAAAATTTCTCAAGATGCAGACATGTAAAAATTTGCATGTTGCCGACGATTGTTGCCCATCACGTCATGACGACATGAACATGATGAGGTAATACAAATAGATGTAAAAATAGAACAGCGTGATAGACTGGGTTAAAAATTTCCTGCTCTGAACACTATGTGTACAGGGCTTAAAAAGGACGGTTCAACCAAAGTACCTAAAAATTTCATTCAGAGTCAGGATCCTGTTCACTGAGGCTACCTGTGGCATAACAAGTCGTAAGCACTGTCCTCTATAACGCTAGCAGGAGCAACGCCCCTTGGTGGAAAATTTTGGGGTTTGAGGTGCTAATTAGGGCAGGGGTGCTAATTAGAACAAATACAGTAGTTTTCAGTAATCAAGTAAGCAAAATTCACAAATGTGACTCTGTGACCTTGGAAAAGAGGTCAAAGTCACTCATGTACTGGCTAAATATGGCCTGCATGGAGAGCTGCAGCCAGATGCTATTTCAAAGTCCTACCCAAAATAGTTGTCAAATTATCAAGTGAATAGTACAATTTGCATAAGAGTCCCTGTGACCTTGGGGATAGGCTCATGGTAACCCAAATTCTGTCTAAATGTGGTGTACATAGAGGACCATCACTTTCTGCAACATCGAGTTCCTTAGTTTGAAGTTATTGATGACCAGTAAAATTATGGAAATGACAATGTGACCTTGGGAATGACATGAAGGTCATCCACACACTAAAAGAAATCTAGCTCCCATAGCAAACATGCATCACATTCAACATGGAAGTCCTAGCTCTGAAAGTTCTCAAGTTATCAACTAAACAGTAAACTTCATGTAAGTGGCCTTGTGGCCTTGGAGATGAGTTCAAGGACACCCATATACTGTTCAAGTGTTACACTCATGCCCAGGAGGGTATGTGTGTAATTTCAAAGCAATCTGATTGTCAGTTTCACATACAAAAAAAACAACAACTTTTTTTTAAGATTTGGCAAAAAAAAAAAAAAAAAAAAAAAACATTAAAAAAAAAAAAAAATTGCTGGAGCATGACCATTTGAATTAACTTGGTACAGACCCACCAAGTGCAAAAAGGTTAGTTACTTGTTTTGGAAAACTCAAAAATGTGAATTACCATTGCAATCCCCATTGACTTACAGAGTAATCAATAGGTATGTATGCATTAAGTGATAAATACAGTGGTCCCTCTTTAGAAAGACTCCTCTTTTGGGAGACCACCTGCCTTTTATGACCATTTTCACAGTGCAGAAGTACCTTCTAACGATACTGTACCTCTTTTGGGAGACCACCTGCAGAACCTGAGCAGTCACCACCCAAAATGACCCTAAAAGACCACCTATCAATCCTGAAATTATGCATTTCAGATATGTGAAACCTACCTATGTTTTACAAGATTGGTAAAATAAGTTGTGAAAACCAGTTTACAAATTTATTCAAAATATTTAATGATAATAAATGAGTAAACGAATGACTGCAAGATGGAATGGGGTCTAATAAGTGTACATCAATCATGTCTCAATCTAAATTATAGATGGAAACTCAAAGTAATGATTAGTTGTTAGGGCAGGTGATGTAAAGTCAAACCTCCTTTGCGAGACCACCTACTTTATGTGACTACTTTTTGGACGGCACTAGGGTGGACGTTTAAAAGAGGGACTACTGTAGACGAAATTGAGAATTTCTTTTCAAATCAGGGATTCACAGTAACATCATGTTATGACAAAATTTGTTTGACCCTTCCACAAGGAACATTTCCAACAAGTTTCAGCAAAATCTAAGACACAGTTTGAAGAAGATTTTGAATATGGGGTCAAAACACAAAAATTCATTAAAAATAAACAAATTGCAAGAGCCCTGTGTTGAGCAAATTATGGTCTGGGGGTCGTCAGAAGTGTCCCTATGCAATTTCAAAGCAATTGGCTGAGCAGTTTCAGATAAGATTTTCTAGATTTGACTAAGAAAAATTAACGAAAAATTCATAAAAAATTGGAAAATCACTAAGCACGACCATTTGATAAAGCCTCATAGAGACCCACCCAAGGTATATCCCCACCAAGTTTGAAGAAGATTGGGCCAGCAGTTTTGAGAAGAAGTCAAAAAGATTACTTTAATACCATTACAAGCCTCATTGACTTAAATAGTAATCAATAGGAATGTGCACAATTACCGAAAAGTACCCAAACTGAAAAGTTTGTACATAATCAGGACTCCACAGCAATACCACCTACTATACAGCTTTCTTTGACCCTTCCACGAGGAGCATTTCCTCCAAGTTCCAGTATGATCTGAATGACAACTTTTGAGTAGATGTTGCAAAAGCACACTAAAATTCATAAAAAAATAGAAAAAAATTGCAGTGACACCTTTTGAACAAATTAAGATCTAGGGGTCTCCAGAAGTGTCTTTATAAAATCTCAAAGCAATTGCCCATCCTGTTTGGCAGGAGATTTTTTTTTTTAAGATTTGCCCCCAAAAAGAAGAAAAGTTCATAAAAAAATCAAAAAATCACTGGAGCATGACCATTTGAAAAACTTGGTACAGACCCACCCAAGGTACATTGCCACCAAGTTTCAAGTGAATCTGCCTGATGGTTTTGAAGAAGTAGAAAATGTGAATTAGCATTAGAATACCCATTTACTTACATGGTAATCAACAGGAATGTATGCAGTTTGACCTTTCAGGGTTACTCAGGTATAAAATAAACCAATAAAAGTGAAAGCCCATAGGTACTTTCCTATTAATGTTTAATAGTAACCTTGGCCTATGATGCACCTTTAAGAAGGTAAAAGCCAGTATGTGAAAATTGCTGAGTCAGCAGAAAAATGCAACAAGGATTTGACCTTGACATTTGACCTTAAGGTTACATATCATCATATGGGAACAATTTCCCAGACCTGAGACTAGCAAATACTGTATTTCCTACTCTCAGCGCAGACCCATGGATTCTATGTAACACATTAGGAGGCGATAGGTTAAGAGGGGACAGAAATATAAGGAAAATAAGACATGCACCAGCACCGCAGGAGACCGCAGACCGATGAGACTAAACACTATATGCAACACCACCACACACACCCATGGGGGATGCATAATAAAAAAAATTAGTGGAGCATGACTGTTTGAACAAACTGGATAGAAACCCATCCGAGTTACATTCCCCACCAAGTTTGAAGTGAATCTGCCTGGTAGTTTGGGAGAAGAAGTTGGAAATGTGAAATGTGGTCAGACAGATGAACAATGGATGATGGGCGATCACAAAAGCTCAGCTGACTGAGTATTCAGTTGGGCTAAAAAGTAATATCAAATTCTTACTCATCAGACCAGGGGCCAGTCCAGTCACTGGAGCCCCAAGGGTTGCGCAGTCTCACCATTCTTAGAGCTCGTGCACCCAGATTACCCTGTAGTGATTTTGCCACTTTGACTGTTCTGACATCAGTGACCCCATAGCCATGCCCTAGGATCAGGCCCTGGTCCCCTGTCTGTCCTGTCTGATCTGCACTACACTGAAAGTATAATGTATGCATTCGACAATAATTCTTTTTTAGAAAAGAGGACCAACATTTAGTTTGTAACAATTTTCATCCTATAAAGCCACATCCTGCAAACCTCTATACATGTAATATCAATACTTCAAATAACATTCCTGCCATGAAAAGTGGAAATTCTTGAAATATATACATGTACTAAATGAAACTTTGTTATAAATATCATGATCATTTTTTGCAATCTACCGCTGGATTTTGCCTCCCAAACAGCGTACTCCACGTTCAAATTCACATTTCATGTTTTAGCGCCATGCTTATTCTTTTGTGCCTCCACTCACACTGAATGGGCGGTAAATGGAGAGCTGCATTTCCACCTGTGATATCAGTCCAGACAACTCATTCTGAGCGCTTACTGTGTCACACACTTCATGGTAGCACATTGATATGGTATTGTTGTCGCTGCAACGTTCGCTTGACAGGTGACTGTTTACCTTGTGGGGACTGTACCCAAGCTTCAAAGCATGCCTCGATGCTCCGCTTAGCTTTGTGACAAGCAGCAAAAATACGAAAGAGAATTTGTCGTGGCATTCATCTCCAAAGGACCCCTCATCATGGAGAGGATGGGTTTTCCGTCTCAACAGACACAACTTCGTTCCGTCCAATTATTAAAAGTTGTGTCCTGAACATTTTAAGGACGATTGTTACATGGAGTACATGGCTATTTCTCTTGAGCAACAGCCGGCCAAGAGATGAGCTTTTAAGGAAGGATCTGTATCAACAAAGTTACGAAAACAAAATTATGGCATGTGGATCATTGGAAATCCAAGCCGCCAGGAGACTGTTACCATGGCAACAAAGTGCCGGCCAAGTCACTCTGCAAGTGCCACATGGACAGTCACGCATTCACCTGTTCACTGCCAATAACTCGAGGATCAATTTCGATTTCTGGTTCGTCCTCTCTAGAGTGTTGATGGGGTCATACAGCACGTATTCTTCTTCTACCTGATGAAATTCTTACCAAGAAGTTAACTTCCTATTTGAGTTACCTCCTTTATTAGGACAGCCCTACAGCAGCACTTGGAGAACCGTGCTGTCAAGACTGATGTCACTAATTTGGAAACATGGCACCGCTTTTGAACTGGAAATTCCAGCCTCTTTTTTTGCCTCCAGCTTTGCGATGTACCGCACTCAAAAGAACACACTTGTCTGTTCTGTGGGCTGAGACACCCACATTTGCTATAGTTTGTCTATTTATCACATGTTTGTATCTGCTACTCCTACAACCACATATGTGACTTTAATTTGCTTTCATGAATCATATTGCCCATATGCAAATTAGCCATGTGTCGTTAGCAACAATGGATCTGCTCCTTACTTGGGAAGGATTACCTTTTTGCTAAAAATACTGTGTGCACGTGTCACATTGTAGCAGATGGTGATTCACCCATATTGCCCAATCACTACTTATCTATTCTTGAAAACTGAAGCTGACACAACAGTATTGATGTGATGAAAAGATATACTAAAACGCATCAATGTATAATGACTCAAATGCTCAAAAAATTTATGGAAAGCTACATTAACAGATGTAGGTAATGCTAATCAGGCAGGAAGATTGTGCATTTTGTTCTATGTGATGTGATGTTTGTGGCCCTTGTTCCCCCCTCAGCTTTGCTAACAATTGTTGAGGTTTCACTTTGGCTGCCACTATAGCAGCCACAAATTAGAGCAGTTGTCACCAACAGACAGCACACCCCAAGCTTTGCACACATGCAGGACCCGTGACCTTGACAATGAGGTCAGGGTCACCAAAATGTAACCAGGTCAAGCAATAATGTCCATATACAATTGTGGTAAATTTCAATCTGATGTGGACCATGAATCATGAAAGATTTTGCTCACAAAGATTCTAATGGTTGTTGCACTGCTGAATTGTATCACCCTTGGTATTTTGAGCTGAAGAGATTTTAATTTCAAATTGTGAATTATACAGCAAAGGACATAGGTCCAACCAAGCAGAAAATATCGCTGGTGTCTGCTTGGCACTGGGTGACAGTGCAACAATGTACTTACACAAAAGGAGAACGAATTTTCCACATTTGCCTATGTGAGAACACTTGAGCAAACTTGCATGGCTGTTCTAACCTGGATAGGTTACATGTATGTGGATTAAAAATGATTTTTGAGATAAGTAGCATGTGTCAAAAATATCAAGTGACTTACAGAAATATACGCTGTGATGAGAGCTTGGTTTTCACTGGCCTCTGCTAATGAGTTGAAAAAGTTTGACTGCCCTTCATCGCTTTTTACATTTATTTCACTGAGGACTACTTTCTCTGCCACACCACCTGTAAAATCTACCAGTGCATCTGCTGTATAGCCTGTGCTGAGACTCTCATAGTCACCATACATTCTGAAATCAAAATCACAGAATTAACAATAAAACTGTACATAAGCTGTATTTATAAGTGCAATGATATCAAATATCTCATGCACTCAAAAATAAATGCCACCACATTCTGCTCTTCCAAAGTATTTGACTTCTTTGTGAACATTTTTGGTTTAAAAAATATTTGATGCCGGCATGGCTGTACAGCAGGGAGGAGGGATGTCTAGCTGATTGAAGTGACTTCATTTATTTGCTAAGATGAGATACTCTTAAAGTCAGCGATTGGGAAAACAGTAGTCAGAAAGATGGGGCAGCTGCTTCATGTAATAAAGGGGCTGCTAGGTACTGGCAATATATATGTGTGTGTGTACTGGTCGGTCTGTTTACAAAGAGTCTTCATATTTGCTGATAGACTTATATAGATGCACGAGTTTCAGCTCTATTTTGGGGTAGGGGGTGGAGGAGGGTTCCTAATTTGAAAACAAATAAAAACACATTTAAAGAATATTTCCCAATCGTATACAAAGCTGTAAACATTAACATTGTGCAGACCAGTTTCACTTCATATTTGTTTCAAATTTGTTTTGTCAGCTTAATGACATTCTTTGCTGTGGGAAGGACAAAGCCATTGACACCATGTGAGCAGGTCCAATCCTCATGCAACAGATTTGTTTTTATCCTATCAAGGAGGCCACCTGCTTTTTGTGGTCACATCTTTCAGAGGTCACAAAGAGTCAACTTTTTTGTGGAAGTATGGGTGGCCACATACAGCAGGTAACTCTCTCTCTGTCTCTCTCTCTCTTTTCTGTTGCCTATTAAGAAGTGTGTCAGATAACTGAGTCAAGTAATAAAAAAAATCAACCTTTTCCCATGAAAATTTGTGTCATTATATTGAATATGTCTCAGTGCCGTTATAATAAGGTTTTACTGTACACTTTTCAAATTTCAAATCCTCGAATCAGAGCACACCTTAATTCGAAATATTAATGTACAATGTTTACATCAGTACTTCTGTGGCTATCAGTCTGAATAGATGCAAGACCATTCCTTAGATAATTTTGATGAATGTTTCCAATAATTTTTCAAGGAACAATAATACTAAACAGTCAGCCTTTGCTTTATTTTGAAAAGCATATCATACAACTAATTGTTGCTGATACTTATTTCAACCTGTCGGCCTCACACATCCATCCAATCTAACTAGTTCATTTACTCGTCTCTTTATTTAAAAGAAAGAAAACAAAAACAAAATAGACTTTGCACCAAAAATTGTTTGAAATCCACCTTTACAATCACAGCTCTTACTTTGCATATGCTTTTTCCAGCAGTGCACTCCAGAACTCATTCCTAGAGTTGGAGTGACAGAAGATGAGCTTGTTTTCCTTGGTGGGCAACCTGTCATCAATGACCACGTCCATCCACTGGCCATAGCGCCAGAACTGAAAGTGGAAGATGCCGGCATACTGGTTCTGAGAGGACTGCTGGTTCTCATTGCTCCACTCCTGCTCCCGGCTGTTAGGCACCACCTAGGAGGCAAGACATCCATTATACCTTCAGCATCTCTTATACTTCTCAAGTTCACAATGAAAATTTTCCCTGTCAAACCAGTTGACTGGAACTGCATGGTGAAGTAAAATTTCATCCTCATTTTTAGCTCTTTTTTGCAAAATAAGTGTACATTGTACTTCAAACGGAAATCTGACAGCATGCTCATCCATACTTCAAACGGAAATCTGACAGCATGCTCATCCATACTTATACAGTGTGCATTTAGTCAGGAAACCTGACCACATGTTCATCCTTACTGATACAGTGTGCATCTAGTTGTGAAATGTGACATCACATTAATCCATACTGATACAGTGTGTGTGTAGTAATGGAAATCTGAAAGCATGTTCATCCATACTGATACAGTGTACATATAGTCATGAAATCTGACAGCGCATTAATCGATACTGATACAGTGTACGTATAGTCATGAAATCTGACAGCGTGTTCATCCATACTGATACAGTGTGCGTCTAGTCATGAAATCTTACAGTGCATCCAGCCATACTGATACAGTGTGCATCTAGTCAAAAAAAATCTGACAGCACATTCATCCATACTGATATGGTGTGCGTATAGTCATGAAATCTGACAGTGCATTCATCCCTACTGATACAGTTTGCCTCTAGTCAACAGCTTTCCTTGGCACACTCTGAATGCCCAGATAATGAAAGAAAGCTTCCCTCAAAGCTCCTACATAATTTCATTGCACATTTCAAGCTATCACAAAGATTACAGATTCTTTGAACTGTATTAATTTGAAAATGTGAAAAAAAGATGAGAGCATCTCAACAAAGAGTGTTGAGACCCACAGGTTCTAATGTGTCGAACTTGTAAATCCAGTGTCTTTCTCTTTTCCTCATAAAAGGGGTGTCCAGGGCTGGGTCTTTATCAGTTCAAGAATTTGTAAAAAGAGAATGTCAGCAGTTTCGTGATCTGGTACGGTCATGGAGGTATTATACAGAAGGAGAGAGCACGGACAGTTGAGCCCATCAAACCCCTTCGGTGACAAATTAATTGTGCAAACAATCCCTTTGTTCTCCCTCTGTCTTGCATTAATCCTTTCCCCTTTAAACTGGCTAAAACCGGCTGGTGGTCAAATGTCGTCTGCTTCAGTGTTTTCAACTAATTTCAACAGTCATGAAAAACAGTTCTGACTGAGTATTGTAGATGAGCCCTGTCAAGTTAACATGCCCCAGGTCAACAACTTTGCCAAACTCATGCCAAGGAAAGTTGTTGACTCAAGTGTCAATTCAAGCGGGAAAGGGTTAACTACCTCAATCGAGACAGGGACGTGTTATAGATGGACTACCAACGGGAGCGCTAATCCCTTTAGTGGTCAACTGGGCGCGACGATTACAAAGCGTGTTCACTAGCGCTGCTCAAGTTAATCCCCCCTGCTCAGTCCGTTTGTTGTTCCATCTATGTTTCCGCGTTTGGTTGTATCATGTTACATACATCAGGCTCACATCGGAGGTGCTACTGTACCAAGTTCAAAAACGGAGAGTTTTATGCGTGCGCAACCAGTCTCATCGTTTGAATCAGAACCGTGCGAGTCCATCGATGTGTTTTTCGTTGAAATTGGCCGATAAAAGGGCTAGTTTTTGCATTTTTTCTGTCCAAAATGATGCAAAGTTAGACAACTTGCGTGCGTAATAACTCCTTACGCCGTAATCAGCAATAAAAAATGTAGTTTTAGATGGATAGTGTATGCCGGTAGGATCATGATGGTGGTTTCATTTCTTGTAGCTGAGTCCGGCATAACGCTAAATTTTGACTTTAAAATGTGGAACACGGTGAAAAATTTTGCACATTTCAGTCCGTGACGCGATTATTCTCACCTTTCATCGCGTGACCTGGCCCACGAGACTGCCAGCGGCCAGCGCGGACCGTGGTGTCGTGTTTGTTTAGCACTGAAGGTGCTCGCTCAAACACCCGATCACTTGAGCAGCGGCAACATAGATGGTACAAAGGGGGCCCCGCCGTTGGTAGTCCATCTATAACACGTCTCTGATCGAGATAAGCGATAAGCGCCCGCTTTGTACCCCAGCTCTGAAACCATGGCCGTGTTCAGCCAGGCTGGTCGCACAGGTGCACAGCACATAGTGACTTCTAGCACCATTGCTCCAGTACAGTGGGGCGTTATGATGCACAATGTTGTAAGTGGTCACCAATCACCTGCATGCGTTCGCAGTCAGTTTAAATCGCTAGCTTCCATCAAGACGATTTGAATGGTGTCCGTTACATCATCATACTCATATTAAAGCCCCAGATATTGATATTCTGCCGTTTCCAAGGGGAACTCCTGAAAGATAATGTAAGGAAAATTTTGCCAAAATAAAGATCTTCAGTAATAAACTTTCCAGACGCTGCCGGTTTGTCAAAATACTACCACACTGTACACTGACTTCAGATCTTGCAGTGGTTGTAAACAGTTATTTCTTGGTATGATGTGGCCAGGTAGAAAATCGCTGTTGAAATAGGTGGAAAATTTCAATTTCTCCAAGATAGCTGTCTTAATATGGCGGATACATCCCAATGTAAAGTAGGGGCAATTTTGTTTGAATGAAGATCCATATAAATGGACCTATCAATGAATAATCTGGATGCGACCAGTTTGTTTAAATAATGGCAAACTGTACTCTGATCTGAGATCTTGACATGGATGTAAACTGTCATTTCTTGGGTGTCATTTGTTCAGGTAGAAAATCAACCTGGAAATTGGGAGGAAATTCAGTTTCTCCCCAGATGGCTTATCTCCTATCGGCATTTTAGCTTGACCATAGCGCTATTATACGGACGTATAATAGCTCTATGGCTTGAACAAAGATCTGTACATTGAAATATCCATACGTGACCGGATTGTCAAAATACCACCAAAATGTACCAAGAAGTAAGATCTTGCCATGGATGTTAACCATTTTTTGTGTCATGTTTTAGCCAGGCAGAAAATGAGCCTTGAAATAGGTGAATCTTGTCACCCAACACCTCGGAGATTACTGAAAGGTCTAAAATACCGATGAACGCCGAGCCTTATAGCCTCAGTGTTGAAACACGCTGTGCCAGGGCAGCCACACAGTATCGGTGTGCGGGTTTAATTGCCCCCCATAAAACTTGGCAGTTTCAGATCTGGAACCTTTGAAGTGGCCAGTGTGCTCGCTCCTTCTGTATAATACCTCCATGGTAGGGTCCAGCATTTTACGATTGCTGTTGGCTTATTAAAGCATTTACTTCTTCTTGTTCTAAATATCTATATCTGATTGACCTTTTAGTTTCACCAATGTATTTTAGTCCACATCTTAGATATGTGAGTATGTAAATCATGATCTCAGGTATGCAAGTGTTTCCAGGACCACCAAGCAGCAGTGACAGACAATCTTTCTTCCGTTTGTATCAATTTGACCGTAGACATAATTGACATCCATGATTTGATCATTTATCTGCCTTGTACCATCATACTTTTACTGACTGGAACCAATCCACATTATGCTTTATTTAACATATTGGAGATCTGACTGTAAAATGACATAAACTATATTTGTTCTGTAAGTTCGTTCAGTTTGAACACATGAAGTAAGTCAAAAGTACTTAAAAGATTCTGTCCTCATTTGCAAGCTCTGCAGGAGTCATAAAAGTTAAAGATTTTTTTTTCTCACAATCACATTATTGATCATGAGATGAATATGGGAGCTGCTTTCACAATTATCAAATACCGAGAAAAACATATAAGAATTTAATGTACTCTTGTCATTTGAAAGAGGATTTTTTTCTTTCCAAAATCCACCAGAATGTACTGGTGTATGCGCTTTTTACCATGCAAGTATGCTCCCTCAGAAGAACTGCTCCCTCTATCAGCAAAAAATATTTAAGCATGATTGGACTTTTTTAATTGCTTTTCCTTTAAAATGTTCAAATATATGGTAGATTTCACAAATAGGCTTCAAAAGGTTATTTTGCTATTCTGCAAATATGTTGGCTCCCAAACTGACACATAGGATTTAAAAGGTTCAGTTGGGAGATCATCACAGGTCACTCCTTCCCCAATCAACTTGGGAACTTTGCAGAATTCCTGTAATTTGGATACATAGTGGCATGTGGTAAATGAACGAGAGATACATAATTAAGCAAAAAAAGGAGTTCCCAATTTGAAATATAGGTTTTAAAAGGTTTGGTTGGAAGGCCTGGAACAAAGTTAACAAAAGGGAAGAGAATGAAGCAAAAAAAGGAAGGAAGGAAGGAAGGAAGGAAGGAAGGAAGGAAGGAAGGAAGGAAGGAAGGGACTTACTTTCTGCCAGAGTTTGGGTTCCTGGGCCAGGCAGGAGGCAGCAGACACAAACCAGGCATTACCCAGCTCCCCTTCATTGAGATCATCACAGGTCACTCCTTCCACAATCAACTTGGGCACTTTGCAGAGTTCCTGTAATTTGATCAATAGTGGCATGTGGTAAATAAACATGACTGAAGAGATACCCAATTAAAAAAAAAAAAGTTGTGTCAACATTAAGGCTCAGTATAATATAATATGGAAATCATCCAGCAATAAAGTTGAAGAATCTTAAGCAGGTGACATTTACAACAAATTTCTTGTGTTGATTACATTGAGTTGTTGCAGGACACTCAATTTTTCAGATACATACATGCTACTGGTTCCTGGTGACAATAAGAATGGTGTGGAAGCTGACATACATGCAGCCAACAATCAGTTTTGACTCACTCTGGTTGATAACATGCCCCATGAATCCTTTCAGTTTCATATCATAATTAACAGGGAAATAAGCAAAACCTAGACCCACATAAACAATCAAGTTGGTTCTTTTTGATTCCCATATTAACTGTATTGCACACATGAAAAAAAAAATGAAAAATGAAAAAACCCACATAAAAATGCTGCCAAAAAAAGGACTTAATCCATATTTCACTGTGTTGATAATTGCCATCTCATGTGACAGCAGAATCCAACATAAGACCGTATAGTTGATGATTAAAATGAATGACTGCAAAAAACTTTCTTTCACACATACATGTATTTTAGATGATCCACACAGGAAGAAATGATAAAAGTTTATAATTTGGATTTTCATTTTTTGGGTTTTTTTTTTTTTTTTTTTTTTGGCAAAATCCAGTGGTGTTTTGGTCAGTTTATAGTGTAGAAACTGCTGATTAACTTCAGGTCACCACAATTTTTTTTTTAAAACAAGCATATCAAGAGCTGCCAAAACAACTGAAAATGGCTATTTTCTTTCTAAAAATTATTGAAGTTATAAAATAATAATCATGGCAACCTATAGTTCTTGCCAGTTGGTTTGGTATACATGTACTTTGTTCCTCTTGATGATGCCCAGATGGTTTGCCTATCTGTGCAAAATTCACCACTTTCATAATTGTGTTGATATGAGCCAAACAGAAATGTCAAATGCAAAAGCTTGTTTGCCAGAAGCTCCTTACTGAACAGCGATAACATTCAAAAGCATTACTCATTTGAAAGAGTATGTTATGTCTGGCATCTGAGGAAGGCATATGTGACTTTGTGCTTGATTCCATGTTTTTTGTGTGACAATTTTGTTTACTTGTTGAAGTATTTTTTTTTTTTGTTTACTTACGAGCAAGAAAACATGTCGTGTGTTTGCATGAAAAGTGAAGCTCACATGCAAAATGCTGGTAGACACTGTGGATGACTGTACGCCACCTGCTATAACCTACCTCTCTTGTACGTGCCTTTATGAAATGACCCATAACTACTGTGACATATGTGATGACACCATCCAGTCTACCAATGTATTTCTATACTGCAGATTTTACAAGTTGATATGTGTACATCCTGAGCTAGAGGCAAAAAGCAAGAGCCCATGCACACCTAATGGCAAAACTAACACACTCTGATCAATAATGGCAGAAACAACATGACAGACTCAGCTTCAAACAACATCTGCTAACCCTGTGGTCATATCCCTGCCAAAAGTAATAAGAAATGGTGATATGTTAATAGATAGAGTTTCACTAGTTGGCACCAAAACTGAGACATCATACTTATGCAGATTGATCTGGCTTTTCTATTGAAAATATCATTATAGGTTTGTACATAATGAAATACATATTATTTTTTATATAAGAAAATATAACTGGCAAAATCCCCTTATATGTTTTTTTTGTTTTTGTTTTTTTGTTTTGTTTTTTTTTGTTTTTTTTGTTTTTTGTTTTTTTGTTTTTTTGTTTTTTTTTTTGTTTTTGTTTGTTTTTTTTTTCTTTTTTTTTAGTAATGTAGCACCAAATGTGGCCCCACAAGTATATAAAACATTATGTTTTCTCTTCCAATATTCAGTTAGACTGATCTGTGGAAAATGTGGCCCCACACATATATATAGGACATTATCTCTTCCAACATTCAGTTAGGCGGTGGGGGGAGGGGAGATGTGGTCCCGCATGTGGCCCTTGTTTAACTTTTGGGGCCACAATCTGCATTTTCCAAACTCTAACTATTTGCATATATCTAGTATTGGTCTGTTTGATTTCCACTGAAAGTTCAGGCCTAAGTCTTAATGCGCTGCTTCAGTTTCTTGTCTATCAATGATTTTACTGTTATTCCCTCTAAAATGTGTACATATGTTTATTTCATGGGTACATGTATTTACACCTGGAGTAAGGCATTTAATCCATATTTCTGATGCTTGTCAACGAACGTTCTTTGTACATTTGCACATGTATTCATCATACTTTACTCGTTCGCCCGGTTCAATACATCGCCATTTCCATCTGCAGGCTGCAGAAGCTATAATTGTGTGTAAACTCCACAGATGAAAAATAGACCAAAATACATCACAGAGTAAGGGTCATAACTTTATTATTACCCTTATTCCATCTACTACTGCACTGGGTCATATCCTATTCTTCCTTCCATAATAATTCATTTTTGATGCAATCATCTCACCAAACATAACGGAATGAGGCGAAAAACAACAATCTCCACGTCAACACAAATAGTTCCACAAATGGGCCTAGTAATACACTGGTGCATGCAATAGACCAAATGGCAGTCTTGTGTGGGGTAAGCTTGCAAGTAGGCTTAGCAGGTAACACTGATGAATGTTAAATGGCAGTCTTGAGTGGGGTAAGCTTGCAAGTAGGCTTAGCAGGTAACACTGATGAATGCCAAATGGCAGTCTTGTGTGGGGTAAGCTAGCAAGTAGGCTTAGCAGGTAACACTGATGAATGTCAAATGCAGTAACAGGTGACAACAATAACAGCAGTCTCCTGTTATGCAAGGAGCAGAACATACAAACTTCAAATGCAACAAGGTTTCTTGCAATTCATGTGAGAGATACAAATCACCATCAGGTATGTAGTGAAGTTATTTGTCAACAAATGTTCAATTCACACTCTCTGTCTTCATTTAAAATTTCATAAATGAAGGAAAAAATTGATGACCGTTGCCCCATTTGCTGTTTTGGGGCCACTTATGGGGCCACATTTTCCCTAGATCAGGCTAATTGAATGTAGGAAGAGAAAAAAATAATATTCTGTATGTGCATGGGGCCACGTTTGGGAACATATTACAAAACCCTGAATAATGGGATTTTGCCATATTACTTACATTGTTACAGCAAACAAAATGTACATGGATTCCTACAAAGAATTGGATATTGATAGTTTTGCTTTGAGCTTTTTTCTTGACAGTTTATTAAACTTATTTGAGTTAAATATACCTGTATATTGTGAAGGAAATTTGTACTACATCTGACACTCTGACACTAGACACTCATTATTGGTATAACACTCTCATTTTCTTTTTAAAAAAAAAATCTTAATTTCCAAACATACAGTGGGTACACACAAATGATATCCTGCACACAATATGCAATATTCCACATCCTTGCTGTCTGCATCATTTTCCATTTTGTCACACCAGTTTCACTGATTATTTCAACACATACCATAAACAATGTCTATAGACAAAATGGAGATGAATTAAATCTGGAAGAAGATAAAATACAAGGCAGATTCTACATACGTAGCTCAATCAATATCTGTTATATTTCTATTTTCTTCTTCTTTCATTGTGTTTATGTGAATACCTACACAATGATCAACATTATGTGTTAGCTAGGTGTGTATGATTATTTTACACTAGCTGGTAAGACTGCCTGGATCTGTGTTCATACCTTCAAGACTGTGTTTGCTGTTCCTGATCAACACCCAAATGCTGGTAGCACCTTTTTAAGGATTAACAAATATATCCTACATGTTGAACCACTGGATGTCTAATGCTCATGTGCATGTGCTAAACACATGTACGTGTATATGACTTGGTCCTTTAAATGTCTGAAGTGCTTATTAATATGTTGGAAGTTGTCATTTTTATAAAAGCCTCATCAATATTCCTAAGTGTTTAAATGAAGTTGCCAGGTAACACTTTCCTGGTGAAAGCTAAATACATGTCAAGGTCTCTGTGACTGCAGCTAATGCATGTGGTCTGAAGACTTTCTCTACTCATGAACCACAGTGAATGAACCGAAGCATCTAAACAATTTTTAACCCTTTCGGTGACCACGGCGGACTGACTACCCACGCCAAGCTTTGTTACCGACGCTTGACCACTAGAATACAATTAGCTGCTGCCGTGGCTCCCACCAAAATTTGGGCCAATTGGTGACCTCATGTGTACATGCAAAAAGCGGATCACGCACTTTGCACGTGACCCGACATTATCACTGACACAGTACCTCAAGACAAGCCTTGAAATCAAAATGTGATGAGCTTTGGTTACTAAAAAATGGAAGTCATGTGTGACATTATTAAACTGAAGCCAAATTACACATTCTTGATACATATATACGCAGTTCTACAAATGCAAATTTGTCAATGTGGTATCCCTGACCATTTTCACTGCAATTCACCAAGTCTACACTTAAATTTCTTTGGCACATGGGTAAAGCTCATGCGGCTAAAGCACTGAACACCCAATCCACACCCAGTTACGCTGCTGTTCCAAAACATCTTATTCTCTCAGTTTTGATGTACAATTCTTTGTTCTTTTTCTATGACCAAGACTCCTGAACCTTGTCAAGTATCTGTGACCAACCGTTGGTTGACCAAAAGCAAGATACGCATGAACATTGTGGTATGTTATTTACACTGACCCCAGACTACCAGATGATCATTCCTTCACTGTTCAAGATAAACATGAACATTGTGGTACATTATCTACACTGATGCTAGACTGTCAGATAGTCATTGCTTCATTGTTTAAGATAAGCATGAACATTGTGGTACATTATATACACCTGATGCTAGACTGTCAGATAATCACTGCTTCATCGTTCAAGATAAACATGAACATTGTGGTACATTATCTACACTGTTGCTAGACTACCAGATGATCCTTCCTTCACTGTTCAAGATAAACATGAACATTGTGGTACATTACCTACACTGATGCTAGATGGTCAGATAGTCATTGCTTCATTGTTTCAGATAAACGTGAACGTTGTGCTCCATTATCTACACTGTTCCTAGACTACCAGATGACCCTTCTTTCATTGTTCAAGATAAACATGAACATTGTGGTATATTATCTACACTGACACCAGTCTATCAGATAGTCATTGCTTCATTGTTTAAGATAAACATGAACATTGTGGTACATTATCTACACTGATGCTAGACTGTCAGATAGTCATTGCTTCACTGTTTAAGATAAAAATGAACATTATCTACACTGTTGCTACACTACCACATGATCAATTCTTTACTGCACCATGTCAACACTTCTGTGTGTTTGCCAAAGACCAGTAGGCTTAATTACTATTTGCCTATCAGTGGCCTTGGAGTTTGTTGCATGCTTGTCAAAAGTTTTGTCACTGGTGCAGAAAGAGTTAATCCAAATAACATTGAAAGACCACAGCTAAACTGGCATATCCAGAAATAATCAAAAATCAATCACAGCACAATCAAAAAGTCTCACTCATTGTAACTCTGCAATATGTGCTCAGCAGGTTTTGCATTGCCCCTTCATATACACTATTTATCAGCACAAACATAATTTATGTCTCACAGTAAGACAGCGACTTGCACACACAATTGATTGTCTGGGTATAAATATTGAACATGCGTCCTGTTTGTAAAATTACCATGGCATGATGTCAACAAACAAGAGCCAACAAATGAACCATTGCTGGAGCACCAAATGAACACTTTTGCAGTGCTTTTCATTGCTTTGCACATCATACACAGAAGATTTTGATACATTATTGTTCCAAAGGATAAATTAACACTTTTCTCCTTGAGTTAAGACTGTGTCTGCAGCTTTCCTTGGCATGGGTTGGGCCAAGGAAAGCTGTTGAGTTGAAGCATGTGATCCAGATAAATGTTATCCACAATTTCCAGTCAAACTGCTTTACATTATTGTTAAAATTAGTTGAAAACTCTGAAGCAGACGGCATTTAACCACCAGCTGTTTTTTGCTGCTTTAAAAAGGAAAGGGTTAAGCAAAAAATGTATGAATTATTCATAATTGGTGGCACATTAATATTTCAATAAAAAGACACCTTGAGTGAATAAATTTGACAATTCAGTTGTCAGTGCTTTATCATTCTGTGGAACTATGCTCCTCAAAGCTAAATATATCAGAATCAAAATGGCTGTCTGCCAGTACAGTGAAACCTGTCTTGAAAGGCCACCTTTAGGGATGACCTAATTGTGGGCTCTCAAGACAGGTGGTCTCTCATAGGAGATATAAATAACAAGAAAATTACTAAGCAAAGTATGTTGAAAAGGTGGTTTCCAAAGCAGGTAGTCTCTGAAGACAGGGACCACTGTAATCGAAATGTCAGTCTGCTAGTAATCAAAATGTCTGTCTGCTAGTGTCACAGAAATAGTTCAACTGCTTCATTGCCAATTTCAACAAAAGTTTATGTTTTGAGTGACCATAATGATAAGGTGTACACATGTACTATATTCACATTTTTTGTAAATTGACCTTTTGCAAGTCGCAGCATGCCTACAAATATGATAAGGGAGCAGCCAGAACAGGCAAATGGCCGGCCAGTTAGAAAAATATTGGACATTCCCAAAATCTATCTGAAATATCTTCAAATCAAGGAAAACTACAGGTTCAAAATAGCTGAACTAATATGAAATATGAAGAAAATATCTGATCAATTTAGCTGAAATCAAGTGTTAAAGAGCTGAAATATGCTAAAAATCTGAAGCCTGACATCAGGAGGGTGCAGGTCATCAGCTTTCCTCTTCATGATTTGTACTGGGGCATTTTATTTTCAAAATCAGAGTACTGGAAACCCTCTTATTATTTGTACTTCCTGCTGGCCATTGTTTTGTAACATTTTTATTTTCTATACACCGTACTGGGGCAAAATTATTTCCTGTACCAGCATTATGGGATCACCCCCAACCCCCAACCCCCAACCCCCAACCCCCACCCCACCCCCTCAATGAAATACCAGACCTAATTGAGCAAAAATAACAGTATTCACGTTATCCCTGTTAAATAATTGATTAAATACAAAAATAAAACAACCAGATGCAAAACAATTATGTAAAAAGAAACAAAATAAAGATCTCCTATGCTTTCATTCCTGCACATGAATGAGAGTGTCACAAGTACACTACAGCAATGTAACTTAGACATTTAAAGCAGGTATATGTACATATTTTTTCGAGGTGTAAAGACTTAATGTGGTTCATTTAAACCTGTGGAAAACCTCACGATCACATAAATTTTTGACCACTCCATGTGAGAAAAGCAGAATGACTATGCTACATTGGAACCTTTTCATGTGGTTCAAGGCCACAGAATAATGTTGATATGTTGCCTGGTCCACTATTGACAGACCCATAAAGGTGGAATCAAATAAGTAGGAACCATGAATAATCCAGTTATGGGGTTAGGAACTGGGGCCAATATCAACTACTCAGTAAGTCTTGCTCATTTGTAGTTCTCCTATACCAATATGCTACACATTATTTCTACTCACTTCTGCAGTCTTTGAAAAAAAAAAAAAATGTGTTACCCCTTTAACTGTATTTCAAGGCTCTTAAAATCTTAACTTTGATGCAATTGCTCAGTGGCAAGTTTCAATTGGAATAAGCTTCAATTAGGGATAGCCTTAGATGCATTTTCCACAGTACTTCTCTCTCTATGCTCAGGCAACAACTAAGGCACCCCAGACTGTCAATGATTTCTTATCCATAAAATAAGTAGTTCTATATATTATTATGACTGATGTGACGGCTGCCTGATTTAGACATATCTTGGATATATTTGCCCTGATGTATTGTAAGTTACTGACACCTTTAACCACAACACGAGGCCCACCAGCCTACTGGCTCTTCTCTCATCATGCATGTTACATACAGCATGTGGCCTTATGAGAGGGTGGCCTCTCTTATGTAGCCTCTCTAAAAGAGGCGGACCACTGCATTTTTTTAATCTCAGGCACATCGTTCTCAATGACCTTAGGTCAAGGTCATCTATATTACATCAAATGCAGGGCCAGAATTTCACAAAATTTTGCGAGAATCTTTTTGGATTTTTGTCAATTTGTATTCTTTTTATAGAAAGACAAGTACAGGAGAATCTTTACGAGAATGGATTCTCCTATTCTCGCCGAAATTCTGGCCCTGAAATGTTAGTTTTAGGTGTAATGCACAACTGCAACAATTTAGAATGTATACATGTAGTTCAACTACATGGATGTCTGGATTCAATGGTCTTCTATCACCCATTACATATATAAAGTGTCTAATGTCTTGGAACATGTAAGTCAACATCATTTCTTTTTTAATTTTTTTTTTCCCAAGATCATTTATGTTTCAAAAAAGTTATTCTCTTGACTTAATAAACATCTGACAGAAGAAAATAATTGGAAATCTTACACCATTGGACAACTTACAGATGAAACTTTTTTTTTTTTTTTTCAGATAATACATTTGTTACATTTGGGTCTCACATATTTCAGCAAGTTAATGGTATCCCAAAGGGTAATACTTTGTTGCTCTCCCTTACTTGCCGATCTATGTTTAACGTGGCTTGAATTTGAATTTCTGCAAAATCTAATAAAAATAGATATTTACTTAGCTAAAAAATTGTCCCACATTTCAAGATATAATAATGTTGCTGCATGCCCAAATGTTCAAAATTTCTTACAAATTGCAAAGAAAATTTACCTGAAAAAAATTCCTTTACAGAGCAATGAAGTTCATTTTTATCATGATTTATTGGTAGATTTAGATATTAAGATAACAGATAATAGTTTTGTGACTAAAATTTATCACAAAATACATGATTTGAATTTTGAAGTTGTAAATTGCCCTTTTCCAGAAAGTAATATCTCAGTAAAATTAGGTTATAATACTTTTTTTCATCTCAAATATTACTTTTCAGTCATGTTTCAGATAAATTTATACATTTTATTATTATTATGCCTTTTTTTTCTTAATTGCAATATCTACATGCCTGGTTTCTTCTGTGTGGAGTAGAAACTACCAGTGGGTTGGGAGAATGCCTTGAGCTAGGTCCCAGCAGTAGAGGGAATCAGACATGTGAATTAAATTTTGAATTGAAAGTTTTTCTTCTAAATTGACTCAGGAATTTTGATACATATCTACATGGGACTGCTCGTTGCTTAGATTTAAGATATAACCAGTCAAGATTTTAATTAAAAGAATAAAGAAAAAATATACATATAAATAATTGCTCCAAAAGGTACAATAAAAAAAAACCCACCCCTTAATGCATGTCCAAGGAGTTGAGACTGTGAAGCACGCTTTAATGACGGAGATTACAGTTAATGGCTTCCCACTAATGACCCGTTTATAAACTCATTTGGCTCTTAAACCTTGAATTTTCAAAAACCTTTTAATTACATATAATAAGATTGATGAATTATTAAAACAGGTTTAGTCATAAACAGTGACTGCATTGGCTGTGAAATACAGTGAGTTTAAAATAAATAGGCCTATTTTTAAAACTGAAAAACAACAATGTTGATCTGACCAGTTTCCAGGTATAACACACTTAATAATGCGACTCTTCTACATCACATTATTACAGTTGCATTTTACTTTAACTTGGAGTCCTGGCTGTTATTTTATCTACCAGCTGTGCACTACTGAACCATTGGGCCTCAATGTAATGGGTAGACAGACATGCTTGCCAAATCTCACACTAAAATTTATGTCCTGTGTCCATCTGCCACAGCACAGCACATGGTCAGCTACTCCATAAGTTGACCCATGGAACACTGACAAATAACTTTTTTCCTGCCATCTTTGAGATACAAATATGTATTTATTTCTCTAGCCAGAATGGGAGTGTGCTCTCTCTGACATGGCTTCTGTCAATGTACTCAATGCGGTAGCACTTGTTTCTTATTAACCAGGCTCTGGTTACTCTACCACATGACTTCACCACGCTTATGAGATGTCATGATAAACCTGCCTATTTTGATGGTTTGACTGGCAGGCTAAGCACGCGTTTTGACGTGATCCCTAAGTGATGTTTGCTTGACATCTATCAGCAACATCACCCCCTGCTCTATAAGCAGTGATCAACAGTATTCCAACTGCCACTGATGAGAATCGTGTAGGATTCAAAACCGGTCAGTCTTTTTCCTGCTCCTGGGGTTTCTGTCACTGGTTTTCTCTGGTGTTTACTGTTATTTTATATCATTACTCTGTTAGGTAGGCCTAGTTGCATCTGTTCAAAGACCAAGTGTTCCAAGTAAGTTTGGGGTTTTACTATACTTGATTGAATAAATGATTCAATTTTGATGGGCAAAAATCATGCACGTTAGGTGTCAACTTATGTTTTATAAAAGTAATTAACTTATAGTTATGTAATGTGGGCTACATTTATAAGCACATATAGGCCTATCAACAAAGGAACATCATATTCGCTTTATTCTGTAATACATCAGCTCAGGATGTTTGTATATTTGGAAATAAAAACAGTTAGCAGAGTGACTTGTCTAGGGATTAATGGTGCTGAAATAAGTCTTGTGCTGGTTCCCCGCTGATGACTCAATTTTTAAATAAAGGCTAATAAAGCCTAAAACTTACTTCTAAATTTCAAATTCTATGAGTATGATTTGCTCCTTACAAAAAATAATTTAATGTTTTAGAATGCATGTTTTCAGTAAATGGTATGGAATAGGACTTTGCTCTTGGAATATCAGACTATATAATGTTCAAACGGTACTTGGGCTTACAGATTTGGGTTTTTAAAGTTTCACTTTATATTAGATAAATTTGGTACCATTAATAGGTGATGTAAATCCTGATGTTTATTTCTCACTTTGTGGCCTAAATGACTCTGAACAAGAGAGCCTGATGATCTGCAGGCATATAATGTGATGACCATCACCGAAAATAAATTTCCAGAAATGCATTCCTTCCTTGATCATAAGAAACTAGTCAAGGTCATCCATATGATACATCAAACTTCCACATGAATACACATTTGTGGTACATTTGGTGTCCTCTTCTTAATGACCATGAAAACAGGTCAAGGTCAAACAAAATATTACAAAATTTGACCACTGGCCTAATACATATTTGGTGTAGGTTTTACAGCTCCACAATAAAATCATTTCCTGATATGCATTCCCTCTCTGACCTTGAGAAAGTAGGTCAAGATCATCCATACATGTATTATGCAAAATCAAACTTTTATATATGATACACATTTGTGGCACAATTGGTATGGTAAGCCTATATTTGGTATAAATTTACAAGCTCCATTTCAAATTATAATCAAAGTAATGAATTTAATGTACCTTTGATATCTATTATGCTAGTTTCAATACCACCAGTAATGCCACCATGACTCCACACATCACAGACTTTTGTCTGTATAATATGTCTGTAAAGGTATTTAAGATACAGGTGCACAAATTCAGATGTAATGACCATAACCAAAAAAAAAAAAAAAATCATTTCCTGAAATGTATTTCCACTATGATCTTGAGAAAGTAGGTTAAGGTCACCCACATTATGCAATATCAATCCTCCATACATGATACACATTTAAGGTACATTTATTATTGTCATATAATAGCCTTCTTTCTTCTTAAAAATGTAGAATTTAGTGTCCTTTCCTATATCCTTTATGACCTATTGAAAAATAGGTCAAAGTTTTTCACAATTTGACTATTGGCCCATCACATATTTGGTGTGAATTTCAAAGCTGCATCTCAACTTATAATCAAAATAATTAATTCAATTTACTTTAACAACTAAAATGCTAGTTCCACTTCATACCAAGAGTGGCACCACCATGACCCCATACAACTTTTGTCTCTATGTTTCTGAAGTGGTATTGATATTGAAAATAATTTCCTGAAATGTATTCTCTTTGTGACCTTGAGAAAGTCAGTCAAAATCATCCATATTTTGAAACATAAAACTTTGACATATGATACATTTGTGGCACATTTGGTATCATAGCGTGAAACTGCAGTCAACACACCTTGAGATATAAGAAACTGTAAGCTGGCCCCCTTATGACAACCCTCATTTGCCCTCCCAATTAAATAAATAGTAAAAATTTACAAAGCAAAGAGGACTATGACAGTATTGTGCTCATTTGACCTTGTGACCTTGAATAAATATTAAAGTGTTCATGTGACCTTTGAACTAATATCAAAGTCAACTTTCTTTAAGACTAATATCACTGTTTGCAATATCACCACTCCCTATTTCTGGAGTCAAAGAATGACAGGATCTGCTATTATAAATATATAATTAAGCCAATATGTCAATTTAATCTTTAAATACCACTAAAAGTTAAAATGAACACACCAAAATAATCTTAGAATTTACTTTCCTATTACCGTATTCATCTTAATAAGCACACAGTGCGCTATAAAAAAATTCATACACAAAAGCTAAAAAAATGCAAATCCTAAGTGTGACAATAAATTCCACAACTCATTTGAAAACTACAGGATATAGTTGGGGGTTTTTACTTTGAAAAAAATGGGGAGTATGCACTTTTGTGCAGTGTGTGCTTGTTACGATGAATTCGATAGTGTTTATTGAAATCATAGCCATAGGATCAACCATTATCAATACATAAGCCAACATGTCAATTTTACCTTTCAAGGTCACTCAAGGTCAAAACGAACAACACCACATGAAACCTGAAAGACTCTTTTTATTCATATCTAACAGCAAACATGACATGGGATCCAACACCACCAAGATATAAGCCAATGTCCCTATAGCAACAATCCTGACATATATACATACCCTTCCAAATGATTCCTAATTTTGATAATTTGTTAATAGTGAGGAAATACAAGCAGCATCATGTAGAGAAGAAAGTGTGTGGACAGCAAATTCACATGTATACATTCCCACCAAGTTTGAAAATAGTTCAATGAGCAGTTTCAGAGAAGTCAAACATAGTGAAAAGACATATTTTTTTAATCTAAAATAGAAAACAAAAACAGCCCCACCTGTTGAACAATTGAGCTCTATGGGTCTCCAAAAGTGTATAGGTCTGTGCAATTTTGAAGCAATTGGCAAAGTGGTATTCAGATAAGCGTTTTTTAAAAGATTTTATCGAAAACATGTACAAAAAATCCATAAACAAATGAAAAAATCACTGGTACATGGCCATTTAAACAAACCTGGTTGAGACCTACGAAAAAGTACATTCCCAGCAAGTTTAAAGTGGATCTTGCAGACAATTTTGGAGAAGTCAAAAATGTAAATTACAATCACTACCCCCATTGTTTTATATAGTAATCAACAGAAATAAATGCAATGGCTCACTAGTACCCAACTGAACAATTTGCAATCCTTGGAAATTAGCAAAACAAAAATCCATAGTAGGCTCATCCCAGAATGTACTAGATTAAGCAAGATCTATTGGCCACAAAATGCCTCATTCTACATGTTTTAAGACTGCTATACATAATGTGCACATTCATCTACCTAAAGAAACATGGCCCCTTGAGGTGTCAACAGGAGACTGTAGGATGTGCATAATGTTATAAGACTGTTTGATGTGCATAATGTTATAAGACTGTATGATGTGCATAATGTTATAAGATCAGGTCAAATCTCTGCAAACAAGAAGTTTTGAATCATCAGAAGTGTCAGTGCATTGCATGATATTCCTGAAACTTTTTATAGGATAAATATTGTGTTTTCATCACTTACCGAAGGACGTTTCCATTCTATGTCTTTATCTATTTTGCTGTAGAACAAAGACTTGTGGCTGGGTGGAAACTCTGGGTCACTGAATAATTCACCTTTCTTAATACAATCTTTTTTCAGGGAACTGAACTTCTGACCCTTGAAATTGGCTGCCCCAAACATTTTTCTGAAACAAGAATATTGAAAAACCTAAAATCAATACCTTAAATTATGACAATAATGAATGTCAAAACATACAATTTCAATTAAGATGATGCTACATGTACTTCAAATCAGCAGCAGATTAACCCTTTGTGTACCACTGAATTAAAAACTTTTAAAATATTTTAGTGCGAATGTAAGGACAAGAGAAAGGCATTTGAGGAGCTCATTTGTAATCCCCATAAAGCCAAACCCAGCAAAATGTTCAGGTGCTATTATGACCACACTGCATAACAAAAGCAACAAAATGAACAGGATATATAATTTATTGCCTTGGATGAGGCATTACAACATTCAAACCTTTATCTTCAAAATTTTACCATCATTACAATTAAAAATGTCTCAGGTTAAGTATGAAGTGGTGTTCTTAGATGACACACGAAATAGTGCTAAAAAGGTCAAATCGGTGCTAACAGACCAATGTGGGTTGTACTCTGCCCCTAATGCGAGACCACAATTATCTTCCAATTTTCCCAAAAAATTATAATATAATTATCTATTTGTATATATCCTGTCCTTTTTTTAAATGATGGGTATGCCTCTAGTCACCAGTTTTTGCAAGTTGTGCAATAAACTGAGCTTCCAGACAACACCAAGTTGAAGACTTGGTCGAGAACTGCTGGGAAAGTGGCTAGCATGGATATGTTCTTAATACAACTTGTAGGTGTGATAGCTAAGATTTGACACCATTATATTCAGCCAGATAATATCAACCCCTGACCCACCCCCCAAAAAGGGTTGGCCTGTGTCCAATTTTGAACCCACAGTAATTTGGTATTGTTATTGGGTGTGTTTATGCAATAGTAGGAATTTCAGAACATGCACAACCAGCACATGAAGGGTAGCATATAAGGTACACCACACAGGTATTTTCCAAAGAATTTGTATTGAATGGCAAGATGTGTTAAATGCACAGGTATTTTTCCATCTACATTTGAACTATAAAAAGTCACTGATTATCTGAGTAGCAAAAATAAATTTAGAATTAAAAACAAAATGACATAATACTAATTACCAAAAGCATTCTTGGATAAGACCAGGTTCCTGGTTCTGAAGTCGTACTATCTCTTCCATGTTCTTGTAGACCTACCCCCACAATGGAACTACAGTGGTACCTGCTGTATGCAACCACTGCCATGAGCAGCCACATTGCTTTTCGCGGTCACTAGGCTCAGACATGGGAGTCAATTTCTTTGTACAATTTACCTGTGGTGACAAGTCACCTGCTGTATGTGGCCACTTTATCTTGGCACAAGGGGTGGCCACATACAGCAGGTACCACTGTATCCCATTCTACATCATGGGATGTCTGCCTTAGTAGAGATCATGCATGTTCCATATTCAATTTTACTATCATACATTACACACACCATACAAACTGTTGTGTTTTCGTAGATATACCAACACACAGAAATGCATTCACATAAAATAATACATTATCATTTTTTTGTAGTACAATTCAGAAATCAAAGGTCACGTAATGAAGATCAAACTGTATTGATATGCAAACAAAACACACACCGTTTACCAAATGGTTCTTCATCTGTCTTTCCCATTTTGTCCTTATTATTTGTGACCAAAGTAAGATTGTGCCTTATTCCAGGAACTAAAGTATGATTCAGGGCCATCTGTATCATTATCATATGGAACAGGACTGTGGCCACAATATTATTATTATAATGTAAAGCTACTGGTGGATATCATGCTTTTGACAATGTGCACCATTCTGTGCAAGGTGAAGTTCTGGTAAGACCCTTTTTATGCAGTTGTTTACAGTCAAATGCTCTGCAGGGTTCTCCCAAGATGGCCATACATGCACTATTGTGTGAAGATCATTTGATGCATGATCATGAGCAGTGTTCCTTACATTAGCATTTGTTATATTGTCACATTATGATGCAAATAAAATTGGTATCTCACATAAGCTTTCACTCCGAGTTGAGTGGCTGTGTACATAAAATAACTGCACAAGTAAATTCAACAAACCTGCATTCAGGCTGATGAAATTAAAAAAAAAATCAAAATGAAAGAAAAGAAAAAGGAACCTTATGCATATACATGCCACAAATCAGATAAAAACTCTGTGATACAATAGTGCTATGAACAACTTAATTTTTTTTTTCAGAGAAGAGAAGAGAAGAGAAGTCTTGGTATATCTAGGGACAAGTGAGGTGAATTTTAGCATCAGGAGACCAGTAAGTCTAATTATTGATGTACAAGCAAATAGTGGATGGACAGAACCATGAATGGACAACCAACAGACATACATGTAATGGGATCACCCTTAAGGTAGACCCATAAAAAGTGGTCATCTAAACTGCACATACCTACATATAGGCACTCTAGTCACAAATGGGAGACCCCCACCTCCACCCCCAAGGGAGGGGTATTATGATGTAAAGATAACTTTGAGGGTCAAACAGTTGTGTGGAAAGACATGCTTTCATATAAAGAGGTTATGAACACACACACACACGCACGCACGCACACATACATACACATATGTGTATAGGCAATATCAGATGCTCAAGTAAAATGAGTGCATTATATTGAAATTTACAGATGTAAAATTTTGCAAGTAACCTGAAAATGGCAAAATACTGGTAGATCATAAACTGCAACATAATTTCCTAGCTTTGCAACACACTCATAGGGTTGGTCTGAATGAGCTGGGGTTTTTTGGTCACAGACCATTGATCAAAAGGTTGAAATTAAAATGCAGTAAAGCATGATTACTTCTTACTTACTCTCCTTACTGGACAACACACATAACTTTTAACAGAATACCCTTCAATAACTCATAGTATCCATAATATTGGACAAAAGGTAGATCTGAGCAAGCAGGTCTCTTCCCACCTCTCTGATCTGACCCATCCAAAAATGTACATTTGTCATTTATGTTGGAGTCTGGGGCAGTTTTAGAGTTTTAGGGGGTACTAAAGGGACCATCCTTCTTGCTAGTCTCTTTGGTTTGTTTCTATTTGTTTATTCATTTTTAACTGGCAGTTTTTTTGTGTTTTTTTTCTTTTGTTTACTTTCTTATTTAATATTTTGTTTGCATTTTATTCTATTTTATTGTTATTTTTTAATACCTTTTTTAATGGTCTATTACGATAATTGATCTCTTCACAACTAAACCATGATTAATCTGTGGGCGGGAGGGAGGCAAAATCAATGGATCCACCCCTACCCCCTGAGTTTTGAATGATTTGCGGCCCTGTTAAATGCTCTCAAGTTAAAAAAAAAGAGGACTGTGACAGTCCTGTGCTCAGTGGACATGTTGCCTAAAAAAGAACAAAGAAATTCATTAAAAAAAATCCAAAAATAAATGAAGTGTGTCCATTTGAACAAATCTGCTAAAGAACCATCAAAGGTACATTGCCGCCAAGTTTGAAGACAATCTGAATGATGGTTTTGGAGGAGTCTAAAATGTGAATTAACATTAAAATGCCCATTGACTTACATAGCCATCAACAGGAAAGCTGCATTTACTGATAAGTACCCAAATTAAAAAAAAAAAAAAAAAATCATTAAAAATCAGAAATCCATAGCATTGCCACCTAGTGAACAAGGTTGTTTCAACCATCCACAAGGAACATATTCACTAAGATTCAGCTTAGTCTGAGAGATAGTTCTGAAGAAGTCAAAAACCGCAAAAACACACAAAAAATCATAAGAAATTAGAAAAAATTGCAGTGCCACCTGGTGAACAAATTAAGAACTAGAAGCCCCTAAGAGTACTCCTGTGTGATATCAAAGCAATCAGCTGTGTGGTTTCAGAGAAGATTTCTTAAGATTTGCCCTAAAAAAAGAGCAAAAACAAAATAATAATAATAAAAAATCCAAAATCAGTGGAGCGTTAACATTTGAACAAATCGCTAGAGACCCACCCAAAGTATATTGCCTCCAAGTTTCAAGTCAATCTGGATGACGGTTTTGGAGCAGAAGTAAAAAATGAGAATTAGCATTAGAATGCCCATTGACTTGCATGGTAATCAACAGGAAAGCTGCATTTACCGATAAGTTCCAGAATTGAAAAAATTGTCAAAAATCAGGAATCCACAGCATTGCCACCTAGTGAACAAATTTCTTTGATACTACCACAAGGAACATATCCGCCACGTTTCAGCTTAATCTGAGTGACAGTTCTGGAGAAGAAGTCAAAAAAAGCAATAACACACCAAAAAAAAATATTAAAAATTAGAAAATCACAGCACCTTCTGGTGAGCAAATTAAAAACTAAGAGTCCTTAGGAGTGTTCCTGTGTGATATCAATGCAATCTGGTGAGCGGTTTCAGAGAAGATTTTTTTAAGATTTGCCCAAAAAACGAACAAAAAAATCATATTTTAAAAAAAAATCACTGGAGGGTGACCAATTGAACAAACTTGGTAGAGATCCACCCAAGATACATTGCCACCTGGTTTGAAGTCAATCTGGCTGACGGTTTCGGAGAAGCGGACTGGGGACGACGGACTACGGTCGACAGACCATACTTAAGATAGCTCAGCCATTAGGCTACGGACAAGTCAGCTGAGCTAAAAATATGATGGCAATTACGGCGACATTAACGTTTGTCATGCACTAAAAGGCCGAAGTAACAAAAAGACACATTATACTTAATTCAACATAAACAAAACCAATGTTTTGTCACTCTGCACAGAGTGGTGAACTCTTATCTCTATACCGTGCACCCCGGCTCAGTTCGGTTCAGTTCAGTTGTCATAAATAATGCCACGGCACTGGCACTGACAAGTGACATTGACTGTCTCTACGACAAATGACAAACAGATCAATTATCACAGCATGATCTTATACATAGACATGAATCAAGACCTACCTCTTTTTATGAGTCAAGATCTTGCCAAATCACTCCATGGATGCAAAGATAACCCCTAGATAAGAAAGAAAAAAAAAAACTGCAAGCTTAGCGACCAGTACAGGTGCTCGTTGACAACGAAGCCATGTTAGCTCGACAAAGTCGATCACGTGATTTTTTTTAGCCGCAGCATAGTATTTTTATTACCCGAGGTCGCGTGCCGACAGTGACACAGTTAGTATAGTGATATAAATCATCAAGGGATTCAATGTATTATAATCCCAATTATATCGTTTATGGAGATATAAACTATTAATTACTTCTTAAGTATTTTATTAGTGGTTTCGTAACATAACATAACATAACATAACATATCCTTGCCGGCACCAGGGAAATTTTAAGTAAAGTGTGTGCGTCAACACACTTTTCTGTTTTTCCAAAAAATATTTTTTCGTTCTCTCTCTCTCTCTCTCTCTCTCTCTCTCTCTCTCTCTCTCTCTCTCTCTCTCTCTCTCTCTCTCTCTCTCTCTCTCTCTCTCTCTCTCTCTCTCTCTCTCTCTCTCTCTCTCTCTCTCTCTTTTTCTTTCTTTCATGTCTGGGTGCGACATATTGATTATTGTTTTTCCTAGCGTCAATGGCACCCAAATTTGTCCAGAGTTTTTCTCAGACACTTTTATTCCCCAAACCAATGAATTTTTTGGTTTGGAATAGTCATGATGTTTAAAATCATGCAAATGAAGGGCAATTAAAATTTTAAAAGCTCCATATCTTCCAAACTATTGCAGATAGACACAAAGTTGTAACTTACACATCTAGGTTTAAGACATCTGGTAATTCCAAAAGCATGCAAACAAAAGTTGGTGAATTTTAATGTATGCTAAATTTACTGAATTTCCCAACAATACACAAATATATGCAGGGCTTCTACTGCTGCATAAACCTTCATGCTGCTAGGCAACCATATTCATTTATAATAAAGAGCTTAAACCTGTTTCATAGGCAGCCTCCTAGCCATGCATGCTATGTGTATGATTTGGAAGGTTTGGGTCTTGTAACAACTGTGTAATGAGGTTCTCAATAAGTACAGAGAATCTCTTTCTGTTCATGCAGGAACAGATTTACTCCATGCTGCCATATGTACCAGGCAGGCTATAGTTCCCACTATCTTAGTGCTGGACAGAGCAGACAGTGTCTCGGTTCACAGGCACATGTACATGTAGTTTCTTGACAGCTTCTGTTAAAATTTGTTTATGTAATAAAGGAACAAAGGCAGTTTTGTACTGCATGTATACACCTCCCCTTGAATTATAATATGTATACACTGTACATGTATACGTGCATGTTTGAAGATGTACATGCACATGCACATATACTCATCCATACTGCCCAGAAGGGCTGACCCTCTCAGGAGTGGGCACTTTTCTCTGGTCCCAGGGGTGACTTTTCTCTGGTCCCAAGGGTGCCCACTGTAGAGGTTAAACTGCATAAGTAAATACTTTCTTTCTTTCTTTCTTTCTTTCTTTTTCTTTCTTTCTTTCTTCCTTCCTTCCTTTCTTTCTATTTTTCTTTCTTCTTCACGACCAAGTTGGTCTGGAGATTTTCTCAAGCACTATTTTTTTGAAAACCACCAAACTTGCCATGGTGACTGACCTAACCTGTGAAACTTTTGCATCTCATTTGGAATGGACATGATGTTTAAAAGTATGCAAATTAGGGGCAATTAAAATTGTAAAAGCTCCATATGTTCCAAACTATTGCAGATGCTCAATATTTCAATGAACATATATAGGTTTGTGACACCTGCCAATATAAAGGACAGTAAAATAACAGAATTTCAAATTATGCTAATAAGGGACTTTGAAAAATTTCAAAGTTGAATATCTCCAAAACTATTATACATAAACATACCATTCCAACTTCAATTTATAGGTTTGTGGCAAAGCCACCTCCAATGAACCATGAACTAAAGTTGTAGAATTTTAGTTTGTGCAAATTAGGTGAACATGCAAAATGTAAATCTTGAATAGCTTCAAAAGTATTATATATATAGGTCCCACTTCTACTACAATTTATGGGTTAATAGTAAAGCCCTATCCAATGAACCATAAACCAAAGTTGTAGGCTTTAAATTTATGCAAATTAGGCAAATACACAAATTAAAATGTTGAATAGCTTCAAAACTATTATAGATAGTAGTTTCATTCAAACTTCATTTTGTCAGTTTGTGACATGGCCACATCCAATGAACCAAGAACCAAAGTTGTAGCATTTTACTTTATAAAAATTAGGCTAATACATGAAATTTAGATTATGTTGACAATGGCAGTGTGTCCTTTCAAACTGTTCTCATTTTGAAGTCACCCGGATTTGCTGTGAAACAAATCTTCTTTTCTAGTTTTCTTTACCAGTGAATTTGTCGGACACTATTCTCTGACACTATTATACATAGAAACTCCGAAACTTGGCATGATTGTACCTCCATATATGGAGTTTGGCCTTTTTATGCAGAGGAATGAAGATGTTAAAAATTATGCAAATTAGGGGCATTTGAAAATTTAAATCTTGAATATCTTAAAAAGTATAATTGATAGCGATGTCAATCCAACTTATACTAGAGGGTAATTGATCATTGCACATCTAATGAATTTAAAACAAAAGTTGTAGCAATTTAAATTATGCTAATTAGCAGTATTCGAAATTTTCAATATTGAATATCTTCAACACTGTAATAGATGGAGATGTTATTCCAACTTCTCCTAGGGGGGTGTTGCCCATTGTGCACCTAATGAATTAAAACCATAAGTTGTAGCAATTCAAATTATGCTAAGTAGCACCATTAGAAATTTTAAATCTTGAATAACTTCAAAGCTATAATAGATAGAGATGCCATTCCAACTTCTACTCCTGTGTTATGGACTAGTTGTACATTGCCATACCAATATGCTTTGAAGACACACACACATAGACTTACTATGCCGCATATAATCTTTTTTAGTTTCTGCATTGCACTGCAGTGATTTCTCCAAGCTAGTCGTCAGCGTCCTCGCCAGACCAGAAGAGTCCAGGTTGCAGTAGTGCTGAACTTCTGATTTCCTTTTTATACTGCATTGAAAAAATACCTATTTACTTTTCAGATAATGGAACTTCCCATACTTTTGACTGAAATTAAAACAACTATAATTTTATGTTGTACAAAATGACTTTATTGGTGTTATATGGCATAAAGCATATTTACATTTCCACTTTTTTCTCTCAATAAAACCACATTGCTTATAAAATCTCTGAATACATCTGGCTCCTACATTAGATGTAACAATTATGTATGTATTGTCATGCTCATTGGGCCATACAAAAATATCCTAGTTTATCATCAAAGGCTTTCAAAAAAGTGATGAGGCAGGGAGTCCCCTGTGCCTTGGCAAGCTGCTTTGACATTTAATCCTTTGCAGGGATATCACCAAATCACTTGGCGAGAATATTATCAATAAATTTGGCAATATTAATATCGCCAAATCATTTAGTGATATCCCTAAATATCTGTAAATATTTTGCAACATCACTTAACATTTAGAGATATTGCTAAATATATAGCAATATCCCTAAATCATTTACAATATATCACTTAGTGATTTTGCAAAAATGATTCGGCCATATCTCTAAATCATTTAGCGATATCGCTTAATCATTTAGAGATATCGCAAACTCATTCATTGACATCCCTGAATGTGAATGCTTTAGTCACTTAGGATATCACCAAATCATTTAGTGATAATACTAAATAACTTAGTGATATTGCCAAATTATTTAGTGACATCACTAAATGTACTTTTGCTTCCTGTCTTATTTTTGTCCAATTGGCAATATGGCTGCCGGTTTGGAGGGAAGTGCGATGGCTTCATCCTCCCAAAGTGTTCTGTCGCAAATTGACCATCTTCTCTGGCATTGTCAATGGGTATCATGCTGTAAAGACAGTGTATGCCAACTATTACTTTTGTTGTCAAACTGAACAGTCAGGCCTGCAGGACCAAAAGCTTACTCCTTCACGCCATTCACTACACTGGCACAGTACGCACCGATACACTTGTTTAGTGATATCACTTAATCAGTTGCCGATATGGCTAAATCATTTAGCAATATCGCTGAATACATCTTATTTGGCAGTATCTCTAAATCCTTTAGAGATATAATTAAATGATATCAGTAAATGAGACCATTTGGTGATATTGCCCAATAGGTTTAAACGTCAAACTTGCCATAGTCCCCTCTACCTCTCCCTCTCCCCCTCTTGTTGAAGTGATTCGTAAGTCCACCCTTTTCTGCACGTTATCTCTTTGATTCAGAATGCATTTCTAAATACATATGGGCCTTCCCTCGCATACCCAAAGTGTTCCCATTATTATTTGAATGTTCTCAAGTTTGGAGGTCTTATGACTGGCAATGTTTGCCAGGCTGTAGCTAAATGACCCAGGAGTAGATCCTGCTTGTCAATGCCTTTATTGAGCATTTTTTCCAAATAAATATATCCATAAATTAAAATTTAAAATTGATGTGCAGCAAAAACTGGTGGAGTTTCTGATGATGAACCAAGATATTTTTTGACGTGGCCTTAACAGATACCTCAGACACTCTGTAGAATGTACTGTACTTAATGGAAGTATCTGTCCCAGTGAGCCACCACCCGAAGCCTGAAAATTCCATGTTCTCTCCATGCAATCCACTGGACCTCTTCTGGTCAGAATTCTGCAAAGTCCTTGCCAGTTGTAAGGAGGGTATTTTGAATCATGGCACTACCCAAGTAAATAACAATGATCTGTTCCAGTGTTCTGGTCTTTTTTTATATATACCAAAAATATATTTTCTTTTTCACAAGATAATATTAAACTTAATTCACATTATAATTTGATCTAGGTCAGCAACAAACATTCCTGTATTCCAATACAGCAATTGTCATCAAAGGCAGAACTTAACAGCTGTCTGGGCCTCCAAACCCACAGCAAAATATGTAAAGATATAAGGTATTCATTTGTAGGAGTATTAAACCTTAAAAATAGAACAACCCTGCAATGTTGGGAGTTCTTGGCCATATTGATTGCTGAAGGCACATCTGATACACAGTCATCACAATCTTTGGACACATTTGGTACACAGTCACTACAATCTGCACACAATTCACTCAAAAGCAAACCCAAACAGACTTGTGAAACGTTTACCTTATTACTTAACCCTTCCCCCTGAAAAAAGTGTCCAGATGTCACGTCATCTGTTTCACTATTTGGTGAACTGTCTCCCCCCCCCCCCCCTTTTTGGGGTGAGCTCTTCTTTCCTTTTTTTTCTTTTCCTGGACGCACAACTTTAAGTCATAATAATTGTCACTGTACATGTATTGCTGTTGAAACCAAATGCACCCCTTGAAAGAGTGTACAATATATATGAACACTTCATTCACTTTATTCCTGTGCTGCAACTCCTTCATATCAAGGTAACATATTGGCTTCCTGTTTTTAATGTACATTAAAGTTGTACCCCCAGCACACTGAAACATGTCTATTATTTAAAAAGCAAATCGCTCATTTAACTTCTGCCAAATACAAAAAGTGATGGTCTATTCTGACAAGCATTAAATTTACAATGGAAATCATCATTTATGCCTACCAAAATGTACACAACTTTCCAGGAATTTTTAAATCATATTAATTTCTGTGCAATATTCAATATTGAGGCGTTAAGTGATCTATTAATTAACCAAGCTTTGACATTTTATCTTTCTTGAAATAGGCCAGATTATATTTCTTTTTAAAACCTTACATTTGAATTGCCATTTTATTTGTGTAATATTTACAATATATATATATATATATATATATATAGGCTTCATTTAAACACAAGAGAGCTGTATGAACAGCACACACTCAGCTGATCTAGATACGTTCAACCCAAAATAAGTATAAGTCCCCAAGCTGAGCCAAGTTTCAGCTGCAGTTTGAACTGAGCTAAGAGGAGCAGAGCAGAGTCTAACTTAACTTTGAGCTTAACATATATGGATGGGAGATCCAGATACTTGACCTATTGACCTAGTTTTAAAGTTTAGGGCACTTTGAAGCATTCCTGAGCAATTTAAAAGCAACTGACCAAGAAGTTTTAGAAAAGACTTTAAGATTTTGCCAAAAAGGAAAATACACAAATAGAAAAAAAAAATGAATAAACAAACACACACAAAGAAATGCAAAAAGCACCAGACTATGACTTCTTGAACAAACTTGTTAGAGCTTCACCCAAGGTACATCTCCACAAATTCTGAAGAACATCTGGCTAACACTTTTGAAGAAATAAAAATGTGCATTGTGGATGGCTGCTCCTATAAACTTAGCTGACAGGCAAGTCAGCAGAGTTATACTTGTACAGAAAGTGGAACATACACCACCACTCCCAAAACACAACATTTGACAGTATTTACCATTACACAAATTAATATTCTTTTATGAGTGTCATAGGTCATAAAAAAGTAAACATGCTTTTTCCCCCATGACCCTTTATCTTGCTTCAAATGAACTGCTTCTATTTTAAAGCACTATTAATTATATGACATTTCTACCATTATTTTTAGTGAGTGTCATTAGGCTTGATGATCTAATTTGAATGATACATTATGATGTAATTGTAATTACCAACACTGAAATGAACTTTCTGCTTAAAAAAAAGTTACTGAATGCCTAGACTTAGGAAGGATGTCTACACACAAAAGCAAAAAGCTCCACCATCGATCATCACATCCATCAGTGTACCACTGAAACAATATACCAGGAATATAAACAACAGGATAGAATAAAGGGGGAAAACCCTCTATTTCATCACACTTTTGAATTATAATTACTCCGAACATTTTTTTTTTCAAACAGAAACAGAATCCTCACGCTTCATATGAAGTTGACAATGCTTCTTGTTGCACTATGCAGCCCTGTATTGACATCGTAAACATGATTCGATTCACTAAAGCCAGGTCAGGTACGGTGAGTTTGATGAGGTTTTGTATCCTGGCTGTACTCCTGTTGGTGTTGGGCAGCAGGCTCCCTGTCAATAGTTTCCGTCATCCTGCCATGGATGGGTCAATGCAATGCTGAGGTATATAACGATGGAATGCACAGCTAACCCTTAAAGCGCTGATAAGATTGAGTCAACAGCTTTCCTCGGGACAATTTGCGTGCAAAGTGTCCCAAGGAAAGCTATTGACAAAGACTACTGTTTGCTTTAGACCAGGCTTGCTGGTATTTGAATGAAAGGTATCTTCATGAGGAATTTGAATCTTTTAACCATTATATGTTTAACTCATTCCATACCAGTCCCTGATTTTTCCATATATTTACCTAGATTTAAGACGACAATTGCATATTTAAATTCTTCATGAAAAGAGCTTTCATTCAAGTACCAACATTCCTATAGTCTTAAGTCAGTGGTTCTGGCACTGCCTGGCAAGTCATTCTGCAGCTGTCGCACGGGCAGCTGCAGCATGATTTGCCAGGTAGTTCCAGAACCACTGACCAAGGCCTGTGACCATAGTATGGAATGAGTTAATGGTAATGAGAAAACAACTATAGCAGTGATTAGTACTTTAAGGGTTAAATCCTGGTCTTACTCATCACACTTCTTGATCTGATATAAACTCTAGTCAATTAACAGCATTATTGTTTCAATTAGTACCATGGTTTGTATGTACCCCTTTCCCTGCTAAAAGCAACATTCCTCAGGTCTCTTACATTAAAATCAAATGCAACTGTCCATGTTCACCAACATGAAAGGGTTTTATATTTTATATGAGGAAGTCACATGTTCTTAAAAGTCCATTTCATCAATGTTCTCCTTGTGAAATAGCAAATAAAAAACATGAGACAAAAAGGAAATTGAACATCTCTATATTAGGACCTTCTTTTCATTTTCAACAGAAAAGAAGAGTCTCCACTTTATTTTTACCCCATATACCTTACATCTGGTTTTTAAAAAAAAGTGTGCCAAACAACTTTGGGCTACATGTGCCTATATGATAATGGAGATGGTAGATATATAGTATAGCATATACTTAAATAACTATAAATTTGGAAATTTAATCATACATAGTACTGATTTTGGAACTCAAATACTGGTGGAGAAAGGAAATATATTTATATACAGTGTTGTAATGACCAAGATTAATAAATAGCTGATTAAGACACTATATAAACAGAGTATACATTAGCATAGTGGATTAATGCTGCATTTCTTGTACATATATATATATATAAGCAAACATATATGCATGCTGATTGTTTTAAAGGGTTAATGTGATATGTTTGCATATTCCCATTGTTGTTATACTTGATGCTGTACTTTTTACCTATGTACAAAAATGTACAATGTCAACATGTTTTTTTTTTCTTTTTCTTTTTTTCCCTTTTTGTTGCATGTAGCAAGCAGACTATACAGAAACAGCAGCAACACATTGACAGACTTTCATAAACATAAGCTGTTTTAAGCTATACCTAAAAAAATATCAAATGAGAGAACAGTCAGTGAACAACAGGCAGCAAAGGATGAAATTAATGTAAAAATGTTAGGTCTCCTGCCTGCTACATATGGGACAACAATTGTTTCCCAGAATCTTGCACAAGAAATCACCCATATCAAATTCTCTGTGTACATATCTTTCTATGTTACATGCTGTTACTACAACACCCATGGACTTAATTGTTTGCATAAATGACAGCAATGGAGATATACTATACCCACTGTGTAGATTGTAGTCCATGAACATTGGCACTTCTAATTTAGACATGATTACCCACCAAAAATCCAAAAAGCAAACTTCCCAAATGTGGGGCATATCCAATGAATTTTAGCACTCCCAAGACTATCTGTGTCTTTGTGGAATTTCTGCCACCTTCGTACATCTTTACTTTCACCCATAAACCAGTCAAAACCTGCTGGAGACAAAATGCCATTTGCTTCAGTGGTTGTCTATTGATTTTAGTGTTTATCTACAAATTCTGCAGGAGACTTGTAGGTGAGCCCTGTCAGAACAGCATGCTGTTGACTCGGTCTTAATTCAATAGGAAAAGAGTTAATAATCACTCCAACACATCAACATTCTTTCATTGAATGACAAGTATACCCACATACACATACAACTCAGATGACCTTTTGCTGCACAGACGGTCCCCAAGAGCACTCTAAGGAAGAGTTCAGAACACTTTTTGCAGCACAGATGGTACCCAAGGGCACTCTAAGGAAGAGTTCAGTAACACCTTTTGCTGCACAGATGGTCCCCCAAGAGCACTCTAAGGAAGAGTTCAGAACACTTTTTGCAGCACAGATGGTCCCCAAGGGCACTCTAAGGAAGAGTTCAGTGACACCTTTTGCTGCACAGATGGTCCCCAAGGGCACTCTAAGGAAGAGTTCAGTAACACCTTTTGTGTGGAGATCACAAAACAGTGCCCCCTGGGCCTCTGTAACACCACATTCCACATCATGTTGCTGAGCCAGGCCAAGTTGGCAAGGATTATCTGAAAACTGCCCACTAAATGTTTCAAGCAGAACAAGGCACTTCATATCTCACTGAACAAATCATTTCCTAATAAAACAAGTGTAAAAAATCTTTATACTGTACACACTGATCTTGTAAACGATGACTTCGGTAGTATAATACAAAATTAAAATTGACATTGCAGCTGCTAAAATTGAAGCATAGCTTCCTTAACACAACTCTGTTCCTTTACACTACCTACCGGTACAGCATTAGCCCGTCAATAAAAGGGATACATTGATTTGTGTTTACAGATACAGTAGTCCCTCTTTTGAGAGACCACCCCTTAGGCAGGTCTAAAAGTGGTTACATAAAGCAGGTGGTCTCTCATTGGAGGTAAAATAAGAGATAAGAGTTTGTGACCTGGTAAATCTGATTTTAAAAGGCAGACAGACTCCCAAAAGAGGGACTACTGTTCATCCAAGATCTTTACTTGTGTCTATGGCATGAACACAAGCGTATTTTACGAACTTACATAGTAGATTCTGGACTTACTGTGATTCAAACGTAAATGCAAACTTAAAATGCTGGGGAAAAAAACGCTGATATAAAAAGGCACCAGACAGTATACTGGACTGGACTTGCTTTCTCTTTCAAGAATGGACATCCTTCTCCCATACAAACATGGGTACATACTTTGTGCATGCTTTTTGGTGTGAATGGCAGCAGACCCCTCTGTTGGTAGCATCAAAGGCAAATACTTGAAAATCTGGTAAACAAGTTGACACAGTATCTATCTTGATGTACCAAATGTACCTTAATTTGGGTTCAGAGGGTACATAGACCCATGTACTTCAATTCACAGTTCATGTCATTCTAAAATCATTACTAAAGATTTGTGATACATTGATTCATATAGTCAGGACCGATATAGTCACATGACCATCAGGGGTTACTGAGGTTTGTCTACCTCTAAGCAGTTTTTGAACATCTCAATATTATTTCCCTTTCTGATCAAACACATCCACTAAACACATGACTGAGTAAACAAAACAGATGAACAATCCAGTTTTTTAGTAGCTGCTGGTCATGGATATTTGCTCCAGTCTATGTTCGTCATCAGAGAAAATAAATTACTAATGTGTATAAAACTTGTGCATCCTGAAGATAATGTTTTTCAGTGATGTGACCTTTCGAGTAATGAGATGCTTTTGTCAAAAGCAGTCCAGTATTTATGCTAGTATATACTTAAAACTGATATAAATCCGGGGTAACTGTAACACAAGTCTACAATAGTGAAGTTAAAGATGGACTTAAAACATCCAGATATACATTAGCCAGCTACCCCATTTATCAGCTAAAATCAGTGCTTGTAATTTTAATAACACAGCAAAGATATCCAGCATGAGATGACATTAGCTTCGCAATACTTGAGTTATTTGTGCACTGGTGCTGTGTCTATGTTTGCAGGTCAGACTCACAACATTTCTACTACTTCAGAATTAGTAGTAAAATAGATGAGCTCCTTTATCAAGAAATGTCTTTTCCCAAGCCAGACTCTTGTGCACAATAGTACATGCAGTTGCATATTTTGGAAACAGCTCTTGGCAAGGGCTATATACACTTAGCACAATACTTGGCTAGAATATTTTAAAAACAAGGTTTAAAATATGAAAACATGCTTTCCACTGATTATTGATCATTTTAAAATCCATAAATGATTCCATAAAGTTTGAACATTAAAAAATATCTTGGATTCAGGAAAGCATATGCATTTTTCAATTTCTTTTCTCAATGTTCCTCACAGTTTTCTGGTGGATGCCACATATTGAAAGACCAGCTTCTGTAGAGATCATCTGTGAGATGGTGCCATAAGAAGGTGGCAGAAGGCCTGGGCCTTTTAACCCTTCCCCTCCCCCCCCCCCCCCCTTAACTGGCTGCTTGTCAAATGCCATTTGCTTCAACATTTTACCAATTTCAAGAATAATGAAAATTAATCTGAATGACCGGTTTAGATAGGACCTGTCAGGGAAACATGTTTCAACAGTTTTCCTTGGCCTGGGTTGGGCACTCAGCATCCAACCCATATGAAGGACAGCCATTGACTGTTTCAAACTCATCCTTAATTAAGGGGGAAAAGGTTAGGGTCCTATGGGTCTTACTGATAAATTCCTTCCACTTTATGCACGTGGAGACAATAGTCATAAAGGTAATTTGATTGAAATTTTCATGCATGTTGGTCACGAGATGTTACCACAAAACATCTGACAGATCTTCCGAACATTTTTAAGGCCACAGCAATTTGTAACAACCATGAAATAATGTTAATGTCTAGGAGCAGTCCTGAAACACTGGCCGTAAAGTCTACTGTGCTCAGATTTGCTCTCGCCAGATGTCCATTTTTTCCCTCTCAAATTAAAAAAATTGAGGGCATATTGGTTTTGATATTGTTGATTTTGTATCACAGGTGACTGAATCACGGCATCCATACAGTTGGGTTTCAATTAGAGAACCCTATGATAGGGTCTGGTCTTACACTTCAGTCTTTGTATGTGAACCCTTTAATGGGTCACTTCGTCTCATACTTTTGGCCGGATATTCTGTAATTCACGATAAATCTCATCAAAGTGTGGTCGTTTTTCTGGTTCATACTCCCAGCACTGCAACATAAGTTTGTACAGCATGTCTGGAGTGCCATCTGGTGCTGGCATACGGTACCCTGAAAGGTCACAATCATGGATGTGATCAGCTTCTAACATATATGTCCCACAATTTTTGCAAAGTTAAGTGGTTTCATACCTCAAGTTATAGTGATGTCTTTATAGTGAAAAAAGTGCATGGAGTCCATGTCTAATTCATAGATTAATCAAATCACCTCATGATCTGATGATTCTTATAAAGTTATATAAAAAAATGCATTGAAGTCAGAAAACTGTATAAATTCAGATTGTGAGAATGCTTTTAACTCATTCCATACTTGGTCACAGGCCTTGGTCAGTGGATCTGGCATTGCCTGGCAAATCATGCTGCAGCTGCCCTTGTGGCAGCTGCTGCATGACTTACCAGGCAGTGCCAGAACAACTGACTTAAGACTATAGGCATGTTGGTACTTGAATGAAAGCTCTTTTCTTGAAGAATTGAAATATGCAATTGTCGTCTTAAATCTAGGTAAATATATGGAAAAATCAAGGACTGGTATGGAATGAGTTAAAATGCAGATTGCTGCAGAGGTGAATACAAAATTATATAACCTTTACCTGACACTATCATGCTTTTTAAAAAGATACTTTGTGCGATGAAAGAAAAAAGGAAGATAAAATATGTAGTTTATAAAATGTGATAACAAGTAAGCATTGATCAAAACACATAATGATAACTTACCCATGTCTATCTTATCACGTGCCTGACTGTTTGTGAGACCTGGATAAGGTGTACCGCCAAAGGAGAAGATTTCCCACATAAGGATTCCAAAACTCCAAACATCGCATATGGTGGTGTACTTTCCTAAAAACATGGATATATGCATACATCTTGATGTATATTTGATTTGGGAAAACAAGTTTACTTATACACTATACTATGGTTTCCCAGCTCTGCTTATGGAATTCTTTCAAGGTATTAAAAGAAGCTTTGGGCCATATAAGGAACACAACATCAAAATTCTTAAAATATTTACACCATGTGATGGTAAATCTACAAAATTAAGAACCTGTGAAATTGAAAACCTGTACTGTGTAAGTTAGCTGTTTACGCAATTTCTTCAGCTGCATTGAAAGGTACTAGATCAAAGAATAGAGACACCAAAATTGAGAGGAAGTGAATGAATTGTTAAGTCAAAGGAAGTTTTCTCTTGTTTTGTTAAATCAGACAGCTAGGAATCTTATCTCAGTATTGGATTCACTATTAAACAGAACAACATACTTTCCAGGACAAGAAGCACTGCTTTGCTTTAAGTGTAGTGTTTCTCACTTTCATAAAAAAACTCCCCGCATTTTTCATTAAAAAAACAAAAAACAAGAGGCCCAAGGGCCTAATGCTCTGCTGGCACCATGGCTATACTGCACCTACATCTTCATTTCAAAGTTGCGAGTCCTCAAGTGGCTTCTGAACATATAAAGCTTATGTGATTTAATGTATAATTTGTCCACCAGATGGCACTTCACTCCACTCCACAAGTAATCATAGCTTATTTGTGCAATTCCTGTGATGGATATTGTTGCAAATGCCAAGACAACAATCTGTGAGCCCTTCACTTTATGTTGTCAGTGACCTTGCTACAGAAGATCAAGGTCACCCATATTTTGTAATACAAGAGGCCCATGGGTCTGGTGCTGTGCTGACATTGCCGCTGATGTCCAAGCTACACCCTGCCATTACAAAATCACCACTTTCAAATTTACAGGCATAGCTACTTCACAAATAGATCAAGGTCACTGATATTATGTAACATTCTTGCATTGAACATGGTCTATATATCCTATAAGTTTGGCAAGTTTAATCCAAAAAAAAAACACATTTTAGCTCATGATTTTCATCAAATTATTGGGGTGGCACAAGTATCATTAGCAACTTAGATTTTCACCTCAACCACAATCCTGCCAAATTTGGTGAAGATTTGCCAAAAATTAAAGATGCTAGAGTGTTCACAAAATTTTCACATTTTGACCCCTATATTGCATAATATTGTAGGTGGCACCAGCAATATCGAAAGGGACCTAGATTTTCATGCACCCTATAAGTCCTGAAATTTATATTGGGCTGACTTGAGAACTGTGGACCGTATCGTGGTGACAAGATTTTCACATTTTGACCTATATATTGCATAATACTAAAGGTGGTGCCACCAGCGTACATGTTGACAAATATTTTCATACACTTTAGAAGTTCTAAATGTTAGATGTCCCTAATTAGAAAATTGCAGGGTGCACAGCATTCATAAGATAACCCCTACATTTAAACTGGCCATTTGACCTTGATCTTCAACTCGGATTAAAATATTTGTTACTGTTCAAAATATGTGCCCCACATCCAGCTTTCCATGTATGGTCTGTTTGTTCAAATCATGTAATAACTTTTTAAGTTATTAAAGAAAAACAATATATTTGGACAAGCGCCAAACTCCATAATAACTGGTTCACAGTGACCGAAAAGGTAGGTCATTAAATACAGTTTTATGTACAATGTAATCAAGTGGAAGTTTGATATGGAGGCTCAATTCTCTTTGCCATTGATGTCCAAGCTACATCCTGTCATTACAAAATCACCTCTTTCAAATTTACAAGCATGGTAACCTAACAAAAATAGATCAAGGTCACTGATATTATGTAACATTCTAGCATTGGACATGGTCTATATATCCTACAAATTTGACAAGTCTAATCCAATTACTTTTTCAAATATGGAATTTTATATCTTAGAACACATTTTGGCTCATAATTTCCGTCAAATTACAGATGGCGGCACAAGTATCATTAGCAACTTAGACTTTGACCTCCCACACAATCCCACCAAATTTGAAGATCCACCAAAATTTAAAGATGCTAAAGTGTTCACAAGATTTTCACACTTTGACCCCTATATTACATAATATTGTAGGTGGTACCACTAATATCCAAGAAGACCTAAATTTTCATACACCCTACACATCCTGAAAGTTATACATGTATTGGGCTAACATCAAAACTTTAAAAGTTATTGCGCTCACACCCCAAAATTTTATAGATAGACGGACAGAATGATGGACAGACGGACACAAGCGATGGTACAAGCTCTGCGACCTTCACTCAGCAGAGCTAAAAGACATATGCACGAAGGTAGGCATGCAACATGCACACACACCCATAAAGTCCTCCATGTTTACTATGTACATTACAACACTGCATTTTATTCCCCTCATAGATCTCAAGTGTTTACACTTTTGAAACAAGATATACACAAAGTACCATTACAGTTCCAAGAAGGATCAACTTAGATAAGAAAGTGAATTTGACTGCTCCAAAATATAATTCATCTTTAAAGAAGTGGTGCCTGAAAACCAACATTCCCACACTCCAAATTTCTGTGGATTATCTTTTTTTTTCTATTTTTTTCTTTCTTTTTTTTTTTTTTTTGTATAGTATATGTCTACTTAACTTTCAAGGAAAATTACAGCTGTGTAAATCAATATGAAAATTACATGCATATGTGAAATAGATTGAAAATGTCCATACCATAGTTGAGAGCCTCAGGTGCTGTCCACTTGATGGGGATCTGTTTGAGTCCATCTGAAACAGTGTACTCTTCCTCCTCCCGAGACATGCCAAAGTCTGAGATCTTGACAGTGTTATTCTTGCCTACGAGGCAGTTCCTTGCTGCCAGATCCCTGTTGACAGAGAAACAACTAGGTTCATATTCTTCTTTGTCTCTGATGTAGCATAATAAAGACAGATAAAGAAGACTGCCCTTTCTAATTTACCATTGGAACCTGTTCAGCTGCAATTTGACACTAACCCACACAGCTGTTATAGTCAGGGTATGTTTACATTATATTTCTTGACATATGAAAATCAGACTTCATCTGAGTGCTCTATGGTGTAAGTCCACATTAAACTACATACAGCTCATAGATGGTGTGTTATCTGTACTGGGTATCAGGCCTTTCCTTCTATTTCAGATATTACATTGAAAAGTCATCTTATGCTGACATGGACCAAATTGAATAAAGGTACACTATTAAATATTGAATACAGCATTACTCTTTCAAGTTTCCTTCATAGAATACGTTCAAGGCCATGCCTTTGAATATCGTCCAAATGTCCTTTTTCACAAAATAATTGATAGTATTGATGCATTCTAATTAAGTGAACATACATTGTACATATAAATATAATTCCATAAAATATTGCATGCCTATGACTCTCTATTTTAGATGGAATAATGCAAAGTTTGTCTTTGTATGTGTGCATGTTTTTTTTTTGGTTTCATGTTTTTTTTAAATTGGATATTTGGATATATTGCATTACAAAAAGAACAGATATTGGTATTAAATAAAAATTTCACATTGGAACAAACCATACTGCAATACGGTTTACTTACCCATACAAAAAAAGACAAAACAAAACAAAACAAAACAAAAATCAAACAAAAATAAACAAAAACAAAAAACAAAAAAACACACACACACATACAAACACAAACCCAGCACATTAGAACTGCCCCACACAGAAGACACCCAGCATGTAGGAGACAAAGAGTTAAGGTAAAGTTGGTACATGGTGGTCACACACCTGTGTATACAGTTCTTGCTTTCCAGGTAGGCCATGCCAGCAGCTGCGTCCTCACACATCTTTACCAGCTGTTTCACCTGCTGGTTTGACCCATGCTTTCTCAAGAAGTTTAACAATGCACCACCTGAAGAACACATATAGTAAAATCTGTCTTGAAAGACCACCCTTATAAATCATCAAATTGTAGTGTCTCAAGACATGTGGTCTCTCACAGCAGGTATAACAGTAAAAGTTCTCAACAAAGTACCTTGGAAAGGTGGTTCTTCATTAAAGTGGTCTCTCAAGACAGGGACCACTGTAATAAAGTCAAAGGAGAGTTCTTCCTAATTTGTCAGCTTGTGTCCTATGTCAGTGCCTTCTGTGTCATAATTTAGAAATTTGATCAATAAACCTCTCAAAAGCTGGACTACTCCCATTTTAATTGACTTCATTTACTTAACTTGTCCTTATGTTGACTTTATTTTGTAGGAAAACAATTTCCAATATTAAAACATACATCAGCTTCCCACGTTTTCTAATATTGAATTAGATTAAGTACAACATCTTGTATTATTTCATCACCAAGCAAGTAATATTCAGCCACTTCACATAGATCTTGATTGCTTGTAATTCCATTTTAACTTCTGAAAAATTGTACCAAACAAGACTAAAGCAGCAACAAACTAGAAAATGTGGTCAAGGTCAACAAAAGGTGATAAGATCAAGAAAGAGTGTCATGGTACAATAGGACATATTCACATCACCTGGGATCCTGTGCTGCTAACGAGGCTGCAGCGAGGAACTTGGCAGGAAGGAGGGCAGATTCACATATTAAGCAGTACCAAATGAGCTTCTATGGTAAAAGTAACAACTTGAGAAAAATCCTTACCAAAACTCATTCACAAAGTTTCAAAACACATAAGATGCTAAATATATTTAGAAAATTTTGTCTGGTCAAAAAAGTCTTATTTCCTCATTGTTAACTAACATAACTGATAAAAATGCCCTTATCACGGCAGAAGCATAGTTCTGTTGCCACAGCAGGTCTTCAGTTCAAGTGGTTAAATATGAATACCTCCTGCTGAAGTATACTTCAGTTTGAAATATGGATGGACAGTTGGACAAGCTGAAAACAATATACCCCCAAACTTCATTTGTGTGGGGTATAATAATGTGAATGACTTTAATTTGTACAACTAAAGCAGTCAGCTCTACCTGATACATATTCCATAACAATCATGACTGGGTTCCGCTGAGCAGCGATGCCTATAAACTTGACAATGTTTGGATGGTCATACTGCTTCAGTATCCTCCCCTCCTGTAGAAACTTCTTCTTCTGGTCTTCGGAGAGTGTCTCCCTGCATGTCTTGACAGCCACCTCCAGGCCTTTCGGTTTGTAAACACCACGGTATACGTCACCAAAGTTACCCTTAAACAAACAAGTATGACTTCATGCTACTGGAGTATTTATAAACATCTTAATTTATGAACAAATCAGTCAGACATGCAGAAATAAAATAATTATGACACAAATATAAAAAAAACTGACACTTGCTAATGTTCCTTTTTCAAACATTTTTCAATTTTAACAAAAGCAGGGGTGGATGCAGATCTTACATCAGCATTCATGATACAAAAAAATGGAGCTTGCTACAAAAAATTGGTGTTGAACAGTGGATTCAGGTGCATTATGAAGCTCAAGAAAAGCAAATTTGAAATTTGGTTTATAATTTCCATGTTTGTTAGTATCTATCCACTACATTTGGTATGATCTCTCTGAGATCGTACCTACTCCAAACTTCTATCCCATCAGAAATATTTCTTTTTATCCCATGTTTGTGCTTGCACCCCCTACAAACACCAATGTAATACCGCTATGTGATCTGCTTCCTCGTATTGCATAGTTCAAATGAAAATAGACATGTGTTGTTAAAGTAACAATTGAGCCGTCGACATGAATAAAACATGGTTTGAAATCACTTTTTTGTTTATCTATTTCACTGTAAAACATTGGATAAATACAAACCATAGCTCATTTGGGTATCTGGGCCAACAGAACAGACTTGTGTGTTCTGTGGGCCCAGATACCCGCACTCGCTATAATTTGTCTGTATACATGTTTCTGGCCTGCAGGCTGTGGCACCCTCTTGTGATTACTTTTGGCACCATTACCATGACTGTGGTATTGACCACTCACATCAGTTTATCACTACAGACTCAACTCAGTGGGATTCCATGTGGTGGATAGGTAAACATTATGACAAATATGAAAATTATTATCTCTCAAATTTGTGTCACAATGCACTACCTATCCACTACATTTGGTAGATGTACCAACCGAGTGGAGAAAGATCATTCACTCTTCGGGATACAGGACATAAACCTCAAATGCTCCACTCAAAGAACAGATTCCCTAAACATGCTAAAAGGGACAATAAATATCATGGTGACACAGCAAGAGGTAGTGCAGCCAGAGGATCCAGAGCTAGATCGGGGCTTACACATTGAGGGTGTAGAAATGCTTTTCAGAACGAGAATTTGTCCTTTGGGCATCGCACCGCAACAGAACCCTGGAATGCTCTATCTGACAGTGTTTCCGTCAACCCCTAAATGGAGCTATATTACCCTTTCAAAACCTCAAATACCCTCTGAGAACATTCTAAAGGGTCACAAGTCTTGTTTATTTACATGTAAAATTGGTAAAAATCTAGCTTTCTCCCCTGAATTTTGACCCCCTGAAAAAATTTCTAATGGAAACACTGTCTCACCTAGGATACCGAGTTCCTTATGGATGTCCAGGTCTAAGTCTGAACAGTCCATGAGATGGCAGAGAAGCTGGCTTTGGGTCAGAGCCTCTACGTCAGAGCCTCTACTTCAGAGCCAGTGAGTGCCAGCAGTACAGTCCTGTTGTCTTTGATGAAATGCTCCAGAATCTGTTGGAAATGGTAAACTCTGGGCAGACTTCTTCCCAGGGCACAAGGTATCAAATTGCTCCTAGGCCCAGTACCGCTTGACATTCCAAGAAGATGTCAGTACCTGGTACATTCTCACCAAATTCCTGAGCTTGGGGAACAACTCTGATGTGCCAAAGTTATGGGACCACTATAGCGGGTCTAATTGTATTTTCATCTGCTCCGCAAGATGTGTTGAAAACAGGATCACCACCTTCTGAGGATCCTCTGACATCAGTGACATCGGCTTTGGAGCCGAGGGTCGCAGCTTCTTGGACAATTCCAGACCTTGGTTCTGAAAGTGTGACATAATACGGTCAATATTATGCCAAGTAACAGTGCTGTCCAGGAGCCCGTGTCACTCATACCTCTTCTTCCTGGCACAAAGACAAGCAGTGATGTTCTTCAACATCTTCCTGAATGTCTCGCCCACTGATATACTTGGTATGCCCATTGGGTATTGGGTGCAGGTGATGTGGCTGAAGGAAGCACTTGGCTTCTGTGTGCAGAAAATGGGATGTGGGTGGACCAGACTCCTCTCTTTCCTCCTCTGATCCTTTCTGTTCTGATGGCACAGAGGAGCGGGATCACAGCTTGTTGTGCCATTTAATATTGGCCTCCCAAGAAATCTGCTGGCCTGGTAGAAGTGGAACAATATCCCCGTCTATGATGTCCTGATCTCACAAACGGGGGGATGAAGTGATTTGTGGCTGGTCTGGATCTGGGGCTCCCAATCTGGCAGAGGTCAGCATTGGATTGAGAAATCAGCATTGATGTCTGAAGGGCGGTAATGTTGAGGCCAGTGGCTCTGGGTCCTGCCTCTGGTAAGCTTGATAATCTATCTACCGACTGCTGAAGGGATCTTCCGGCTAGTCAGGGTGATTGGTGAACCATCTTCTTTGGTGGCAGTGAAAACATCAAAGTTGGTGCACCGCGCAGAAGCAGGAAGTCAGGGCTAGTGAAGGATTAGGGAACATCCTTTCTTACCTGACAGCCAGAGTCAGAGGTCTGCCGCCAGCAGATGCACTAGAAGAGGTGATGCCCTAGGTGGAAAATGCTGACTGGCTGAGACTGTGCTGATGGTCTGGGTGGAAACAGGGACCTTGTATGCGACAGGTGAGGAGAAGACTGGCTCCATGAATATACTCATGGTCTCTGGTGAATATGCTTGGAAAGTGGAGTCTCAGTGTGATCCAGTGATACTGACTGAACCGGGCTGCATGACCCCGAATGGGCCCTTTTCCATTTCTTTTTGCTGTGTCTACTTTGGTGCCAGTATTTTCCCTTCCACACATTCTCCCCGGACCCATCCTCCATTGGGCGAGGCACCGGTGGAACTGATTGTGGAACCAAGGCATTTGGTGGCAGAGAAGGGAGGGATAGTGGGAGCTTGTGAAGGTTGGTGCTGCTGTGACTGATCCTACATGGCCTAGAACTGGGCCTGCATCAAAGGGACCTGCCTGTTGATGAAGTTGACTATGATCTCCCCCAGTGACGATGCACTAATGCTGGTACCAGCAGGGGTCTTGGTTGGAGCCAAAAAAACTGACATCATAAATATGACAGGCAGATCCTGGCCCTGGTGTATCTGGACTCAACAATGATGAGTCTGCCTGTTTGGAGACCAGCGGAGTAGGCCTGCTAGCACTGCAGCCGAGGACAGTCTGCAGAGAGGAAAGCAAGACTGTCGCCTGCATCATGATCAGTTTCCTGTTTCTTTTTAACTCTGACTTTAAGTTAGTCTTGGCCACCTTCTGCCACAATTCTGGGGGCCAGGGGTGACAAATATTGTCCCTGGAACATCTGACACAGCCAGCAGTACTGCTGATAATCCCAGATTGTAATAACATGTCCTTTGGCATCCCTCTTGCCAAAGCAGTAACTAGACACCACCATGTTGTTGTAACAATGCAGCAGGAACTGCACGTCTTTGAGACTAGTGCACAGAAAAAGGTCACAAGCTTGCGGAATTAACAAAAGTCCACAGGTGCACAATAGCTGGGATGCAAACTCCTACCATAAGTAGGTTAGATGAGAAAGGAATGATGACAGTTGAAACTGCGACAAATTTCTACTGGGTGGAAAAACTGAATGTTGTATGCAAAAGCAACCAAAAAGAGAGAACTACTGTAAATTGCTTTAATTTCGCTGTATTCTTATTTTCGCTTATTTCGATGATGGCACAAAACCGTGAATTTAAAAACACAGTGAAGTAGTATTTTAACATTGTTTGAATGGGAATTATGTCCAAAACAGTGAAATTAAAACTACAGTAAAATGTCAAAAATACAAAAACCGTGAAAATTTAAACACGCGAAAATAAAGCAATTTACAGTAATGTGATTGCACAATATTGGGGGCTTGGTAATGGGGCTGAAAGTAACTGCTAGAGGGCACCACGGGCCTCCAGCCCAGACAAATATATGGAAAATGTTTCTGATGGGATAGAAGCTTGGAGTAAATATGATCTTAGAGAGATCATATCAAATGTAGTGGATAAGCAATGTATTATGACACAAATGTGTATTCATTTATCAATGTTCACTGCTTAAGTGAGTCTGAAAAAAACAGTGACACAGTTCATTTTAATTTTACCATAAAAATTACCTCCCTATCTCAAGCTTATCTACACAAAGTGCATGCAACCAGAAATTAGCTAACTCTTGATATATATGTTATCTTAACCTTACACCTTGAAGACGGGGACGAAAAAAAAAAAAACATATTGTCCACCACAAGAAAAAAAAAAAATTTTTTACATATATGTGTGTGTGTGTATGCCTGCAATTGCACTTACATTTCCTATTTTGGCCCCCAGAGTTATGTCATCATTGCGTAGTTCCCACTGTTCTCTCAAGATGGCAGTGCTGAGGATGGCCTGGGACTTGTTGGTCACTGGGAGGCCACTCTTGTGCTGATGAATTATCAGTTCCTGAATTGTGGGGAATGACTGACCCTCAAAACGCCATCCCCCTCCATGTTCCTACAACAACCAAGATCCCACATTACCATGATATGAACTGAACAATGAAATTTAACTCCCTACATCATAAATAAAATAAGCAATTCATTACATGTAAATCTAACGTCAACTGTGTAGACAAAGTTGGTCTAACACAGGGATCCCCCACGGATGACCAGTCCAAATGTTGCCCATTCATCTATTTCCATCAAAGAAAAGTATGCCCTGAATGTAAACTGTTCTTTAATTTTCCCTGGACAGATTCAAATTAATCCTTCAACATTTTAAAAGTTCTACTTATTTGGGAGGTTATTGAATAAGTGTGATGCAAACAACTTCAAACACACTGCATTTTGGAGACATTTGTGATAAAAGCCAGATTCAGCAATGAATGAATATCACATACATGCCACAGTATTATTGACCTAAACCTTGGCCTCTGATTTTGCTCAGCAAACTTTGTCAAACAGCTTAAACACCTCAGTTTTCAGCTGGATTAAAACCAATCTGAAATGTTTCGAAATATTTTCATACATATATAGAAAACATTTTTACAATCCTTTTTTTTTTTTCAAAGAAAACAAAATTACCTCTGAACTCTGTATAATGAAGTGCTTATGCCCATGCCACATGACAGACAGCACATGCTGGATCTCCCCTGTTCGCTTGTTTTTACTTTCCCTGACAAGGTAATCTCCATCATTGTTAAGTAGACGTTGGACCTCCTCACGAGGCAACACTCCATGAAACCAGTCCTCTTCATCTAGTCGGCGATTTGGCTGTGTTGTCATCTAAAAATACCATTCAACACCAAATATGTAAGATCTGACCTCATAGTTTATCTAGTGAACAGACCAGTTATGTCCCTATTATAAAGTGGTACAACTGATGCACTGTCAGTATATACATGTATTTGTGAACACAGAATTCACTTTCAATTAATATTTTGTTTTCTTTCATATGATCCAAACCAAATATTCTGTCCCTTATATCATCTACCATTAATTTCTTTACATAAATTAAATATGAAAAGTAAATAGTGATCTCAGTATGCCTGTATTCATCATAATAATTTCCTTTTTTCTGATGCATATCTTATCAAAACAATTCAAAAAGCTTCCACAAATTGTCAGGTTTGGCTCATCTTTTGACACAATAATGACATAGAAATGTGTAAGAACCAGGATGTTGTTTTGAACCATAAATTTTATCTTATCGCTGAAAAAAATTCCTTTATTTGTCTTGACTGTTCAACAGGAGTGGAGGCTCCACAGAACTTCAAAGGAGTATTTCAGGATTTACGAGTTAAACAGATTTCGTCGTTGCAAACTTTTTTCATAAATGATTGAAACTGGACATGTCCATCTTAGAATAAACTCATGCCTGAGTGACAAACTGACCTACCAGCAGTACTTCACAGCCTGCTCAGCTTGCTGTTGTTATTTTTTTCTCAGTTTCATTCAACAGCAATGTTATGCATCATAAAAATTTCTGTAATCTTAATCATGTACAGCAACCTTCATATTAGCCACCAGGCAGCAAAGCTTACCTCAGTAGTGAACACATTGCTTATAGTATGTAAAGGTACTTGTAAATTAACATTTCAAAATAAGAATGTGGTTCCAGATATTGTTCTACCACTTAAACATACATGTAGTACCTAGCCATGAAGCAAATGTGTTGGAAAGCTGAAATTTTACAAATGGCTACCTTTTTTTAGAATTTTGTTTCTAGTAACGCTTTGCAAAGTCGGTTCTCATCTATTTTGTTTCAGGCAAGCTTTGGTCAAATCTGTTATACAGAAATTTGTTTCTAGCACCCTTTTGCTAAATCTGTTATTGAAAATTTTGTTTCTTGCAACCTGTTGCATATGTTCGCGTACCTATATATGACTTGCATTTCAATACACAAGTTTCCACTCATCTGTGGACAATCACAAGTTTTGCAGCATAACTTTATTTAAAACTATTTTCTAGGAATGAGAAGAAATTACAATTGAACTTAACAACAGAAAAAAATCAACATATGCAAAAATGAATAAAAAAACTAAACACACAAAAAGATCAGAATTTAACATTCAAATTCTGTATGCGAAGATATGACACAAACATGATTTAGACAAACCCCTGCAACCACAAATACAAAACATGCCCTTAATTAAATTCTTAGATGTAAACTTTTGTCATTCAATTTAAACTATCTGCACATAAAATTTCTTCCCACAACTGCCCATACTCCAAATCTTTATGTCTCATTAAATTAATAACTTGACAACTTTTCCCCATGCTGGCCCTCTCTTAAGCTACTAACCCGTGTCCAAGTACTTCACATTATGCATGGAGTTGTTTAACAGTGCATAACAAAATAAATGTATAAGGTGGACATGTACACTCTAGACGATGTGCAACAGGCAACCTGGAACCCAACAGCTGGCAAAGGCACAATTAAAATATCGCACAGCATGCGTAGGATCATCTTTACTGCAGATTTAACCATTGGCGTGGTCATTATCCACAAGAGCAAAGGGAAGTGGTGAATGCTGGGTTGCCCCTTTTTTTAAACGGTGGAACGGAAAAAGGTTAGGAAAAATACATTTTTGTTTTTGAGGTATAACAGGATAGCAACCCCCACTACCTTTAAATTTCCCATTTGCATACACAAAACCAAACAAAACAAAACAACGGCAAAAAAGAAACTGTACACACTGCTGATGGATGAGCATCTGACTGTGCAGGTATTTTGCTCTGTTACAAACTAGAAGCCTTGCCAATGCACTAAAAGCATTTCACTTTAGATTAATAGTGTCTATATCAAATTACCCTGGTGTTTTTAATGAAGTTTTATGACACAGAGTAGCTAAGTCTAAGCAAGTTACTGAGGCCTCAAGCCAAATCAATCGACTTGGTAACAACTGTAAGCTACAAGTACATGTGCATTTACATGTACTACCAGAAGTATTATATGTGATCAGTGCTGTCACACTGTGTTACAATTACATACCAGGTAGAATTGTGAATGAAGCATAGGTCAAGGTCAATGCTTTTGTGCACAACTGTACAAGATATATGTATTTCACTGGGCAAAGTGCTGGACATGAGCAGTCCATATACATGTAGTTTGGGCATCTATCTTCTAAATGTATTCTGTCCTATATCTGATAGAAGTGACCCTCTTTTGTTTTCTAGCCTGATAAATTGTGAAGTATGTATGCAGACACAAGCAAATTATACTTTGGGAATGTCCATAGATTGTGAATGTATTGACAATTAGACATATATCTTTCATAATAAATGGTGCATGAACATCAAATGTCCTTAAAAATGCAACCAAATGCTGACATTAGCTTCATATTTATTCCATCGTTTGAATGTTTTTGTATAGAGTTACTGCCTACATATATTGTATATATATATATATATATATATATATATATATATATATATATATATATATATATATATATATATATATATATATATATATGATACATGTGGCTCATATCCAGTCTTCATTATTTCCTTCTGTATTACTGTAACTGTGCTTTTTTTACTTTTATAAACCTCAGAGTTTTAGCATTTCAGATTTTCAACTGAAGTTTTACTTTCACTATTTCACACACAGTTCATACATAACCTATTTTAAATATTATTTCTTTGTGTGTTTATTTTCATGATTTTGTGTCACCAATGAAACTGGCAGCAAAAAAATAAAGTGAATTACAGTACTGTGAATTCATTTAATTTCGCTGTGTTCTTTTTTGCTTATTTTGCTGATGCTTCAAAACCGTGAAAATAAGCACCCAGTGAAATATATTCTTAACATGGCATTGGTCGGAATTATAACAAAAATATTGAATTTAAAGTTTCTGTGAAAGGTCCAAAATGCAAAAACCGTGAAAATTAATGCCCGTGAAAATAAATGTAGTCACAGTATTTAGTTTCAACTTATGTTAAGCCTCAAATGAAATTTGGAAATTTGGAAAGCTTCAAAATGAAGCATGAGAAGTCCATCTCAGTTTAAGCTGAAACCTTTTTGGTCTGTTTAGCAGGCAACATATTTTTAATCTAAATTTTTTTAACTCATTCCACCCTAACGATGCTTTTTCCAGCTAATATCTAAATGTCGTCTGCTAATTGTGTTTTACTAATTTAGAGATTATTTTTCAAAAATTTTGGATGAAACTTGCATGGAAGATCATTTCAAATTATATGCCCATAATTAAAATCTTTCCTCGGCGTGTTCTGGGCACAATGTGCTCAGAGCACACCAAAGAAAGCTGTTGACTCGGTCTTCAATCAGGGAGGAATGAGTAAAGGAGAAACTGTAACAACAAATGAGCCCAACCACGAAGTTCAAGGGTACCTTGATGCATTGGTCATCTCTTTTTAAGACCACCCTTTCTAACACATCTGTTTCTCTAATAAATTCATTGTCTTTTAAGGCCACCTGTACCTGCAACATGTGCCCACCTTCTGTCAGCAGTGGGTCTTGAATAACAGGTACTATTGTGCACTACATTCAAGCAATCAAAATAACATTTTTTTTCATTCGTTTGGCATAAAATGTCAAAACAGCAGTTTTGGTAACTACAACTAGAGGGAGCACTTGGTGGTAGTGGGTAGTATGTACAAAGTACTATGAAGCCAGGGCTGTCAGTGCTAATAGTAGGCAATGGATAGATCTGCAGTGTATTGATGCACTAATGAAGAAGACTTGATATATTGATATCAGAACTCCTTGGAAAACGGGGCTGGAGAATGTGTCACCTCTATGCAATTACAAAACGTGTATCCAAATTTGTATGAATTAGCCATGTTCCAGAGCAATCATTCCAAATTTTTGTACTTGAGGGCTACAGTTTTTTTTTTTCTTTCTTTTTGGCTATGCCATCCAAAATAAGAAATGAAATGCCAAATTGCCAGGGATGACACAAAAACCCTAGATGCATCTAGGCCAGTTATCACCCCATACTGCAATGTTTGTCATGTTTTTCAACATGTAACTTTTCAATAATTCTATTATTGACAAAGGCACCAGACAATGAAAACAAAGTCTTACTGTATGAAATTTCATACTTCTTTCATTTTATATTTTTCCACTTTGAAATCTTTCAGGACTCATAAATAATCTCCCCATAATTTTTTTTTGCTTCTGAACAAAAAAAGGCAAAAAAGTAAACAAACAGCAGTGTAGGATAATGTTAGTACTAAGGCCTTTTGCTAGGTGGCACTGGCACAATGCTCATGTTTGGTAGTAGATCTACCTCTTCTGCATGGTCAGTCTCCTGAATCTCATACTGAAATGAAAAATATGAAGACGTGACATTTTTTTTGTACAGAAAATTTTACATCAAATAGACATGCCACACGACAAGTCACAGCTAAGAAGAAGCAGAACTGTTTCTTTTTAATAAATGAAAGGGCATGGCATGTTTTCCTTAATGCAGATGAAATATTTCAGCCAGGTCTTCATGGATAGAACTGTCTGCAATGGTCTTTTTGCAGAGTCTGTATCAGTTTTCAATCAGATACATTGATTCCCCTTTCATAAGGCAAAACTTCCACAAACATTAAGACCAAAAAGTGGCCTTACTATATGTGAGAACATAGCACCTCTTGAGAGGGAAAAGGAAATTGAAATTTAATATTTTCTGCATGAAAATAATGGCTTTTGAAAAGGGGTAACCTCTAGTGAGGGACTTCAGAAAGTGACCACCGTATTTAACTAGCATGTCTTACTTTTTTACACACATTAAAGGGTACTTTAGGGGTTAAAATATGGTGGCACAATTAAAACAAAGGAAGAAAGATATAAATGGAAAATACCAACACCTCAAAGACTGACTTAACACACAACACTTACATTGTCTTGGCTCACCTGCTGGTAATTGTCAGAACTTCTCCCTGTGCTCTTGAATGAATCTGCCGTCCCATTACGCTTATCTTGAGAGCTTGTCTCTGTTTCTTGAATAAAGTCTTTGCTAGGAGGCTTTGGTGGGGTGGAGGCTCCCTGTTTCTTCAAGTTTTTGAAGGCTGCCCCCACTGTGGTCTTTAATGCTCCAAACTTACTGGTCAACCCTGCCGCTGACAGACCCAAACCACTGCGACCTTGTGAGGAGACACTTCCTGTGTCAGACTGCAACATGGATACACAGACTTTTATACAAGGACTGTAACTGTGAACATCATTTCAAGGAGTAAAGTGAGGATAAATGCATGTAGATAGGGCCAAATTGTATCTTAAAGTTACTACAGTACTTAGATAGAGATACAAATTAAAGTATTGCACATTGTAAATAAAATCTCATTTGTCAAGTGTTGTACACTGTTAAATTAAAACCTCATATGAAAACACACTTTGTGAAGTGTTGTACATTACACAACTGAAACCTCCTATGTTAAGTGGTATCTCAAAAGAGGAGTATGTCTGTTTTTCTGAGCTCAGTCATTTAACATTGATGCTGATGTTTATTTTCCCCACAACACAGCTGGATCACATCTGTGGCATTGAGAAGTTCCTAACCTGGAAATTGTATTGCCATGTACCTGCAACAGTTACATATGTACAATCCTCCTTGTTAATATTAGACATAGCAGAACTGTTAGAAAGTCAAGGGAAGGAAGTGTAATTGTACACTTTGCTGCCGACAATTTACAAAGTAAATTTTGACATTTCTTGCTCCCTTCTCACAAAGTAATTTGTAACTCCCTTGCGCCCCACATTTATTTAGTGCACCAGGTACTTGACCTTTATCCAGCAGGAGTAATGGACCCCAAGACATCAGTCAGCCAGGGAAAGCCGCCAAATCCACGTTATCCTTTCTACTGTCACTCTTTCTTCACATACTAATTTTCTTGGGAGTTGGAAATGGGTATGACAGGTATACAGTTCAAAAAAATGTACATCCCAAGATTTCCAGTGACCAACTACCATACAATATCAGGAAATTACTTTTGAGGGGAAAAAAACCCATGTAATTTTTCCACACAATCCATTCATGCACAGATAATGTCCAAGTTGCCAGTTTACCCCACTGAACATGCTTTTTAAATAATACAGCAATTTTAGCAATACTGAAATGAATGCAAATGATATTAATGGGGTCACAGGGTTCCATACTAAGTGAACAAAACAAAGATCATCATGTGGCCTTTTTGATCCTCACCTGATCATGTTCCAACCACTGGAAAGTGTCAGAAGAACTCTTGATGAAAGTGTCCGCATTAAAAACGTCACAACTTTTTTTATTATATATTTCATTTTCAACCTCCCAGTATGTAACGACATACTTTCTTTTTTATACAAAAAAAAGCTAGACATACTTTCAATGCAAAGCATTGACTGAAAGGTCCATCATGTAATTAGGCTGCCATTTGCTCAAATTAGGTCATGGTGACACCAAAATCTAATCAGTTCATCTTGCCAGGTAAGATAAGTATACAGTTGTACCTGTCACGAAAGATCACCTTAATGAGACCACCTGCCTTTTAAGACCACTTTTTAATATACTTTTCGCAGTACTTTTCTTGTTATTTATACCTCTCATGAGAGACCACCTGTCTTATAAGACCACATTTTGCTCCTCCCTAGGGGGGGTCTTTGGTGACAGGTACTACTGTATTGCCAAATTTGAGCAAAATACATGGAGGCATTCTGTAGATATTGCGGTAACGAGAATGTGCACATCATGATGGATGGAACTCCAGACCAACATCCAGACCATCTGACAACCCGAAAACATAAAGGGTCCCCCAATGGGGCGGACCCTTAAAAATTCCTGGATACATTGATATATAGAGCCTTGACAGTAGATGTTGACAGCGATGCTGAATTTATTTTTCTATATTTGTATAACTTTGGAGTCCATGGAAGATTTACGCAATGTGCAGTTTTGTTTGGATTGATTCATTAAATCCTCATTTTAAAGCACATAGATTTTTACTAATCATTCAGTATTTTGTTAGACAATGTGTAAAAATTCATTAAACTTAGGGAGCTAAGTAGCTCTGTCAAACAGTGTGACTGAACAATTTTATACTTGTTTATCATATCAGATCTGTCCAGCATATGGTTGGCTGCATGGCACCTGTAAATACACTCTACGTATTCAATTTGTCCACGTACAAGTTTTATAATTAAGTTTGTATGAGGCTGCAACTATGAATTTTAAATATACTGTTTATACAGTAGGCAAAAATGAGCTTACAGAATATGCTGAACTAAATACTGTAACTGTAGAGAAAAAGATTACAATGTTTTTAGTGACTGATGTGTGTGAAAATCAAACATTTTGTCCTACTTTTGACAATATGGTTTTTGAAAAGTCTTACCTTGTCTTTGGTGTCTATCCCATCAGTCCCTAAAGCCTGTAGTTCTAAACCAGCAGGCAAGTTTTCATCACCAGCTCGGACAATAGGTTCATTGAGAGTCTCAAATAAAGTTTGATACTTCTGTTCATTGCATCTCAACTCATTAATCTCTCTCTTCAGGATTTGTGCTGTCCGTTTCTTTGTGTTGATCCTGTAAGTCAGATGTATGAGTAAATTTGATGTAGTTATACTCCAGGCAATTGTCACTGCCAGCTTATCCTCCTATCACAACATGTAATTTGGTACACACACATTCCAAAATGATTCAGACACCAAAGCAAAAAAAAAATCATCTTAAAAGTTTTATTTGCCATGACACATTCCAGAATCCATCACAATAAGGATATTTATTTATCCTGGATCACATAATAGCCAACATGCAAATCTCATGGGTCTCCAGCCAAAATCTGGCACATGTACATACATATATTTCTGCTCCTTGCACTGTCTGCCTGTCAGGACTACATTCTTGTAAACTTTGCACCCGAAGAGTATATTTTGTGTATCATTTACACCTGTGACCTATGCATGGATTTTCAAAATGTTTCCAATACATGTTCCTGTATTTGTTTGAACTCACAAATGCCCCATAGAGCAGCTGAAGGAACCACCTTTGCCTACATTCCCTCACATTTGGAGATGGACCAATGCCACCTAAACTAACTTCCTTCTACTGCTAGCTTTATTCACAAACTGGATGAAACCCATTTTATCTGCAAAAGTACTCACTCATTTTTCAGATTTTCATCTATTTCTGTAGAAGTTGCTATTTTGGACAGTTCAGACTCCAGCACTTGCAGTTCTTTCTCCTTGTGCTCTTTCCATTGTTTACAACTGTTTAGCTTATCCCCATATGATGTCAAGCTGAAATTACAAGCAACAAGGAGTATGATTCAAGTTTGTTACATCTGTGTTTCCACAATTAAATGATCACAATATATATTAAAGCTAAAGGCAACAAGAATAACCAGTTGTGTTTGGCACCATTTGTGTAACATAAATAGGTTGCATACAAATCTGCTCTCACTCTGTAATAATTTGGATCAAGAAGTTAACTGCAATGACTGAGTTAAGTTTGAATGCAAAAGTAACACATGAACCCTTTCCCCCTTAAACTGGCAAAACACGGCTGGTGATCAGATGTCGTCTGCTTCAATGTTTCAACTAATTTCAACAGTAATGAAATACAAGTTGACGGAGAATTGTTGATGAGACCTAGTAACATCACATGGATCAGGTCAACAGCTTTCCTTGCCATGAGTTGGACACTAAGTGCCCAACCCATGGCAAGGAAAGCTGTTGACTCAAGAGGAAAGGGTTAATATATACACTATGTATAAATTAAAGTATATTGAAGTTATTCAAAATTGGTAAGTGGCTCTTAAGATATAATGTATATATATTAAACAATATCCTGATATTATGTTCAGAACGAGATATAATATATATTTTATGTTTGGAATGAGCAGGAATAGAAACTGCAACCTTTGGCACCATTCACTTAGCTGAAATGGGAAATGCACATGTCCACTCGACCAAATCCCCATTCTTAAAAGAGAATGTTCACTGGAGGTAGTTATGTGCGAGTGTTACAAGTGATAACAAAATGCTGAGTGTTTACCTTTGGTAATTTGGGTGCAGAGTTCCAAATGTGCTCCAAGAATTGAATGGTGCATCATACCTAATCAATAGTTGCTTAACATTTTTTTTCTTTTTGAATTCTATACAATATTGCCAGTATAAACAACATGTCTTTACTTTTTTTTTTTTTTTTTGGAAAGGTTACAGAGACGAACCATGCATGTGTCCATACCTGTGTTGAGCAGCCTCTATGGTAAGTTCATCTACAGCTATCTCATTGGCAAGTAGGGATCCCTTGTAATCTTCTAACAGATTGATATCAAAATCTAATTTTGGTACATCTAAAGCATCGGACCTAAAAAGAAAAATCGATCAAAATGAAAGACTGCACATTTCAAACTGCAACTCACATGGCATTTAACAAAATGACATTGCTACTGGTGAGTAATATTCAGTCTGTTAATTTCAATTTAACTTCCTACCTTGGATCAGAACAGGGACCACATTTGTCTGTTTCCATGTTAATTTCTTCTCCCACACAACTTTGAGACTACATTTTTAACAGAAATTCCACTTCATACTCTCATACATCTAGCAGTACTCCACAATAATAATCAATACATTGACTCTTCATATGCAACAAAAATATTTTCTGTATAACTGTTGAACTAAATTTGCTAATTCTATTTAATGCTTTCTTTACAATGTACAAAAGACCCTACTAGATTTAACCAACAAAATATATTAATCAAAGGCAGCAATGTACCAATAATACCACATCTCTATTAAGCACTTGGGCAATTGTACTAGAGAGATAGTGTCAAAATATGTAAATTAAAAAAGGCAAATTGCTAGATCCATGCCCCCCTCGCCTCATTTATAACCCTGATAATCACAGGTCTCATTTTGCAATGAGGGTAGTCAATCAAAATAGGCTATCAGCGTGAGCCAGATACTTGACCTAGTGACCTACTTTTATGCATGACACACTCTTGTGTCAAGATACACAGTTGTGTAAAGTTTCATGATTCTCAGTCAAAGGACAACAGAATTAATATTCCAGGCATGAAGCGCAATGTAGTTTTACATTAAAAATTTTCACCATGAGCCAGATACTTGACCTAGAGACCTACTTTTTTCATGACACACCTTTAGGTCATGATATATGCATGTGTGAAGTTTATAGCGTAGTTCCTAGTGTGTAGGAATTATAGCCTGAACAAGATTTTACAAGAATATGTCACTGTGACCCAGATACTTGACCTAGTGACCAACTATTGGTACATGACACATCTTCAGGTCAACATATACAGGCATGTGAAGTTTCATGAAACTAAGTTAAACAGTACAGGAATTATAGCCCGAACACAATTTTATAAGGACATGTCACTGTGACTCTGACACTTGATCTAGTGACCTACTTTTGGTACATGACACACCCTTATGTCCAGATGCACCTGTGTGTAAAGTTTCATCAATCTACAATGAAAGACAAGTGAATTTTAGCCCAGACATGAAAAGCTGATGGACGGACACACAGAAAAAGTGATTACCATATGCCCCTACCGGGGCATATGAATGGTAAAATGCATGATCCATACTTACCCCTTTACTCATCCACTACTGAATATCATATGGAAGTTAATATGGACTGTGCAGTACCTAAAACCTAAAAATAGAGAACTTACCTGTGTGTCTGCACAAACTCTTTGTATTCTGTGGTTGGAGAAATGGACTGAATACTTCTGTGGATTTCTCTATGACATTTGGAATATTCTTCACTGCTAGTGTCTGTACACTCGGCATACTCCATCAGCACCTCTTTACTGAAATTGCAAAGAAACATAATGAACTTGCCACAAAGTACCACTGTAGTCTACATACAATGTGTTATGTAATTTACAGATCTGTTTCAGCATCATGACATGATTCTAAAACTTCTTTTATCTTGACAGTTGATTCCCACCTCAATATAAAGGAAAGCAAAATGGTGATAAAATTTAATTTCCCTTCCCCTACTTTTTAAAACTTTAGAGTAGAGGTACAGTGAGGACACCAATATTTTCAGTAAGATTAATGCTCTTTTTATGGCCATTTAAAGGAGCAGGTGTAAAGAAAAAAACAGTCTCCGTTAATTCTGATTCTAATGAAAAAACCCTTAAATGTATCCTGACTGTGCTCTTGAAGAATCAGTCTGCCATTATAAATTTGCCTCATAAAATTTAAAATTTTAAAGTAACCTCAAGCAAAAGTATAATGTTTGGAAAGGAACTGATCCACAGATCCTACATACATTGATGCTGTTCAACTTTGATAGCAATTGATGTATAGAAAACTGTTTTCCATCCATAATTTATCCATAAAATGTTATCCTTAATCTAAATCTGATTTGTGTACCAAATGTCGACGTAACTTCTTTGTTTTTCAATCATTTTATATAATGTTGACACAGAATTGCTGACAACATATGTGGCTAAAAGCATGCTTTATAATTTTTTATATTAACGTTTGTTTCACAGTTCATAATTTTCAAAGCTGAAACCATGGTGCAAAGTGGCAACTTCATTTCTAGGTTTTCTCAACTACAACACAAAGAGACAGAAAGCATACACGAGATGATTTTAGCAACAGAAGTAACCATTAGTTACTTAACGTTACTTCTTGACCACCATTGCCAAGACCTCTGTGTCTGGGCATGATGCCCAAGAAATCGAGTTGAGTTTCGACTCACTTGATCCTGAAAACCTGATGGTCCATGTGGAACTGACTGTGACATTCAGTGCACATGCACCCCTTGACATCCTTCCTCTTTTGGGTGCCATTACTGGCTTGCTTGTTCGAGTTGACAGCTCCATGAACTTTTGTTCACCATCACTGTTCTAGCGTTTCATGCTCTTTCCCTTCTGCGGAAAATCTTTTCTCAGCAGTCTATTCTTTGGATGCCTAGATAGCTGGTCGTTTGGCTTGAAACCTAACTTTTCAAGATGGCATCTCAACCTTTAGATCACAGAGAGAGAGAGAGAGAGGATGGTGCCTGTCGGGCAATTGTTGCTTGGCAGGGTCTGGGGAATTTATTTCTAAGCATTCCTGGGCTTACGGATTGCTTAATTTTAGCTTACGGATGCCAGTGGGAAAAGTGGATCCAGGAATGGTAGGTGCTGGCTAAATTATTTTCTTTTCCAAGATGGTGTTTTGCCAGGTTAAATTGAAGACAGAGGGAAGAGGGTTAACGTGCTGTGGTTAAGAGACCACTTCTCTTTGCCCTTGTCAGATAAATTGACAGAAGTGGGACTCGTATGGCCACTTCATGGCACCACAGATCATGATCATTGTTTGGTTGTCACTTAACTTGACTTTGTGTATTCTGAGTTCCCAAGAATCGAGACCTTTGGGTTTCTATTCGAGTCTGCTGGAACCTCGACCAGTCCGAGCACTTGAGTCCATGCTAGGACTATAAGTCCGAGAAGTACAGGAGGTCTAGAGAACCACTGGTGCCTTGATAGACCACTCCTGCCAGCAGATTTCTTAGTTGGCGGTGGCTATGGACCCTAAGAGTAAAGACCTTTGCATTTTGATTTGGGTGTTCCAGAACCTCAGCCAGTCCCAGCCCTTTGGTCTGGGCGCTTGGACAATAAGTCAGAGAAGTATGGGTGGCCCTCCAGCACCTCGGCCAGTCCAAGTGTTCGGATAGTAAGTCCGAGAGGTTGGGAAAAACACCCGTGCTCAGCCTCCATGCTTGGTGGTTATCTCATTGCACATCCGCGAAGTCTTCCCAAAATCGGTCTCAAATAGAATTGCCAGAGGAGGGCTTCAATCTTCTCCAGATGTTTACTCAGCTTGATGAATAGTTTACTCCCCTTGCGGAGAGAGCCCTGTGCTCAGTGAGAGCTCTTCACTGGTAGTGGTACCTTTCTCACACAGAGGATGGAGGTCAGCCCTCCTTCTACCACTTAGTAACCAGCAAAAGGAGCAAGTTTGCAGAAACATGATTTCATCATGGATTAAGCAGACAATCCTTAAGGCCTATGAGACCTTGCTAGAAAGGCCTGGCGCCTTGCAGCTTGTATCAGCCAAAGTTCACCTGGTATGAGCCTTCAATGCCTTCTGGTGTGCCCTACATAACACTGCGGTTGTCGACATTCTGTGGGCCTGCCACTGGTGATCGTCCACGACTTTCGCTAAGCACTACTTGCATGACACGATAGTGCTAGAGGATGGCATGTGCGCCTTTGCAGGCATAACTGGCGCCTTTAAAGAGGTTCCGATAATTGTGCGTTAGGTCCCATCAGAGCTGCCACCGTGATCCAGCTTATGGCACTCTTGTGGTTAGATCCGATGCAGGCCTATAGGTCGGTGCATTTCTTGGTGGGCCTTTTAGGGCTTTGTGCCCGGTGGACCTAATCTGGAACAGTATCAGGCAGTTTGTCCTGTCGCCCCTGCCTATTGCCAGTTTAACATAGGAATCTGCTGCCCACGGAAGCATATACCTCCCTTGGTGCACGCCAGTTTCGTGACTAGGTCCTGCAAGATCTCCAGGCCCGATGGAGCTGAAACCGATAACGTCTACACATGAGGCAGACAGTTGTCACGGGCGAGCACCAGGGTGGGGGGGAGGGTCAGTGCAGCCTTATGCTGGTCGGTAAGGACGGTTTTACGGTTTAGACCAGATTCTACTGTCGGGGGCCTCATCTCCATGTAGCTCTGAGGTTTTCCCTACAGATAAGTACTTATCTCCATGTTCATGTGCACAGCACAATATAACATCTGATCAAAAATTTGGTTGTATACTGTGAAATTACAATCAAAGTTTTGCGGTTTACATACATTCAGAATCTACAGACCCATGTCATTTAACAAAATACTTTGCATGGGTTAATTCAATACATTGCACTTTTTATTTATGTGGCAAAAACCGTGACAGCTGATGTTCTGAGGCATCCCATGCCTTAACCCTTTCGCTTTAAATTGACCCAAACTGACCACAGGTCAAATGTCAACTGCCTCAAACTTTCTGACTAATTCATATATGAACAAGATGACCAAGAAGGTTCTGTGCTGCAGTGACAGGAACATGATCCAAATAAGACCAATGAAAACTTTCAAACCTCAGCCTTATTAGTTTGCACTTATCTGTCCTGGACTCATTATTTCAGCTCAATGACAATCACTCGCATGCACATAGTAGCTGTGATGCATATTAATATTCAGGTCTCACTGTCTAAGATCACAGGTAATTAATTCTTCTGTTGAGCCAGGTTGCTAATTGGTGTACAGTTTCAAGAGTAAGCCAGCTGACAGGTTTGGTAGGTATGGTCTTTATTTGTACACTTTTGCCAGATCCAAAGGTCCTAAATTGATGGCAAAATGGTGTATGACCTTCATTTCATGACCAATTTAGAACTTTTTGAGCTTAATTCTTAAACAATTTTGACTGCCAAAATGTATTATGACACACCCTTCCATGAAGCAGAGTATAGACATATGAACTGATATTTTGATGAATCAATAGCAGTCCATCCTTAAGCTGGACATGAAGCTTTTTGAACTTTTCATGGAAAATTTGGTCATTTTGAAGGTTTCCCACATACAACCATACTTTAAATCTCTGTCACACTGGCAACATGAACATGAACCAAAGCAATTCTCATCACAAGCTAACCCAAATGCAGGAATCTTTTTTTTTTTTTACCTTTGTATCAACAGTGGCTAATACAATAATATTTTGATGATTTGCAGGTGTGTTTTTTTTTTGGGGGGGGGGGGGGGGGAGGATGAAGAACACACTGCTTTAGTTACTGAACCCAAAATTACCATTTTCACATCACTACATCTATGACTACACTTGATTATATCCTGATAAAAACTGATTTCAAAATATGTAATATTTTTTAATAAACAGTGAACAAATGAGCTGAAATCTTCCATTGTTCTCTTCACAGAGATGAGAAAATCTTTTCCAGTCTGATTGTATTCCCTGGTGGAACTGATTTTATTTATTTTATTTTATTTTATTTTATTTTATTTTATTTTATTTTATTTTATTTTATTTTATTTATCTATTCTTTTTTTGTTATTTTGTTACTGTTTCCTTCATTATTTACACATTTTAAAAATTCTGTATATACAACAGTTGTGTTACAGTGTATATTTTTGATAATAAATTGTGCTACAACTGGTTTATTTCTATGCAGCCCTAGTTCTGTAATATGTGTAGGGCCCATTGTTAAAGAATGCAGTTTTATATAATATTCTGGGTTGTCTAATAGCTCCCCTAGCTAACTGTTCTGCAGACTTTAATATATAAGACACTCTGATTGAACACTGAAACTACACAATTTATACACAAAATTCTTTAACCAGAGGTTCATGATCATCCTGTGCTCTACCGATGGGAATCTGCTTCTGCTAGTGCATACTTTACTGCTGCATATAGGCACGTATTAGTGCTTACCAATAGTTGACAAAAAGTTAAGTATTGCATGACCACAATGTCAATCAATATGCAAGTTTGACCTTTCAAGTCACTTGAGCAACAAACATGTGTTGAATGAAAACACTCCAGGCAACGGTTTTTAAGAAGAATAAAAAATGTATAAATTCTAATGGATGCAAAGATGCTCTGAAAGAGGAACAACAGGCACAAACACATTTTACAATCTCTGCTGCCTGACAAGTCAGGAGAACTAAAACTGCTCACAATAACAACCACTAAACCTTCACAGTTTAGCATCTTCCAGATCCAATTCAAGTTCACGCTCAACAGGGAACACCTCTGTACAATGATTTTCCAAGGAAGACTAAGTTTTCTCAGAACGACAACCACTCACCAATGGTATCCAACTGCTCAAGTTCCAAAACTTTGACAAAATCGCACCCCAAGAAATAACAGGGACACACATAATATCACTATCAGTAGCACATTTTGAAAGATTATGGTATATTTCCTAAACCTGGAGATGTAGCCAGGGATAATCAGTTAGGAGATTTTAGAAGTACAGTTGTTTGTTGTGCTTTACAAAATGATGCTTTTCAGTATTTCATAGAAGCAAAATCGCTTGTTTTCATACACTCATTGGATGCGAAAAGTGCTTTGACAGGGTATGACGTGCTGCACTGTTCTGTAAGCTGTGGCGGCTTACACAGCAGACTAGCTGGCTATTTCTCTATCGTTTTCCCGCTACAACTGCTGCTTATATGGTCTTGTCAAACGGAATCATTCTCTCAGTTATGAGGTTCATATTACTCAAGAGACCCAGCAAGCCAGCACCATTTCTCAACCTCTTTTTAATCCTTTCCCCCTTGAATTGATACTTGAGTCAACAACTTTCCTTGGCATGAGTTGGGCACTCAGTGCCCAATTCATGCCAAGGAAAGTTGTTGACCTGGGACATGTGATCTTCATAGAGCTCATCTACAATTCTCAGTCAAAAATTGTTTTTCACTACTGTTGAAATTACTTGAAAACACTGGAGCAGAAGACATTGGACCACCAGCTGGTTTTGGCCGGTTTAAGGGGAAAGGGTTTATATTTATCAATGATTTCTAGACAAACTTGAAAGCAGTAATCATGGTATTCAGATTGAAAAGTAAAAGGTCAACAGTTTTGTTTATGCTGACAACATTACTCTACCAGCTGGTACAGCATCTGGCCTACATGCTCTAATTGATATATGTTATGACCAAGCTGCACAATGGAGATTTCATTTGCAGCCACTAAGTAAAAATGTATGATTACTGGTAGTAGTAAAATGTACTTTTTTCTGAGGGCAAAGAGCCCAGCTGGTCTTCAGGTACTGTAAATTGGCCACAGTTGCTTAGCTATAAATACTTTTTACTTATGCAGCCGACTACTCTTATGATACTCATGTACAAAACAGAATAGCTTGTTGCAGATATTTTATTTACAAGTATGCAACTGTAGTTATGACTTGCCCTAAACTTCATTTAAACGTTCAAACTCCTCTTTGGAATGGAGTCGGGGTGCCCTCTTTGTCTCATGGCTTAAAATGTGCCAACCTTACTACAAGGAACATTACCAAACTTGAATCAGTACAAGGATCTATTGTCAACAATGTTTTTTATTAGTAAGAGGTCTCACCATTTATCTCAACTATAAGCTCTCAATATTCCTGAGCAGCAACTACTTATAATCAAACTTGAATCAGTACAAGGATCCATTGTCAAGAATGTTTTTTTTTTTTATTAGTAAGAGGTCTCACCATTTATCTCTACTATATGCTCTCAATATTCCTGAACAACAACTACTTATAATGGCGGAAACTGTTTCTCTAGTTCCTCAAGCTCTTGAAGTTCCTTCTAAGTATAGAAATACTTTAATCTCATTTTAGCCTGTTTTATTACCACTGTAAAAGCTCCACCTGGCTCCCTTATTGACCATTTTATCTTTCTGGGTGTGTCACCAGCAGGGACCCTCTTTGGGTTGCCCATGAATCTGTCACTGGACAGCCCCATGGTCCACATGTATGAGGGAATGTCCAATATTATATATTTACTGATTAAAGACTGTGATTCAAATGGATTCAATTCACAGAGACTCCATGGATGATAAACTTGTTTCACTTTTAGCACATGCATTTTAAGACATCTTGCAAAATGTATTTATGGTATCCTAGATACGGCCACGAGTATTTTTAACTATTTCAAGTGCCAGGTACCTCTGTTAGGTTGGCCAAACTGGTCTGTTGTGGGCTTATCTGGATTACTACCTGAGGCTGGCCTCTGGTCCTCTCCATACGCAGACTCAGAATTAGTTTATTTGACAAAGAAATACATTGCACACGGAATTCTCAAGATAAAGATAAAATGATAAATAATAGCTACATGTTGAAATCTAGATAATGTCAGGAGACAATCCATTAAGGCAGAAAAGATTGCTGCTATCATGGATGCCACCTTGTGATGAGAGATTATATATTACATGGTGCAGATTAAGAACAAAGGAATAGCCTCGAACAGCTTACAAATTGAGACATCCTGTAGTACACCAGAAAAATAAAAAATATACAACAGGTGAGATTATCTCCATAGTAACACCACTCAAGTATCAGTTTCATCAAATATAACAACGACTCAAGAATCAAGTTCACAAATATAACAATTTGTGATTGTACATTCTAATTTATAAAAGGCTACATACTGTACTCACATATTTTTTTTCTGGTCATGATACTGTAGCAGCTAACATGGAGCTACAGTGCTTTTATATGAACATGCATGTGTAACGGGTGTATTTTTGTTTCTTCATTTCTTGGTATATGATACAATTTTCTATTGTAATGATGTATTCGTCTGATGTATGTTTTAAGTTTCCCATGAAGCGGTGGTTTGATCCAGTTTAAGAATAACTGACCCACACCACTCTATTTCTTCCAATTTGACTTCATCAGCATATTTCCAGTAGCCTTTAAGTAGGTGCACTGCAACTGCCAGCTGCTATTTTGCCTCACCTTACGTACCCAATTTTACACACACTGCTGTTGATCAAAACTACCAATCCTCCACAATATGACATTTCCTTCATCCCACTGGTGCCCATACCAAACCGCAAACACACCCATATACCAGTTTCAGAGAAGAAATTTTCAGTTTCTCAAACAGACAAATCTGTTCTAATTGCTGTGCAGGCTATATCAAAACATCATGGTGACCCCTGACCTGTGATTATAAAATGTTCATTCCATAAAGATAAACCATCTGTGTTGCAAACATCCCGAGAGATGAATAAAAACAAAGATACCGGTATTTATCAAACAGGATCAGAAATGCAGCAGTGAAGATTATTTAAAGATGTATGAAGATGCAAAAAAGGAGTTTAGGACCAAGTTTTACAAGAAAAAGAGTTTTCCATTAAAAAAAAAAAAAACATTTATAAAGATTGTCAACACTCACAGTTCTTCCAAATGTATTCTGGAACGAGTCAAAATGAAAAGGTGGACCCACTGGTCAGGGAAATATACAACCAGAGGAATGCAAGGATTACTTCTCTTTGTTACTTTACACAGATGAAGACAACAGTGATATAGAACTGGCCAAAGTTGTAAATGAGATGACAATAAATGCACTGACTGTCAAAATGAGAATGACAATAACGCCACGAATTAGTTTGACTGTTGTGACTGGCTGCAGGATCTACTCACCACTGTTCCACGAGAGACTCCTGTGTTCCCTGTTGAAAGTCCAGTAATCCAGGAAGCGTGTTTTTCAAGTAGTTTTTCTGATGAATGCCCACTTCTAGCAATTTTATTACATAGTCATTGTGAACCTTATGTAACTTCATACTGGACCTGTAGTATTTACTTTTTGCCTCATCAAACTTCCCACCTGGCTTCCCTAGAAGTAAACAGAAGAAGGACAGAATGAGCAATATCTCAAGAACTTTTTCAATTCGAGTCTAGCTTCATTACTTTTGGCCTAAGCAGTGTATGAGGGTCTGACCTGAATGCTATAAATGTTCTCCGATATACTGTAAATTGCTTTATTTTCATCTATATAAATTTTCAGGATTTTTGCATTTCTGACATTTCACTGTAGTTTTAATTTCACTGTCTTGGACATAATTCTCATTCAAACACTGTTAAAATACTATTTCACTGTGTTTCTATTTTCACGGTTTTGTGCCATCAGCGAAATAAGCAAAAATAAGAATACAGCAAAATTAAAGCAATTTACGGTAATCTTGAGATTTTTTCTGTACTTACCACCACACAACATATTTGAGAATTGATACATCTTACCCTGTGAGCAGAATGGGGAAAATATCACACTGAACAACTATTTCCCTATCCAACTCTTTTTATTTATTTTTGCTTTCACTGTTCTGCAGCATAAGTACTTTGTTCTGTCAAACCACCTTACAAACATTTCACACTAATTTCTATTTCAGAACTCTATCCTCACATTTCACATTCTTATACTAATAGGCTAATTGCTACAAATGTTATATAAAGGCTCCCAGTCTCCGAATTTATCAGGAGATATGTTTTTTCCTACCTGTTACATAAGTTTGCAATACAAAGACAAGGCAAGTGTTGATGAAAGTAGATAAACGACATGCTAAAATGGATGACTGGTCTTGTCCATAGCTGGACTCACCAGAGGTGAGCGAGTTCTATTCAACCCTTGGGTAAACATAAATGCTTATGTTTACTAGTTACAGGGAGTTGGTCTCTGTTTCAACTCTATGTCTCAACAGAGACTGAATGCTGTGTTAGATACATCAGCTTTTTAAAGGGGCAGGATAATGTGACCATAGGTATGGGCAACGTAACAAAGTTTCCCAATCTCTCACTTTCTGTAAAAATATGACACTTTAAAAAAAAAAACAAGTTTTAAATAAGAGGCCCATGGGCCTGTTGCTCTGCTGACATATATAGGGATAAATAATTGAATAGTGGGTGAATAAAAAGAGGACAAGGAGAGATGTTTTTTAGTGATGGTACATATATCCTATAAATTTGGTATGACCAGCTGCATTCTTTGCTGGAATGATGATTTTATATAAGATTTAATACATTTTGACTTACAACTATAGGTGGTGCCACCAGTATCATCCTTGACGGAGCTTTTAACCTCCTCCACCAGCAAACCAAATTTCATTAAGATCCATCAAAAACTAAAGATATAAGAACATTCAAAAGATGTTCACGTTTGCCCCCCTAAGTTACATGATATTGTAGGGGGCGCCACCAATATCATACTCGACATAGTTTTTTTATTTGCTTTTAGCTCTGAAAGTTATATGTGTCCTTAGAAACAAAATGCATTTTGCCTGCATGTCTGTGTTCATGATGCGGGTAACTTCAATTAAGTTGGCACCATATTCTGCTGAATTGTAGTCACATTAAACCATGCCTCCTTGCTAATCTTACCTTTTAAAAGAAGTTCCTCATATTTTGTTCTGTCTTGTCGAACTTTGTACACAACTCTTTCATAGTCTACTTTGTGGCGTTGTGACTCTTCCTGTAACTGTAAAAGAAGTCAACATAAGGTTAAAATATTTTCAATAACACTGCTTTTTGATCAGCTCAAATATACAATCATTTTAAACATATTATTCCTATTTAGCCCCCAGGGGGCTCAGGAGATTTTCAGAATGCAAGACTCAATTCAGAATGTGAGATTCAAGTTTATTCCTGTGTTTTGAATATTTGAGCACTATTTTTTATATATCATGGTAAAAAATTTAGAATATTTACATTATTTTATAATTTTCTAAGTCAGAAAAGGATTACAAAACTTTTAACGGGACATGGGTGCTAAAGAGGTATAATGTGACGGTCATAATCTGTACATCTTTTGTGAGGTACAGGACTGAGAAGAGAAGAATCAAAATGATACAGTTTGCTGAAATCTTAAAAACTTCCCGCTGCATTTTTGCCCACATAGAGTAATTAATTTCTGCCATCTAAATAAAATGTCAAGGAACTTTGTTCCCTTGGGGGAAAATTGAATGCATAATGAGCTGATACTATAAGCTTATATGGTAAGTCCACTTTAAAAAATAAGCCTCAGGATTTGCTCTAATTTGGTGATGTTATAAATTAAAATCTACATGCATTTTTCACATTCCAAAATTACAACTACTTTGGGTAGTGTCATGTCTTGCCCCCAGATGTTTTCTTCATAAGCAAACCTTATTTATTTAACCCATCTTTTGAGCTGTACGTACCTTTCTCTGTGTTTTCCTAAGTTTTTTTTTTTCTTCTTTTTTTTTATGGTGTGTAAATTGAGATAATTATTAAAGAAATATTTGACACAGTGGTCAGAACAAAATATGTGGGCTGGCTTTTTCCTGTTCTTCCACATTCTAATTTCTTTTTATATATTCTATTTCCTTGATTCAACACATTTAATCCATGATCTAATCTTACAAAAACTGCAAATGTTCTTTGCCATAATCTATGTTAAACCAAACAAAATTTGTTTTTAAATGGTACATACACTGCATCAATATTAATATGACTTTGGGCCATAGGTAATTGATCTGTGGCATGAAGTGCCCATTCATCAGGTCCACTCATACAAGAAGACTGCACTGCCTGTCACAAGCTCCACATCCATCAGTCATGCTATACATCATATTAAAGCAGTAAGTTATCCAATGACATGGGGTAACTTACTGCTAATAGTTGGCTGCCTTTACTGGTATAATGATACAGCACACATATACATGTATGTGCATTTGTACACTTGAATTTCCCATTACCCTGATCAATTACATGCCATGATTTTTTCTCATCAAGATTCATGAACATTTTCAAGTACAATCAAGATTGACAGGAAAAAAAAAACAACAATCCAGGTTTACAATCACAGCTCAGGTTACCATTACAGTGGTCCTGTCACCAGAGACCACCCCTACAGCAACAAAAAAGTGGTCTTATGAGACAGGTGGTCTTTCATGACAGGTAAATTAACATGGGAAGTACAGGACTTGGGAATCTGAAAAGCAGTCTCTCATAAGAGGGTGGTCTCTCACGACAGGGGTCTCTCGTGACAGGGACTACTTATAATGAAATGCTGTTCCTATATCTGGTAGGATGCCTTAGTAATCCATGATTAGATAATAGATATATAACAATATTGATTCCCTCCTTCCCGCAATGGCTATGTATACCTGACCTGAGGGTGTTGCATGGATTAGCCACCATTGATGTAAAAATCATCCAATGTCTACACATGGCTAGACCCTCTTTTATATTAATTGACAGTACTCTAGTCCACATTATAGCCTGCTGTTGGAACTCTAGCAATCTGTACAGCAGATGTAATGGGACAGCAAATGGCCCAGCTAAAACACTGGTCCACCTCCCCACAATACATACAAGCCTGAGTATGTCAAAAGTTCAGTTACCCCCCTCTGCTGTCCTTGGCATACTTTGGCTGGTTAGATGTGTACACTCATCCAAACATTTTTTACGGGCACATATTGACCCATGCTATGAAACTGACCTGCCTGAGTAGCCCATATTATAACCTACTATTATTCTTGCCAAACAGCTAGCAATGAGTTCTAATTCATCAACAAAGGATGTGAGCAGAATGCCCTGGACACATTACAAATAAAGCAACTTACTTCTGCACGTTTCAACATGGATCTGCCCTCTCCTCAAAATTCTCATCATAAATCACTTGTACACCAGATATGACATTTGCAACATTGTATAAAATATACTTTCCGATTCAAAGTACATGTACTGCTGTACAACTCATTTACTGTGCACTACTTTCATTCCATCAATCTATTGTAGGATCTGGAGCAGTTTGATGATGTATTAGTTTTGCTTTTGCAAACACCATACAGTAAAACCTATCCAAGTGGGCACCTCCCCTAAGTGGGCACTGTTGCCTGGCCCAGTTCCCTATACTTCCCATGTTAATGGACCTGTGCTAAGTGGGCATCTGTCTGAAGTGAGCACTTTTGCTCAGTCCCAGGGGCGCAAACTTAACACAGGTTTTACTGTATTTTTAACAGACTTTATATTTTTGTATGAAATTAGCGTTCAATCTCTCATAATGATATAAAGCTTTCTCCTACAATAACTCTCATTTCTATGGTTTTATGTACTGCTGACATTTAGTGCCTGGAACTCTACTCTGTCTGTACCATTTAAAAGAAGGTGCAACATTTCCCACTCTTTCTGTATCTGTCTGTATCACTTCACTCTATCATGTCTGTACCATCTGTCTCTAATATCTTCCAACTCTACCTTGTTTGTATAACATAGCTCCAATTTATTCAGCTCTAACATGTCTGTACAGCTTAGCTCCAATGTCTTCAAACTATATCCTACCTCTAATGTAGACAACTCTACCCTGTCTGTATAACTGTATCTAAATGTTGTCAAGTCTACCCTGTTTGTACCACTCTGCTCTGATGTTGTCAACTCTACTCTGTCTGTACCAGTCTGCCCTGATGTAGTCAACTCTACCTTGTTTGTACCACTCTGCCCTGATGTAGTCAACTCTACCCTGTCTGTACCAATCTGCCCTGATATAATCAACCCTACCTTGTCTGTACCATTCTGCCTTGATGTAGTGAACTCTATCCTGTCTGTACCACTCTGCCCTGATGTTGATGTAGTCAACTTTACCCTGATGTAATCAACCCTACCATGTCTGTACGACTCTTCCCTGGTGTGGTCAGCTCTACCCTGTCTGTACCACTCTTAAGGCCAATGATTTTCCATTTCAAAATTTTTCCTGATTCTGTTTCAATTCTGTTTTACATATATTGTTTGTTTTGATAATAAAACACAATAGAAATATCAACCAATGTCAAGGACATCAATAACGACATGATGCATCTTTGCTTCTTCCCTGTGCAGTGATTAATATGCATATTTTCCTTGCCTTCCATAAAGAATATTTATTCCTGTCTTTATCTGTGTCTATATTTGTTTGATTGGAGTCTTTTTGTGAAAATATGTGAAAATTTAGCATCTTGGTCCAATAATCTTTGTGTAAATAAGGTGAACAATCTTCCAAGCATTGCAGACATGAGACATGCACATGGGGAAACGAGTGGCATGTAATCAAATCCACCCAAAGAGGAGTCTGAAAATTCCGAAGCACATTTATAATGAGGTAAAATGACTTCTCCATTCCCATTCTGGGATATGTTTGAAGGGATACTCCAGGAATATTTTTTTTCTTCGCCAATAAGACAGCTTGTCACAAAGAAAGACAAAAATCTCAGGATTCCAGCAGTACAAAACATAATGGTGGACAACGCAAAACACTGACTGCAAAGGTGCAAAGTTACTCAGTTTTTGGGTAAATTTTGCAGTTGTATCATTCGAAATGTCACGAAAAATGGGCAGTTGTTTGATTTTTATCCATTTGATAAGAACATACCTTTTTTTTACCACAAAAATTGAAATAGCCATCTGCAAGTACTGAAGTTTTTCTATGATAAAATACACATGCTTGAATGCAGGTAAATAAACACTCTGGGCCAGCAGGAAGCTGATGAAGGTTGGCTTGGTTGCAAGTGGTTCAAATCGACAACAGTGGCAAAGGATGTTCAAATACATGTTGGCTGTGCCTGACAACGGCATGCCAGGGGTTAAATATGCAGAAATATATCTATCTAAACAAACAATTTCAATAAAATTGACGCTTTCCATTTGATTCCACTAAATATCTGTTTTTCCGTTTGAAGTAGTCATTTCCGTGAATTCCGTCTGCTTTCCGCAATTGTGGAAAATCACTGACCCTACACTCTGCCCTGATGTCATCAACTCTACCCTGTCTGGGCCTCTACCCTGTCTGGGCCTCTACCCTGTCTGGGCCACTTTGCTCCATAGCCACATTCACATTGTTTCTTATTTTTCATTCATTTCTCCATCCAACCAATGCCTGATTACAATGTTGGTAGAGTATACACAATAAAAGCAGACTATTCCAGTAAAACATGGTTTCATATGGAGAATCAAAACCCCGCAAGAGATCTGTAGAATATACAGACTGTCCTGTTTCCTTTCTTCAATTTAACCCTTAAAGTGCTGATTTAAGATTGCGTCAACAGCTTTCCTCGGGGCACTTTGCGCGCAATGCGCGCAAAGTGCCCCGAGGAAAGCTGTTGACTAAGACTACTTTTTGCGTTAGACTGTACTTGCTGGTATTTGAATGAAAGGTATCTTCATGAAGAATTTTAATCTTTTAACCATTATATGTTTAACGTAATGAGAAAACGGCTATAGCAGTGATTAGCACTTTGAGGGTTAACCTGTTTCAGAGAACTAAAACATTGTCAATTTCATGTACACATGTGTGTGTGTGTGTGTATATATGAAACATATATAGTTTTTGTTTTGTACGACCTACCTGTTGTAATTCTGACTCTAGTCGGTGTTTCTCGTCTGTATAAAATTTCCTGGAAGCCTTTTTCTCGTTGATGAGTTGGACCAGCTTCTCCAAGGTCTTGGCACATAGTTTGTCTGTGTTGGTTCGGATGGTTTGTATCAGATTCTCTGTCTCTTTGATGATTGAGTTCCACGACTGAAAAAATATTGAAATGCTGGTCAAACCATGATCCAAAATTCAGGCAAAGAAATGTTGACAAGTATATGCTGTATAGTTTAAAATATTCAAATGAGTACAAGCCAACTGTCAAGCAATATTTAAAATATTGCATTTCCAAATAAGGAAAAGAAATTGACTTCTCCACAAACAAGCAACTTTGATAAAATGAATTATTCTAATTGAACTATATGTAAAACTTCAATAAGTACTGTGGCACATTTATGGTTGTGGGTAAGTTGTGTGACAATGAAAATTCACAAATACCTTACCAGGAAACCAACTAAGCACTTCCGTACACATGTACTTATTGGCAATCACCAATTATCATAAATCAGTAAATTGTTTTGAAATATGTGATGCATAGTTATAGTTCATGAATTACCATATGTGTCTATTAAAATTTCATATGATTCATCTATCTGTGCTTATTTTTAATTGATTTTATTTTTAATTTATGATAAATACATGCATATGACTACATGAACTTTTGGTAGAGCACGTTTGGGCTTATAATTCAGTACTTTGAAGGCCATCCCATCCCAGGTAACACATTTAGGATGATATTATGCTAGACATGGACATTAAATGTTGCTATGCTTTGAGTTCAACTGGTACTTTTTTTTCTAATTTTATGAAAAGGTCTAGTCTGTAAAGTTCCCCAGTTCTTGTGACAAGCTCTGTGCTACAAAGTAATGTTCAATTGTATATGTGTAATAACCTGTCACCCATTCAAGACATATCTTCTTGATTCACATTGATATTTAAAATGTAAGTCCCTTTAAGACTCTATCTGTGCCCCCTGGGATCTGTGCCATCATGGTCCTATTGTCATCTCTAGCTACGAAGTGACTGTCTGCTACATCAAAACAAACTTGTGGCTGTGTGCAACTCTGATGTTTCAACATTGAGGGACTTAACCCATTCCTAGTCAGAGTATGACCGAGTTGAAAGCTTTCCTTGGCATGGGTTGGGCCCATTATGCCAAACCCACGCCAAGGAAAGCTATTGCCCTAAGACCTGGACGTGCTATCATGGATGGTCTTACATACAAATCTCAGCAAAAATGTTCTCTAGTAACGAGAAATTAAGTAAAAACTGATGACAATATACATCCAAGCACTTTGGGGCAAGTTGAGTGGGGCAAAATTAACCCCTACATATCAGAATACAACTTTTCTGCGTCAAGATCAAGACACAAGATTAAAAATTGCCAGCCAATGTCTTGTCATTTTGTTCTCTCAATGTGGTCAGCTTCTTTATTGTCCTTAAAGAATTATATGCCACTAGTCAACAGCTTTCCTAAAAGCACTGAGGGAACAGAGAGATTCTGCTGAATCTTGTCTGCAGAGGGTTAAGACAGAAAGCTGTGAATTATCAAAGGACATCTTTTTGGTTATGTCAGCTAATGCACTGCCTTCAACCTTTCAATTTCAGATATTATCTGGTTTGACCTTCCTGTGGGTGGGTGCACAGACCTTTCAAAGGCTCACATGATACCAAGGGCCCAATAATAGACCCATTCCTGGTGTTCATTATTTTCAATTCTTGCAGAATCTAAAATAAAAATGCAACTTCCTACTCAAATTTTCATTCTTCGTCCCACAGTAGGTTTCAGTCTTTCATACTGTCTGTTTCTCAGTTTTACAAGTTCATAGAATGAAGTCATATATGCACTTATCAACACCTTTGATGCTTGTACCCCTATTCTTAATATGCACTGTACAGTTGGCCCACCCTTGTGTCTGAGTAACATTTTGATCAATGAAAGTGTGAAACAAAAAGCATCAGCAAATGCAGAATGTAAATTGGGGCATATGAAATTAATTTGAGGGCTGATATATTCACAGGTTCTATCCTTATCATTATGTCCACACTACAGTACGTATGTTGGTTTATGAAAATAAAAAGCAAAATATAAAATGAAACCAGGTGACAAGCACACACATACATGCTGTGTCAAAAGTCGAAGGTTAAATGTCTGACTGACAAACAGACTGACTAAGTCAAAATGAAAGTGTTCAGAGTCAACACTGGAACATATCCACTTCCTGTGTGGTGTACAAACTATGGTTGCAAACTGTGTACTGGTTGATGTACATTCAGTGCAATTCTTGACCAATGGTTATCAAAGTTTTCTTTTTGAATATAAATGTACTGTCCTTGCATAACAAGCATTTCACAAAATTGACTAAAAATCACTATACCAGGAGAAGAAATATTTATAAATATGTTTTAAAATAGTTTCTTTGTTTACATTCACTGTGATTTTACTTCAAAATTTGGGGCGCATCCAAGTTAAAGAGAGGTAATATTAAGCCAATTTTACCTTTAAAATTTAAGAAATAATTTTGAACATTGGGTACATCTGACTCCCAACTATTTTATGTCTACCACCTGACCAAACATTGTCCCTTTACAGTGATACTAATTATACCTTACCTAGAGCTCTACCATTTTGATTGGCGAGGTGGGAAGCTAGCATTTTTCCCTGTCACTCCCAAGTGTTTGTACTGTTTACAGTAGCATGTTGCCACTGGGGGCACTGCATGTCTGACCCCATCTTGACCCCAAACAGCAGACCAACAGACTGGTAACACACCAGGAAAGCAACACATCCAGGAAGCCTTGGCAAAATCATTGACTTATTGATTTCTTCTTATTTGATATAATTAAGATAATGTGTCCTTGTCTTTGTGGGACACTCAAACATGTACCTGTGGGTGGACTGTCAACCCTGAGCTGAGCCTCAGGCTGACAGTCCATCCTTCTGGTGCACCGTTCTGTCTGTCCCATGCAGACATGTGTACCATTTCTACACATGTAATGGTAATTCAAACCACTCCTGGCCCAACCAGAGTCCCATAGATAAATGTGGCTTTCAATTATTTCTGAAATTTTGATCAATAAAGGTAAGTCAGGCAACACTTGCCCTTAAGGCAGTCATACAGTTTCTGGCTCAGTATGTTGTGAAACATTTATTTCTGCTATAAATATGACCTCATTACAATGTCAAATGTACATAAAGTTACAAAATTTTGTATCCCAATTCAACAGTTACTGCCCTCTGACTAAACTGTTGAAAAGAAAATGTTAAATATGTATTATATAATATGTGTGTTTCTGAGAAAATCAAGGCATCTTGTAAAATTATAGTTTTTTTTCTTTCTTACGAATAAAAAGATCATGCCTCTGCACACCAAAAGTAGCCTTACAAATGGAATGGATACCTATTAACCCTTTCCCCTTTAAACCTGCCAAAACCTGCTGATGGTCAAATGTCGTCTGCTTCAGTGTTTTCAACTTATTTCTACAGTTATGAAAAACAATTTGACTGAGAAATGTACATAAGACTTATCAAGATCACATGCCCAAGGTCAACAGCTTTCTTTGGCATGGGTTGGGCACTTAGTGCCCAACCGATGCCAAGGAAAGCTGTTGACTCAGTCTTAACTCTTTCCACCCTAATGACGCTTTTTCCTGCAAATATCCAAATGTCATCTGCTAATTGTATTTCACTAATTTAGGGATTATTTTTCAAAATTTTGGATAAAACTTGCATGGGAGATCACTCCAAATTATATGCCCATGGTCAACAGCTTTCCTTGGTGTGCTCTGGGTGCATTGTGCCCAGAGCATGCCAAGGAAAGCTGTTGACTCGGTCTTCTATCAGGGTGGAATGAGTTAATTCAAGGGGGAAAGGGTTAATGTAAATTGCTTAATTTTTGTGTTTGAATTTTCATGGTTTCTGTACTTTTTACTTTTCAATATAGTTTTAATTTTACTACTTTGGACATAATTCCTGTTCAAACAATGTTGAAATTCTACTTCATTGTGGTTTTCTTTTCACGGTTATATGCCATCAGTGAAGTAAGCAACTATAAGAATACAACAAAGTTAAAGCAATACAGTAGTAGTAGTATTCATCTTACATACAGGTATCATGTTTTGGATGAAAAGATGGCATCAGGTGGTTGGGCCATCTCTGACAAAAAGGACTTTTTCCACAAGTTTGTTTGTTTGTTCACTTATTAATATTTTTCATTCCACCACAGGACTGCTAAAGCTGTGCTCAGATGCCCTACCAACCACTCCAATCACAGTGAAAAAGGCCAAGCTAACAGTTTTTATGTGTAGAAACACCAGTCCTTTGTTGAGAGACCACTCCTACAGTAAGTCCAAAAAGGTCCCATAACACAGGTGGTCTCTCATCATAGTGGTCACTAAAAAGGGGGACAACTGTTTTTGCTGCTAACAAGTGGACACGGAAGCTTATGTAACAATTTTGAGACCAGTTAATTATGCCATTTATCTCAATACATGTTTACAGCACATAATTTGTTCATGTTTGTTTGCATGTCTGCTTTCAAGTTCTTCACTTCACAGTGACTGCCAAATCTTGCCTGCAAAGCTGGCACTAGTCACCGCTATACGTGAACATCCGTCCCGCCACATGACATCTGCCTTTCACTGCTGGCAAATTTGCACAAAAATTGACCCATGTGTCCCCATGAACCAGGAGTCTGCTAATGACAAAATCTGCCTCAACAGCTCCACAAGCTCTTCATATTTCTCCAGTAGTTTGTAAAGTCATATCAGAAGTTTTGTTTACTCCTATCTGAAAACTGGGGCAAGTTCAATCTCAATAGAAAAGCGACTGGGCATCTGTTATACAATTTAAAGGTCTGCTTGGCAGGCAAATCAACACTACAAAATTAGACATGTGATGACTGACCTTGTGTTACACTGAGAGGTCAATCAGAGATATTTAATTTGCTGCCAGCTACTGAGCCACATACAAGCATCACCATAGTCAGGCACGTCTCTCTTCCTGTGCTTTCTGTTGTTTGTGCTGATTTATGAATGATAAACAAATGCGTCTGCCATTCCATTTAAATTAGAATGGGGAGTTTACATACATGTATGCTTGACTGAAACATGTGATCTATATTTGACTTGCCACAATTTTATGGAAAAGAGTGAAACCTGTAAATGAACAGTATAATAGTTCCTGGCTCGTGCAAGTGAAACAAATTTGATGAAGGACCATGTTGATCAAGTCACTAGTAATATCATTTTCATGTTAATGAGAGACCACCTGTTTTGCATAACAACTTTAAAATCTGTCCTAGGAGGTGGTTCCTTGAGACCAGATCATGACGTCCCTGAGTGCAGACACTGTCTCTTTTAGACAACCTGTCTTGAAAACCACATGTTGCAAGATAATTTATTTCATAATTTTTAGATAATAACTCTGATGGCAGAACACATCATTGAAAGGGCATCACATGTAATCCTGGGGCCAGTCTTAGGATTTTTCATTGTCACAACAGCACTAAAGAAAAAAAATGCTTCGGCATCTGTCAACAAAATTCATCTGTGAAAGACCACCCGATCTTGAAGGGCAAGCTCTCATGTATCATGAAATAATATTTCATATCTAGTGATGTGTGTAATAAACATGTTCTTATGCAAGCGCATTTATATGGGTTTAGCGATTAAGTCAGTTCTTATGTAGTGATAGGAGGCAAGGGTATGGACTGCAAGGAGCTGTGCAATTGGTTTTGTTTCTTGTTAAAATCAGACCCAAAAACAGTTATCCCCTGGTATTGTTTTTACAGCACGATGTGAGAACCTTCTCACATGTAAGATGCGGTGTAAACAAAGGTCACTGCCAATGTTGGGGGTATTGGAGGGGCATGAAGCCATAAAGGGCACAAGGTGTTCACTCATTGGTTCACCTGCATGAGAAGACAGGTATTCTAGGCATGTGGGTTACACATGATTGTGTAATATACATACTTCCTGTATGTACGGAGTTTTGTATTTTGTGTCATTAGAAGTTCTACTAACCTACTCATCTACCCGTTTGTAGTAGCAAGACAACGTTGTGGTATTTTATCAATAACTCATCCCTGCCTTGAGATATCAGAAATATAATCCCACTACTTTTATTTGGTTTTACTTGACTTCATTATTTTTGCTGCAAAGATTGATAAAGCCCTGTGGTTGATAAAGCCCCTGTGGTTTTAAATCTGATAAGTGCACCAAATAATCTCCTAATTATGGGTGCAGTAATTTCCGGGCAGATAGGCCTGTCTATCCTCCAAATGTGCATCCCATAACCCTATGTGAGGGGAAAATAAAATAGAACCATCCACACTTTTTAACTTCAGTCAGTTCTGGTCAGAAGCAATTGCACTGTTGTCTAACGGCAAATTATCAGCATTTCCCATTGTGATAAGTGAATTCTCAAAAAAAAAAAAAAAAAAAGTTTGCAATGTGCTCACGTGATCTCTGAGTGCATGTTGAGTTTTATATAAATACATCATATTATGCCTCGTAATTATGATATCAGAATTTTATCATCTGAAAAAGCCAACAAGATGATAATACTGGAACAATAATCAGGTCATATTTGATTTGAAACTCATTTTATTTGCATAATTTATGCAATAGCACTATACCAAACATACAAATAAACAAGTCATCAGTATGGAATAGTAGGTCAAGATGACAGTATTTGTTCCTAGTCCTCTGTGAATGTCAGGAACCCAGTGCATTAAAGCATTAATAAAACCACAGTGGCACAGTTTCTGATAGGAATTTAACATGCATCTATACCTTAAAATGACTAACATTCATGCATTAGCAACCTACAGTCTTTGTTACTGAAAGTTTTCAGCATTGAAAAAAAGTCCTCCCTCCCCCAACAGAGAAAATCTAAATTCCAGTTTATGGGATACTGCTGATGCTTGAAACCTCTCCCCGACTGACATGTTGAGCTATTATGATATTCATTCTTATTTGTGCATCTTTGCCCATGGTTATGATGCAGGAATTAAACATGCCTGCTAGATGTTATTTGACTTAAAATGACTAATATTCATGCATTGACAAGCTACAATCTTCGAAACAAAAAGTTTTCAGCATTGAGAAAAAGCCCTCCCCCAACAGAGAAAGTCCAAATTCCAGTTTATGGGATACTGCTGATGGGAGCAATCTCTCCCCGATTGACATGTTGAGCTATTATGATATATACATATATATATATATATATATATTTTTTCATTCTTCTTTTGTGCATCTTTGCCCATGGTTATGATGTCTAAAATCCTGCATCACAAGCACCAATCACCATGAAATTCTTTACACCATTTGTATGTGTGCAAGCACTGATCATCGTGAAATTCTTTACACCATTTGTATGTGTGCCCTGCAGCCAGAACTCACTTGTTTACAGGTTAACCCTTGAATGCATAAAACTACCTGTCTAGTCTAACCTGTACCTTCCCACTCTTTCACTGCTGGGTTTAGGACAAAGTCAACAGCTCTCCATGCCACACTTTCACCCCAATATTTTTCCTGGAAATGCTTGTACTTGAAGGAAAGGGCTTTCTTACAAGGAATTCAAATCTGGAATTATTATTATTATGTAACTCAAAAGAGTATAACTTGAGTCATAATTGGTAGGTAAAGGATTAAAAACTGTACATCTATAAAATACTGGTCACCAAATAACATGTTTTAAATGTCATTTTAGATGACGTCTACATCTGGTACCTTCATGTACTCTTTACCTCAACTGAATAATTTTTGCCTTGTGCAAAGCTGACAGAAACACACCCATTGTTAGGAGACTAAGCTGTATTTTTTGAGCTCATGAAATGTTGATGAACCTGGATGATAATTGGATGTGATGAGCTGGTGAATGCTGCAGGATAAGGATTAATGTGTCATGCTATGTACATGTACATACAGGCTACTTTATAATGTTTTATACATGAAGAGGTCCCAATATATGTTTAAAGTCGTATCATGTTTATTGTATTATCTCCTGTACATAACAGTTACTGCATAATGTCTTATAAAAGTACAAGGAATTGACCCATACATGACCATGTAATGAAGAAACTAACTTGTAGCTGCATAAAGTACCACTTACTGGTCCAACGGTTGTTAAAGTTATGTGGTTGGGTTGATTTGGTTATCAACTAACTGGCACAATGATCTACACTCGTACACTGAACTGTATGCATGTTTGTACACTGTATCATCATGTCTTCTACATAAGGGTTAAAGTATAATCTCCACTTCAAAAATTCAACATTTGATGTTCAGCAAAAAGGCCTCAATTTCTGCATACAAGGGTTAAGGCCACGTCGTCTCAAAAGAGTTAATGTATTGTGTACCATACAAAGGGTGTTTGCATTTAGTCAGATAATATAAATACATCTAGTAAGTCTCATGACATGGCCTGATAGCCTAACATAAGTCTCTCTCTCTCTCTCTCTCTCTCTCTCTCTCTCTCTCTCTCTCTCTCTCTCTCTCTCTCTCTCTCTCTCTCTCTCTCTCTCTCTCTCTCTCTCTCTCTCTCTCTCTCTCTCTCTCTCTCTCTCTCTCTCTCTCTCTCTCTCTCTCTCTCTCTCTCACACACACACACACACACACACACACATGTCTACTCTACAAGCATGCAAAAGATATACACAAATTCATCAATCAAAAAAAAAAATGACTGTCCTCTGCAGTGGACCAAAAAGATGAAAGATAGCACATGTAGCAAGAAAGAAACATCTTGCAGGCAAAAATGTGTAACAAAATTGTTGTGTTTGGTATTTCCATGTGACCACATACACTGAACTAGAAGTCATTCTGTACCTATCAATATTGTATTATTATGGCAAGAACTGTAACGTAAACAAAACACACAGAAGCTGTTCTTTTGTGTTCAAGTGCACCAGAGTGACCAGGAAGTTGAGCAATGACTAAGCAATCTCCACCAAAAAGTCTGTGTGTGTGTGTCACTGTCATTATTATGACACTGGATGATATGACACAATTGATGAGCAGATTAGCCATTTACACTAATCTACATCACGCATATTTCATACATGCACTAGTGTTCCAGTCATCTAACAAACATAATCTTTACACAGGTTTGCAGCCATCTGAAGAAAAATGTCAAAATCTCATATCAATAACTTTTCCTTTCATCCACTAAATGAGAACAGACAAGCTTTTTGGTCCAAGGTATCAAACTTTGTTCCATTATGTGATGCACATATCCTGTGTGTCAACCCTGTCAGAGCTACTGGTCCTGTTATGTGTCAGGCCTCAACATATGGTAACATTCATCAGACAAAATTGTTTCCCATGTCATACTTAACATGCATTAGCCTTTCCTCTATAAATGAAAATGAATGATCACCTACATATACATGTATGTGACAAAAGTTCTGACACATAGTAATCATACTAAGTTGAAGAAACTGTTATGTACATTACATTCTTGGTGCACATTTTCCAACAAATTGTTTGACTCCAAATTATCTATTCAAGATTGAAGACTTGCCCCTGTCCTGGTCAGAATAAGACTAAGGCTTTCCTTGGTAAGGGTTGTATCAGGGCTGTCCAACTGGAGCATTGTAGCAAAATTTTGCTATAAAGCTCTTCAAAATTGCTACAGATTTTCTCAAAAATAAGTGTTTCATATGTGTAGTGGAAAAACCGCTACAAGTAAAGAATGGACAGCACTGTGTACCCAACCTGTGGCAGGGAAAGCTACTAACCTGAGGCATGTCATAATGACAGGTCTTGTCTATGACTGTCAGTAGAAGTGGTTTCTATTGAAACAAAACTTTAAAAGCAAAAACATTAAGCTGACAAAAATTTAAATCCAGGCATTCTTGGGTGATTTGAGTGTGAAAAGCTTGATGACAAGAACCCAGAGTTTTTTAAAAATTATGATTCCTAATAAGCAGTCTGACATTCCCATGGTCCCCTCTGTCATGTACAGGACTTTACACATGTACCATCAACAGATTTTTGGTACATCCAAGAACAATCTCAGTGTAGTGTGTTTAAAAAAAGCCCAAAATTTCCATTGCAATCATTTAACTCCCATGTCATGAGATTTATACACCTACTTACTGGCAGAAGTTTCATGAAAGCAGAAAATGAACAGCTTTATTTATTTATTTATTTATTTATTTATTTATTTATTTATTTATTTATTATTATTATTATTATTATTATTATTATTATTATTATTATTATTATTATTATTATTATTATTATTATTATTATTATCATTATCATTATCATTATCATTATTATTATTATCATTTTATTTGTGTGTGTGTGTGTGTGTGTGTGTGTGTGTGTGTGTTTTATCTGTTTGTATGCATAAATCTTTCAAAAGTTAAAATACCTGTGATAAGCATTGTTTCCCCTTTGAATTACCTTTGACTTACATCTGTGGGTACTTATACATTACCCTATTCTCCCTTTTTAGCACCCTGGGTGCTTTGGAATTTTAATTGAGGTGTACTTCAATTGTAGACATAAATTTGGAACATTTTAGCTATATCAACATGTAAATTACCATAGAATATATAAAATTTTCTAATATTTTAAACCTTTTTGCCAGAAAAATGGAGAGGGGGCACTTAATAGGCTGGGGGCACTTAAAAGGGAGAATACGGTATGTATCATGGATGTTGGAGTGGTCTCTGAGTGCATCATTGTGGATACCACAAATTTTAGCCTTATACTGCCACATAAATATAAACCATAAGCTGAAAATGTTTTCTTGATGCTTGACTGTAAAGTATCCCCACATGATCTAAAATACTTGACAGGTATTTGGATACAGCTGTTTGATGGCTCAGTCAGCAGTAATTTCATGAATTCCCTGAGCATGGAAGCCTCCAGTAGTCTGGACACATTGTGATGTACTGAGGAGGCTAATTTTTGCTATAGAAAAATGTCCTTTGAACAGGATGTGGTGAAGAGATGACAAGTATGCTTACTATGCACATTATGCACATCTAAAATGGCTGATAAATCAACATACAATAACGAAACCCGATTACTGCACTATCTTCTTCCCACATCATCAACATGTGTAAAAATGTAATGAATATATTTATTAAATGATAATGGCTATTTAGGTTCAATTATATGTAAAAATGTTCTTTATATTCCGGTTCAATATGTATGAATGTCAATATCCAGAGAAAAAATAAATCCACAGGATACATCACCCAATATGAGAGGTCACAATTAGCTATTTCTTGTATATTCTGCGGAATACACCAACCCAATACACAAAATTCTTGCTGATAAGAGTTGCATATTCCCAGTGAATTTTATGTAAAAGTTAGATGAACTGTTTACTTTTAAAGCTAATTAAACATAAATATCAGAATCATTCAAATTACACACCTAAATTTAACATAAGTTATACACCCAGATTTACCATGAAAAGTTCAGTGTGTCTATTGGCAGCAGAGCCTCCAAGCTAGCCTATGTTAAAACTGGGAGACCTCCCTCCTGTAGGTACTGAAAACTGGGAGGGTGAGGGCCGAAGGTGCCAAGCATAGCTAGGGGAGTCTGGGGGCACGCTCTCCCAGGAAAAAAATTTTAAATTTGCACATTTGTTTCCTGCATTTTGAACCATTTTAGGCGCCATCATATATGATGGTACCTTAAATGGTACAACTTTATAGCCACCAATGGCGGGAGACTTGGAGGCTCTGTGGCAGTGGTTTTTTAAATACTTAAGTTGCAAATTACAACAGAAAGTATTGGGATTACACAACTGTAGCCCTCCTGACTCAAGTGCCCTTAAGGAGGGATAAGGAATCTTCCATTCTTGTTTTTTTCCTATTCAGGTAAATACAGTAAGTCAGAATTTCGTTCCAGAAGTAGTTCCTGCCTCCTCCCCCCCCCCCCATGTATCTTAAAATCTAAAATATACGTGTCTCTCTCTTTTATGATTGTGAATTCTTCTAAACCACTGGATAAAGAAATTATAACATGGTTGTACTGGTTTATCATTTTAACACTCATACTGACTGGTCCAGCATCATTCACTCACTTTGCTGTGCTTTGTTTGCTCATCGTATCAGACCACTCCTGATAGCAATGATATACAGGCACAACCGTGTTGTAGTCTAAATGTCCACCATGTCTACTGTCTTATTTTGGCGTGACATACACATGCACCAAAGAAATTCTTGTCTTCTGAGAAATGACACAAGATACAGGATATTATAACTACAAAGAGAAATACAAAGATTTATGTTGGCATATGTGATAATTTCAAACAGGTTGGTCACAGCATGGAAGGGACTTCATAGTGTGAATCCTATAATAACTAATGAATCATTATGGACACCACACCATATACAGTACTCCCTGCTTGTACAGTCCCTCATTGCAAGGTGAATTCACACTAAAGCACACTTTCCTGTTCTGATGAGCCCAGGTTGTGGCGAAACCGGTCAGGCAATATGATAATACAAAGACTTTATTCTGACTATACAAAGGCACCACAGACGGGCAGTCTCGCTGTTGTGGCACTTGCATAGTTCTCTATAGACACTTTCCTGTTACTTCTATGTTAAATGTCCCCTTTGTTTTAAGGCAGTCTTGCTGTACCACGGTCTGCTCCACTGACCCAAACAACAGCACTAAAATGACACAGCACTGTGTCCTATAAATCTGACAAGACCAGCAGCCATATGACATTAATAATTTTTTTATACCATAAAAAGAGGACATAAATCTATTTTATGATGTGGACCCCCAAACACATATATATGTATTTCCTGCTTACACCATTCAAATTTTCCTAGAATTTCCTTCAGAATATTCTATCTTTATAATATCTTTATAACAAGATAATTCCAAACACATCAGAAAACAAAATTTGTACACAAGCCCAACTCTTGAACATATTAACAGCACACAAAAAACTATGCCATTAATGTTGAAGTCCAGTACATTTGATAAGATGCCCATGGCAATAGTAATGCAAACTTCCTCAAGTAATTAGTCCAATACTGGGATTAAAACAGCAGGTGTGTGCGTGGTGGTGGTATGGAGCATGTGGGACACACAAAAAGCTGCAGACAAAATGTTTATGTGTCAATGTCGGGTGCAACTACAGCACACTAACTTGAGGAGTTCCTCACTTTTCTATCTTCATAAATTCCCCATTAGAGCCTGCAGTATGCTGAATTAAGTGATGCACTTTGCACAATGGTGCTTAATGTAACTCCTGTTCCTCTCTCTAACATAATGTTACTGTTTCGTGGCGTGCTGTCAGGCCTACATCAAACTATACATGATGACACACTGCTCAACATGTGTAATACAACTATCACAAACATGGTATCAAGGCTCATGGGACACAAGTATGTATGTATATATCCATACAAACATTTTCCATTGTGAAACAGAACAGAATGTATTGTGTTTTCCTCACATTATAAACTCAAAGGTGACCCACTGGTTACCTTTTTTTTCCACTTCCTTCCACCTTTTTTACCCCCTTTCGTGCTCTCAAAATCTTGGAAAAACAAAGCACTGCATGCAATGCTGCATTGTGGGCAGCACCATTCTAGTCCAAATACAGTTGGTAGATGGAACTTGACATCGCCAAGCTGTATTCTGGGGTTTCACAAACCAGTACACTGAGAGTGTGCTGCACAATGTATTGCACACACATAGTCCTACAACACATCCCTATTGTCACTTGCTGTTGGTAGCTCCTTAGTTATACGGTGACATCATGGTAACACTTTGCTTTTCTGCTAATGATTTAAATCTGAGGTCACTCAATAGAGAAAGTGACCTTTCCCTATTCATCATGTTAAATTACTCTGGCAACCATGATAAAATTTCTCATGCATATCACTTTTCTAACCAGTTTTATAAAAAATTTGTTTAAATTATCATAAAATGAAATGAAACAAACAAAATAAAATAAAATAGCACAATAGAGCCAACTGAATACAGCAAACCCTAATGTATATGTTTGTGACCACGGAATGGTCAGGTCTTGAACCAGCAACCTTCAGCACCAATCACCTAACCGAAAACGGGAAATGTACATACCAACTGCACCAAATCCCCATTCCTAAAAAGAATGGTATAATGGAGGCCGGTATGCGTGAATGCCATAACTGACACGGCACAGTTCATTGTATTTAATCCAGTATAGGTACTGTTTTCGGAGTTGTCCCAGATCAGGGACTGTACATATGTAAGTCCACCAGCATCAAAGGAGCACCAAAATATATAAATGTTTTGTGACCACCGAACACAAGGGTCTCGAACCCGCAACCTTCGGTATCAATGACCTAGCCAAAAATGGGAAACGAACATAGCAACTGCACCAAATCCCCATTCCTAAAAAGAATGGTTCAATGGAGGCCGGTATGCATGAATGCCATAATCGACATGGCACAGTTCATTGTATTTAATCCACTATAGGTCCAGTATTTGGAGTTGTCCCACATATATGTAGGCTTAGCTGTCACCCAGAACAGTTTTGCCACTGGTGATAACTTCCATTTCTACATAACGTGAGGGAAAGTTGTATCCAGTGACCTGTGACCTTAATAGAGGGCAATCCTCATTCAGCATGCTTGGCCGAGATCCTGACCATGAGCCTTGTCACTTACCTGGAATATGGGACTGATGAATTCTGTGTTGTCAAAGCGCTGTGCTATGGCAACAATTGTGCTGAGAGCATGGGCATAGTCACGGTCAACCTTGATGCGATGTGACAGACATTTTTTCATGTTTTCGAGTAAACGTATCTCGGCATCCTGCAGGCGAATCAGAGCTTCGTGGGACTCTCGCCCCTGAAGCTCTGTCCCAAACCCCATCACCCTGAAAAGACAAAAGCAGATACCATTAGAATGAACTCTTTATAAATTGATATAATTGAAATGATGTGATGCTTCAGTCTACTCAGAGGGGTTATACATACACATAATATGAAGTAATAGTCATCACAGCTAGTCAACATTTGAATAAAATGAAATATTCGCTAAATTAAAAACAAAATGCTGGTATCTCATGCCATCCTTTGTTTACAAAAGTTTAAATGTCTATCTGTAGTCTCTGTACAACCCTTGATCCTTTGACAGGGGCAACGTCTGAGAAAAATGAAATATATGGCAACACGTTTCCAGCTTTAAAGGACCACATAGAACAAATTAATGCTAACAGACTACATGACAAAACCTTAAATATAACACAGGTGTTGATATCATATACACTCTGTTTGATACACTGTATCAACCACTTCATGCACTAGTTGACCACCAGTGTATACATATGTCATGGTTACCAAAGTGTCTAAGCTTGAAACAGTAACATTTGACACAAAATGCATGAACTGTCCCTGCAGGACAGACATAACAAATAATCATAATGTGTAGAAAATAAAATCAATGTAGTCACTCCAGTTAACCGTCACTTTATGACAGACATGATATGATGATTACATTGCACATTCATCGGACCCACCAGATACATGACATCACCACACCACAGCTATGCTTACACCACAAATATCAGAACAACTAACAACTTCCAACTTCCATTCTCAACTCCAGTCAGAATAGGCCACACTTGTGAAGAACAATATGGTGTTGTATTCTAATATGCTTGTTTACAAAACCATCATTGTATGTTTACACACACAAACTGTAAATAATTATGCATGAAAAGTGAAAAAGTAAATAAATCAGTCATGAATACGAGCGTGTCTATCCAAATGTAAAATTTGTTGCTTTCAGTTAGTCATTTAAACCAGTTAAAAGATACACAGAACTTCCCACTTGCCCTTTCATATTGAGATATTCTCCAGTGATCAATACAACCTATGTACGGTAAATTGCTTTAATTTCGCTGTACTCTTATTTTCACTTATTTCACTGATGGTACAAATACGTGAAAATAAAAACACAGTGAAATGGCATTTTAGCCTTGTTTGAATTGGAATTATGTTCAAAACGGTGAAACTAAAACTACAGTGAAATATCAAAAATGCAAAAACCTTGAAAATTTATACACGGTAAAATAAAGCAAATTGCAGGGTATACACTTGCCATGATGAAAGACTGATACACATGTATTACTGAGCTACCAATTCATGAAATTTCATCACAATTCAAATATTAGATTGTGGTCTCTTGTATGTTAAATAAGACATCCATGTCCATATATCTAGATTCAAATTAATGAATGATTTATCACCTCATACTCACATAATGGGTGGTGGTATTGCACAACAATATATAAAGAGTCTCCCACCAAAGGTCAATGGTATCTGCATGTTTTACAATATTGTAAATATGACCCAAACAATCATTTTCTGCATGGGAGGTCAAAGGGCTGGGTCACAGTGACCTGATTTTGGTATGTGGCATCCTATTAGGAAGGTCGCATTGCTCGCTATCGCTAGTCCTTACTGGAAATATGGCTTGGACAAGATTTATATGATAGGGTTAAAGGTAAAGGGTCATAGCTCAAGGTGGCCCGATTAAGGTATGCAACAATCATTCCTAGAAGTCTCCACACACCAAGTTTGGTATCTGTAGGTCCTACCATGTAAGAAAAATATGATTCACTCTAGCATTTTTACTGGCATGCATTTTCAGATGGAATGACTGAACGGCAGTAAGATGGGGTACAAACCTTTTGTCCCCCTAGTGGGGCACTACAGAAAGACTGCTCAGCTGACATTGTACTAATTGATTTTGCTGAGGCAAACGATGGCTCTCCATGAATGCGTGTAAATATGATGTATAGTTTTATGAAAAAGTGAAGAATATCCATTAAAAACAATTCCCAGTTTGCGATATTGCATAATGAGCTTGGGAATTAAAGTCATTCCTCATGCTTGCATAACCTTGCCCTACCTGAGACTCATCACATTTTGTAATACTAATGTCCTACTTTCTTCATTTGTAGCACCTTATTTATGGTGCCAAGCAGATGGAATGCAGTACACGTATATGATGCCCCTAACTTTCTAACACTGTGCATACCTTTGGCAAAGAAGTAATAAGCAGACATGAAGTTTTTTTTGTTTTTTTTTTAATCAGTCACACTTTCCAAAATTCACATCCAAGATTCAAGGTGAACTGGGAAATCTGCCAGTCAGGGACACCAAACTTAGTGGGTTCTACATTTGCACTTCTGAGGTTATGAAATAAAAAAAAAAAATGAGAGAAAACATAAAAAAAAATAGAAAGGAAGATTTGCTTCAAAGCAAATCTGTCTGTGTGCCTTCAAAAGTTGTAAATATTAAATGCTACAACTTTTGTCCTTTGGTACTTCACATTCCATTAAGCTTATGGCTGGATGACAATTTCAAAGTCCAAATGACCTTGACCTTTGAAGGTCACATGTAAATTACAAAAATTAACAGTGTTAAAATATCTACAATTTAAGCCCAACATGAACCAAATCAGATGAAAATTGACCAAGTTATGGCTAGATGAAACTTTCACAGGGACAAATGACCTTGATCTTTGACCTTTATAGGTTACATTTTTTCTAAGGACCGAGCAAGGATCACAATAGCTAGAAGTTGAAGAAGTTCGACCGGTTTCGTTGTGTTTCACAACTCATCAGGAACTGTGGGCTAACCGACGTTACGTCTGATATATATGCCGAGGGGTAACTTTCTGTTGTCACGTAAAACATGTTACCGTGATTGCGTAACACAGAATCTCGGTTCTACCAAGACGTTATTGTCAAGGGGAATTAGATTCAAAAGAATTTGAATCCCGCCAATCCAGTAAAATAAGGACTGCCGTAGAAACAATGCTGGGGGTCAGCAAGTGTAATTAATCAGACTTTATAGGTTACATGCTCCTTACAAGTATGTGCAGTGTTGGAATACCTACCATTTGAGTCAAACATGATTAGACTTGGATGGAAATTAACTGAGTTATGACTGGATGAAAATTGCAAAGGTCCAAATGACCTTGACCTTCAACCTTTAGATGTCATACATACATTACAAAAATGTGCAGTATTACAATAGCTATAATTTGAGCCCAACATCTTAAAAATTGGATAAAAATTGACAGTTATGGCTAGATGAAAATGTCAAAGGTCCCAAATGACCCCACCATCCAAAGTGGCCTAGGACCTTGAGATGACCTCTACCTGAAGTGAATTTTCACCTTTAAAATGATATCTGGACTTAGAAATTGACCTTTGACTTGAGATGACCTTTGCCTTGTTATGATGGAACTCCTATACACTCGGAACCACATACACTAAAGTATATAAGATATTGAAGATTTTAATACTTTAATTTGCCCTCATTCAATTTTGAAAATCATGACCTCTCATTAAAAAAAGGCAAGGCTTCATCTTTAGAAGTATAATTGTGCCACGTTTGGAGAAAGAAAGAAAGAAAGAATTTCTGAGAAAACAAATCTCTGTGTTGGCACACTGACATAAAAATCTTAAACAATGTGTTGGAATTTTCCTCTATCTGTGTCTCTACTGTGCATGTAACAGCAACACATATCTACCCCACATCTGATTAGATATATGTATGTAATGATGATGAAAGTAGGCAACAGCTACAATTTAGAGGACAGTATGATACCATAAGTACAGTATGCTTGCTTCAGTGCACATACAACAGGCATCTTTCCATACATCCTCTATTACATTGCGTCATTTATAACATATACTTTATTTTCGCCACACAGTCAACTGAACTTGATTTTATCTCAACAGATTTTGTTACAAATCAGACATTACAAAAGCAACAAATCCGGTTCCTACTATCTAGCCACATGGAAAAAGACCTCGATTCTTTCAACATCACAACTGATGTAAGCCTCTCAAGTCAAACCTATAGGGTCTCAGACCTCTCAACAAATTTCCAGGAGACTGGTGATAATATTATCTCCTCCTCCTCCTTCCCCTTCCTTTTTCCCCCGTGAAGTATTTTCCCTTCCATAAATACTCAAGTCAAGTAGCCAGGAGTTCACACCATAGCATCCAGCGAAAATGCAGTTAGCTTGAGCTTCCAGGGATTACACTGGGTTCTGGTGAAAGCCATTACTAGTGCAGTAAGCTGTCTTACTAAATAAAACTAGGAAAGACTTTTTTCAAGGGAAAAACATTACGCATCCCAACAGCATGACATCAGTTATCTTTGAAGGTGACTCAACTACTAAATTTTGAAAAGGGTTTAGTGATGGAAGTGTAGAATATTCAGCCAAAGTACATAAAGAGGTCTCCTATTGTAAGGCGTCTCTCACAGGAGGCCACCATTCTTCTGCAGAAAGTTTTGCATTTGCAGTATATTGTTCCCCTATGGACAGGCCACCCCGCTTAGAAGTCACTTTTGGCCTGCACTTGAGGTGACCTTGCAGGGAAACCATTTTATTTTACAAGGCATTGTGACCTTAACCTATGACATGAAGGTCATCTGCAATCATAGGAAAAAATCCCCAAAATTATAGAGTATCTGTACCAAAAGTTTCAAGTGAATCTAGCTTCCAGTTTTGAAAAAGTCAAAATGTGAACTACCATTGATTTGCATGGCAATCAATAGGAATGCAAAAATTAACCAGTAGGAAAAAAACAAAAAACACTGGAGCACGGTCATTTGAACACAGTTGGTAGATACGTATCCAATGTACATCCCCAGCAAGTTTTAAGTGAATCTGGCCAATTGTTTTGGAGAAGAAATTGAAAAGGTGAATTAGCATTGCAATCCCCATTGACTTACACAGTAATCAACAGGAATGTATGCTGCTTTACCTTTCAAGGTCACTCATACCATACAAATTGAAAGCCCACAGGTACTTTCCTATTAGCGTTTAATAGTAACCCTGGGCCTATGATGTACCATTAAGAAGGTACAAACCAATATGTGAAAATTGCTGAGAACGCATAAAAATGCAACAAGGATTTGACCTTGACATTTGACCTCAAGGTTATGTATTATTATATGGGAATAATTCCAGGGCCATTAAATTATCTGTACCAAATTAAGAGGCATAGGTCAAGAGAAGACATGAATATAAGGAAAATAAGATACACATCGGCGGCAGCAGAGACTGTAGATGACAGGCCTAAACACTATAAACATCTACCCTTATGCATAAATACTTAATTATGGTCAATTCACCAGGTAATTGTAGGTATGACACAAGAAGTACATGTACTTGCATTTCATTCCAACATGAGGCCTATGTACCTAATGCTTTGTTCACATATAATTTGATGACCATCATCAAAAAATCATTTTCCATAATGAAATCCGTCCATGAGATACATAAATTAATCAAGGTCATCCATACTATGTAATACCGAACTTCTACATGATATACATTTGTACTACATTTGGTATCATTCACCATATTTTTTTAATAACATGCTGAATTTAGAAAAATAACTGGTGTAAACTTTGTAGTCCCATCTCAATTTATTATCACCAAAATGAATTTAAAGTGTTTCTGATACCTATGAAAGTAGTTCCAACAATAACACCAGTGGTGCCATCATGACGCCACACGGCATAAGAATCTTGCCTCCAAAATATTCCTGTAATGATACATACATATATGTCTACAAGTTCAGATGTAATTACCACTGCAAAATATTCTTTTACAGATATGCATTCCCTCTGTGACATTGAGAGGGTAGGTCAAGGTTATCCATATCATGGAATAACAAATTGTCCAAAAATTGTCTAGGGGTTAACTTAAAAATTGTAGATGCTATTGCGTTGACAAGTAATTGTTTATGGACGGATGGAATGACGGATGGACTCACATGAGTGATCCCATAAGCTCTGCAATATATGGTCAGCAGAGCTAGAAAACATAAAATCTAATGATTAAAATAATGTTACTCCCCGTAGGTTCATTTTCAACCTGAGCAAAATAACAACTTCTTCATAAATGCAGCTCAACAGTTAGAAGAGCAAATTGATATTGAAAGCAGTTAGCCCAGTATAATATATCTACCAGTTTGGAATTTGGCCGAAGAATCCCTCAGCCCTATGTAGTAGAGTGGTCCAGGTGTGGAGCCCATTCTGTAGCCTCCTAAGTGTGCCCATCTGTGGTGTGTACACAGGTCACCATGCAAGATGCTGCAACTAGGATATTTAGACACCTTGTAGGTTTTCACAAAAGGGAGTGGCCCCTGCACCTGGCCCCAATTATCGCTGTTTCTGGGCTGTAGTCCACAGTACCCAAACTTGACAAAATGAAGCCAAGCACACTCTAAATTCTGTTTTTCTCCTGTGTCAACAATATGAATATGAAAATGATGCTTTGCATTGCTTCAGGTGTCAGTTGTCTGGACCTTCCTCATTTGCAGTAATTAAGCGACCAATGACCCAACACCAGACAAGAATGATTGTTTTCCAAGGTAAATACAGGTGGTGGGTGGCCCCTTGCCTCTCACTGGAGCCGCCTGCCTTTGATGCTGTCTTCATTAACATCAAACACTAAACAATTACATGTATTTTGATGTTTTCCTTCTAATAAGCTATTCATCAGTGCCTGAGTAACATCATTTCATGTCCTTTTTGTGTTACCAACTTCACAGACCTGCATAACAGCATGAAGATCAAATAAACTGTCCCTTACTGACTTTTCCTTTTCACATGCACGTGATATTTACAAACTTATAAAGCTCTCTGATAATCAACCTGCATAACAAAACACAAGCCCCTCTTGCCAAAGGCCATCCCCTCAACAGAGACCACTTTCCCATGTGGTAGATGTTATGCCATTATACCATCCCCTTCTGGAAAATTCACGCCTCTAATGTGGCTATTTTCCAGTGAAGTAGCCCGTGCCCTGATAGAAGGGGCCCCACTATTCACTGGCTGGAGGTAAACTGTCATCTGCTTCAATGATTCTTTACTAATTCAATGTAAATGAAAAAGAATTTCAGCAACCCCAGGAAACCTGTTGATTCAGTCTTAATTCAAAAGGCAAAGCATAGGTGTCAACCCCCAAAGAAGTGTGACTGGGAGGTTCTTGTAAAAAGTACATGAATTTAAGGAAAATAGTCAGTTTTGTCTCAAAATCCTTGTCATTTTAACTTTTTGAGTCTCCCAAACGGGAGCCCCCAGTGAAAATGGGACAGTTGACAGCTATGCAAAGGGTTAAAACAGAAAACATGACAATCACAATGTATCCAATTTTCATGACATATTCAGCTCCATCCGTTATTTACCTGACAAATCTGATTGGTTCAATTGCAAAACACAACAGATCTGCTGATGCATATATTGGTTCACTTTCCGACTGCATTGTTTGCACTTGTAAGTCTGAGGTACAGTTGCCTCTGTCCTGAGAGAACACCTGCCTTCACAGATTATCTTTCTGGGATGATCTGCTAAGTACCTCCATATGTTATACCTTCTATAACAGACCACCTGTCTCCAGAGACCACAATTTGGTCATCCCTATGGATGGTCTTTACAGGGGTTTCACTGGATTGGATTGGATTGTTCAATCATATTCTTCATTTATGTTTATAAAAACATGCTTCCATTTGGACAAAAAAAATGCATAAGATCAGATCTAACGCATTGTGTGTATTTTGCTTTTGGCTTTGCAATTTTATTGACAATTAGCATAGCTTTGAGCCAATAGTATACAAAGTAAACTTTAGTTACACGATTCAATAACAAACACAGGTATTTGTATATATACATATATGTTCGGGTACGTCTTTCAATTTTTAAGCTGTCACACTGACATTAATTGTGGCTGGACAGACAGATGGATAGACATAACAATGACAATACCCTTCAGCCATACTTGGCTGTTGGCTGAAAGGTAAAATCTCAAGTTTCACATGCCTGAATGAGCATCAAGCAAATTTATAAGAAATTGTTCAGGGACACAATAGTTGCGTCCATGGCAGTCACATGCTGGTCACAATATTTAGACCAATATTTCAGTAATGTTCAAATGACACAGCCCAATGTAAGGTCCTGCTCACTGGAGGTCATCTCCCTAAGAAGATCATAATCATCATTTCCACTATAATACATCATTCCCCTCAAGAGATGCCAACCCTGCTACTGTGTGACATTTTGACCTAATGTCAACAGACACACTCTAACATACATACAGTATAATTTTCATCACATGGAATTTTCAGGTACCAAGATTCTCTCAATATTTTTTTTTTTTTTTTAATCTTGTCTGAAAGACCATCTGCATATAGCTATTGCTTGCAAGTCTCCCCACAAAACCACTGCCAGTACATGTATACTAAGCAGTTATTTTTTTTTCTTTTTTCTTTTTTCTTTTTTTTAAAAAAAAAGGTAAAATCAGGTATCCGAATCCATTCAATTAATTCAACTAAACTTAGCAAAGAGCATAAAAGAAAAGCTGTTCCCCAGCAAATCTGTGTAGATGTGACAGACTCTGCTGATAACCAAGACAAACAGAACAGGTATAAAATATAGGAACCTTGTCTGTCCAAAACCTTCCAAACAGAACAGGTATAATGTATAGGTACCTAATCTGTGCAAAACCGTCCATCTCTTGTGATTATAAAGTTACTGTGGATCTTAAATTTTTAGTTTAAGAATATAGTTATCAAAGTATATGCACATTTACCATGACAAACTGACAACTTCATGGAATATGGACAGAACAGTCATAGCATTCATAACAACAATATAGTCAGGATTTCTGTATGACAAAGTCATAAATGAACACAAAGGTCTTTGTGGCCTGAAACGTTAAATATTGGACTTTGAAGATGTATTCTTGACATGAATAAATTCATATGAGGAGAATTTACTTGTTTAATCCAATTACTTTCTATACATAAACTCTTTTACTTGTTCTTAGTATTCTGGTATACATGTAGCTGTAAACCTTAATATTCCCAACAGTAACTGTCTATAGTATATTACTGGTAAACCAGTGTTTCAGCTGTAGCTTCTCATGAGCTTGGTCCTTTATATTCCTCGTGAACCTGATTATCATTATTACAATTTTTTCTTTTTCTTTTTATGTTTAAGCTGTCACAAACATGCAAATATAGTGATTTTGATGGCAAATTACATACAAACTAAAATGTTTAAAGCATAAACCATACATGTTGGGGTTACTATAATACACCAGTGAGATTAACTTCCTTGCTAGAAACCAAAAGAAGACAAATGTATGCAACAATGTATCCTAAAACCAACAGAATCTAATCTATGCTACACATTCCTTCATAAAAAGCCTCAGCTATGACTGATCAGATGTCGTACAAGACCACCTTTCAGAATACATTTACTTACTAATTTTCATGTTATCTACTCCCCTTATGGAAACCATGTCTGTTTTGTGTGTATGTGTGTGTAGACCACAATTTGGTGCCCTGTAGACAGCCTAGGAGTCATTTTTCCACAACTGGCTTTACTATGTACATATCACATAAAAGAGAAAAGGTGGAAGTCTCCACATTTTTCATGTTGGTAAGAAACCAAAAGACCCTTTGACCTTTATTCAGTGATGTCTTGGTGCAATTTTTATGAAAGCCAAACTTTTCAAAGCTCTAACTAGGGGAGGGGGGGGCAGCAGGTGGATGCTGAGGGATCATCAAATTTAGTCACCTACTCTAAGCCTGACTTTAAATATAAAGAACATATTCAACCATCCTGTGCATATAAGTACACTCATCAGTTTGTTACCGCTCTACAGCCTGAGGGTAACTTGCTGACTTGGGGGAAAGGGTGCTATGGAAGTATGAAAGCCCCAGTATGTACAAATGATATTTGTTGAGATATTAACCCTTTCCTCGTTAAACCGGCTGGTGGTCAAATGTCATCTGCTTCAGTGTTTTCAACTAATTTCAACAGTTATGAAAAACAATTTGACTGAGAAATGTACATGATACTTATGAAATTAGGCCAAGGAAAGTTGTTGACTCAGTCTTAATTCAAGGGGGGAAGGGTTAATCCATTCCTGCTCCATGCAGAAGAAAGTGTCCACATGTGGTCTGGTATGTGCAGTTTGACCAGGTACAAGATGAACCCTGTCAAAGAAGCTTGATGCAGGTCACCACATTTCCTCCTACCCCATGCTCACTAAAGCTACTGACTGGTTGTGAAAAGTTAGCCATTGACCAAACTTGTGAATTTTTCAAGGACAGAAGCTGGAGACTCCTTTAGCTTTTATTATTCCAAATTTCTTATTTCTTGATCTGGAAATTGACATTACAAACTGGCAACTGAACTACATATCTTGAATCAACTTCAATATTTTGCATGTACATATAGGACAATCACGACTTAATTTACAGTAATCTAATAATATTTATGCATTATGAAAACAAATATGTCATATTTCACTTTTGACTGTCTGGATCTGGATCTATAGGTCAGCACATCACTGACCTTGACCCTTTGATGTATATCCTGAGACTGGTTGTTATATCTATACACACATAATGTCAGCGCACATACCGAGACACCTGTGCTTTTCTCCATGAAACTGGTCAATGTAAGTGATCATATAAACTCTATATAACAAGGATAAAAAACTACCTACAGTTTTACACAGAAACCCACAGGAGCAAGACCATCCATGCAAGACAGACTTGTTGTGTGCTGTAACATGGAGGTAAGTCACCAGCCTTTAAACAGGTTTAATTGCATATTTATGAAATACTAAGGCACAAACTAAGCTGCACGAAAACAGTCTGATACTGTTTTTGTTCTTTTCTTTTTAAAGTAACCTACCTATTACTTGGCTTACAAAAATGGTCATCTTTCCTCCTAGGACTGTTGCATTGCATAAAAAGCCCTGGTATGCTACCCCATCAATTGGTGCTTTTGTTGGTTATGTGAACATTTATAACTCCATTTCTTAACAAAAACGTGGAGTGCTGATTCAGCTGTGTCAATGTGCACATACGGGTGGCTGCCAACTGGTCACTTGGGTAATACATGTACATGCAACAGACACCAACACAGCATTGCCAAACATCTACAACAATAGTAAATACCCAAACGTAACCATGTACTTGCTCCCCATATAAAGTATAGAATTTTTTTCAAAAGAAGCTACACAGCCAAGTATGGCTTTTTATACTGAATTTAAGATCATTTCTCAGAATTGTACTTGCAAGTAACATGAATATGATAAATTGAATGTAGTAAGGAATAACATACAAGGTACGTAAGGTTGAACGCATAACTTTCCGTTTCCCTTTATGCTTTTTGAAAGTGTACCAAGTTGTTCCTTTTTCTGATGATGCTGAATATGAAATGTAGCTTTTGACAGGACCCCCCCCCCCCTTCCATGTGTAAAAAGTATATATTTCAATCCCTACATTCTTCCGCATTTTGACTTTTGTTGTACCATTTGGGTGAGTGCAACAAACTACAACTCTCTAAGTTAAGAAAGTTTTGTCAATGTGTGCATACCAGGTTTTAAATGCCCGTGGGACACGCAATCATAAGCACTCATTTAATTGATAAAAAAAATGCAAGTGGTGATCTACTGAAAAAAGAACAAAGTATTTAACAAAAGGCCTGTGGGTCTAATGCTCTGCTAACACATAATCTGAAGACCATCACCAAAAATTCATTTCCTGGAATGCATTTCCTCTATGACCCCAAGAAAATATTCAAGGTCATCTATATAATGCAACAACCAACTTCCACATGAGCACACAATTGTGTTACATTTAGTATTGTTCTCCTCATTCTTTATCAACATGCTGAATTTTCTGACCTTTTCATAAGTGCTTCATGACAAATAAAATAGGTCAAGGTCACACAACATATTACAAAATTTGACCATTGCCATAATGCATATTTGGTGTAAGTTTTGCAGGTCCACCTTAGTTCATTATGTCATGGGCATCACAATAAAATCATTTCCTGATACATGTATACATTCCCACTGTGACCTTGAAAAAGTATGTCAAGGTTGCCCATATTATGTAACATTGAACTTCTATATAGATGTATGATACACATTTGTGGTACATTTGGTATTGTTAGCCTTTTAATTTCTCACATGTCAAATCTAGTGTCCTTTACTACATGTATATCCTTAATGACCTCAAAAAATTGGCCACGGTAACCCCAAATTTGGCAAAATTTGATGATAAGCCATGTGCATATTTGGTGTGAATTTAGAAGTTCCATCTCAATTTATAATCAAAATGATGAATTGTAATGTACTTCAATACCTATGAAGCTAGTTCCACTTAATACCACTAATGGCACCACCTTCACTTTACACTGTACACTTTTGTCTGTTTAATATTCCTCAATCCTGTAGAATGGTCTTCCTCTTTAAGGCCACCCTAAATGCAGCTCAAAAATGGCATTAGAGGAGTGGTCCTTTAGAGGAGGATAGATGTCACACTTTGTGCATAAGAATGCTGGTCTATCTAGGGGGTGGCTGCTGGTGATAGGGGCCTCACAACAGGGGGACCACTATAATAGTATATTGATACATGTGCACAAGTTCAGACATACTGGCAATAACAAAAAATCATTTCCTGAAATGTATTCCTTCCATGACCATGAGAAAGTAGGTCAATGTCTTCTATATATGACACACATCTGTGGTACATTTGGTATCATATGCCTGATTCTGTCTTAACATACTGATTTTTATGTGTTTTTAACACATTCTGATTCATACTTTCCATAATACTGTGGGTGGTGCCACCAAAGTCGAAAACATTTTCTTCTTTTAGCCTGATTAGCATTCCTGCCAAGTTTCATGATGATCCATTAAAAATTCTTTGAAAAAATTACATTCTGAAATTTTTCACTTCTTGGCCCATATGTCATGTTACACTATTGGTGGGGCCACCAATATCAAACTTGACCTAGGCTTTCATACACTTGATATGTCCTGAAAATTACACAGGGCTCACTTGAAAACTGTGGACTGCGTCATACCCACAAGCAAAAGTTTATGGACAGAAGACAGAGCCTCCATGTCTCCCCCCCTCGGCGGGGATCTCCCGCTTTTTATTACTTTTTTTACAAAGTCTCCTGTTCTCCCACTTTTTAAAAAATGTTTCCGGCTTTTTGTAACATAATTAAAAAGACAAAACAAAACATTGGTGGCTGTAAAGTTGTATTGTTTTGCCTTGTTGTTGTACTATAAATGCCCATTTGGAATATATTCGAGATATCCTCATTTTGTGATTTATGTAATGTACAGCAATGTTTTTGCTATGCCTTTCCACTTACTAATTTTACAACAATCATTGTAATTTGTACTCTGGCAGACAATTTGCTCATATAATAAAAGTGATGACCATAAATATACATATATGTATGGCTTATTTGTGTAAGCTGTTAGAGCAGTTGAATGATTTTTTTCATTGACTGAAAATGTCTCTGATGGCGCCTAAAATGGTTCAAAAAGCAGGAAATGAAGGTGCAAATTTTAAATTTTTCCTAGTGGAGCATGCACCAGAGCCCCTAGCTATACTTCCCACCTTCAGCACTCACCCTCCCACTTTTCAGCACCTGCAGGAGAGAGATCTCCCACTTCTAACATAGACTAGCATGGAAGCTCTGAGGAGGACTGATGGATGGACAAACAAACAAGAGTGATCCCATAAGCTCTGTGACCTACGGTCATCAGAACTAAAAAGGAAGCAACAACCCCAGGGCTCCACAACTGCTTTCTCCTGTCTATTACCTAGAGAAAACCCATTTAGCAGGGCAAGCCTGCTTGCCGGTATACTTTTCATACTATAGGCGTCAATCCTGGTAGAAGCCTCACTTGGTGAAGTAACATGATACGATATTTGGCCAGCCATGAGTGGGAAAGAAAAGTGGCAAGTCTGCTATGAAAACATTTATATAACAATAAAGGATGAACTAAACCAGTACATGAAGACAATTTTGGGAAAATAAAACTCCATTTTGTCAGTGAATTTTGAGCTAGAACCTTGTCCTGAGTTTATTCTTCCAGAGTGTACACATGTATTCATGGCTGGGGAGTCCCCACTGTTGCCTTTGCTGCAACATAATCATGAATAGTGAGCAGACATTTCTCCCTATCAAAATCTACTCAGTGCTGAAGTGTCAACAACTGTGCAAGTAATTAACTCAATTGTGTCATAATCACCTTTCCATGCATGAAGTATCGGGGTTATTGCTTGAAGGTGATAGTTTAATTCCCCTCTCATAACAATAGAGCTTTTCAGTATATTCTGTCGCAAAACAAATTTTACAAATCAGAAATTAAGGACACTAAACTTATGTAGGTTTTATTCCCTGTCATGCAAGCAGAAATATAAATTATTTCTTAGCAATTACTGTTGCAGATCATCCATAAATGCAGAAAAGGTCACAGTGTTTATAGCAGACATTTTTGTGTGCCACACTCATACATGTATCATATTATCTACTTTGTAAATCATGGAAATAAGTTGTGGTGGAGCTGTTTTGTTCCTGCAAGGCATATGTCCATGCATGTTGTTAAGTGGCACATAGTTACATTAGTAGGTTTTAGCAACATTTTGGCTTATCCAGGGCTCACGGCTCCAATTATTAACAAACCTTGATTGTATAGCTTATGAAACAGTTATTGACTAGCTTGTACAATGGATTTGAAATAATGTAAATGCTCAAAAATAAAATGGTTATATTCAGTCTCTACCATACTTGTTGCTCAAAAAACCTTTGTTTTCTGTAACTAGTCTGGGGCTTCCTTTTTTCAACATTTTCATAAAGTAGCTATTAAGTTCAAACAATGTTTCCATGAGGCTTAAACAGTATCTTTTAATTGTTTACATTCACAAATATCCTTTCTCTATTAGAAATGTCAAATATCACTTTCATAACAATGGAATTCAGTCTTCTATACAAAAACTACCAAAATACACCCAGTATTTTCACTAATTAAAAAATGCCCGCCTGGTTTAATTCAAAGTTTCTCAGGCCAACAATGATTTTGATTTGTCTACATGTACTTTTAAAAGACTTCTATGTTTGACGTTTAAGTTGCAACAACAAGCATGATATTTACAGAAAACTGGTGCTTTATTGTGTATTCCCCTTTGCTGTGATGTGTTATGCCTTGCAATGCTCTCTCCAGTCATGTGGAGGTAAGAAAATGTGTGCAATGCTCTCTCCAGTCATGTGGAGGTAAGAAAATGTATGCTTGGTTGACTCTGCGGAAAGGAGTTGATTCTGATGACCTTTTGTCTAGGACAAGTATAAAATGATATGGGGCAAGTAAAATTTGAAGGCAATAGCATGTAATAGATAGGGACACTTTTCCCTGGACAAGTGGACTTCAAAGAGAATTGTCCATACCCAAAGCACCAATGATAAAATAATGAAATAACCAGGCATAAACATGTCTGAGGGTTGTGTCTATGTAGGTCTAGGATATATGTTATGTTCACCTATCCCTAAGATCTGCAACAAAGGGTCAACTTTCTTTACCGATACCAAGAACTAATTTACCAAACACTTCCTTTTTTTTATTCAGGAACTTTTGCATTGAACTCCTTACCAAATAACCCACATGTAACTATCCCAAAGTTTCAATAGGTTTAAAATGGACTATATGAAGTACGTAGAAAGTGTCTATTTTCAATACTCTTCCATCCATAAATGGAAAAGGGATCATCATTTTGAAGGGATATAGCCTGACTTTTACTGACCAAAACAGCAAAAATAGTGTTCAAAATTTTTTTAATCCTAGAGAAAGAATGAATAATACCTGTGTATGTTATTCCTGCAGAGAACTGTTTTTAACCAAAACATCCTCATAAAATACATCATGTTAATGCAAGTTTTGAAGTGAAATCAGTAAAAGTAATTTTCCATGTAGACAGGTCTGTCTGGTAGAAATGACCTGACAAAGAATCTAAATCTCGGGTCCCCTGCACATTTACATGTCTTTGTCGAGCACTGGGAATCAACATATACAACTAAATGACTTTACTTTTAACAGAAAATAGAGACTTTCTTTTGATTTTTCAAAACTCATTCAAGAAAAGAATACACATATGAAAATTTTTTAAACACCGTGTATTTGCTGTTTTGGTCAGTCAAAATCAGGCTATACCCCTTTAAAATGATGATCCCTTCTCCATTTATGGATGGAAGAGTACTGAAATAATACAGATAGCGGTATGTTACACAGGCAATTCTTACGAAGACTGCATATCAACACCAGTGTTCTGCAGTGGTCTCCAAAGAATCCCATCCACAAAGGTCACTTTGTCATGCAGTAAATATGAACATTTTCTTGGCACTTCATCCCTTTTTCCCCAGAAAGGCCACCTTTCTTTTCAGTCTCGGTGCATTTGGGTTGGCCTTGCAGGAGGGGTTCCAATCTGCTGTGCTACCTTTGGGACCACCCACTGCCTAAACAGATGGTCCAGGGAACATAAAATGCTAGACAAGGTCACTCTTAAATCTTGGTCCAGTATTTGTCAGTTTCTGTCAAAAAGGCCAGGCAGTCTTTCTCTGATGTGTATCCCCTGGTGACCTTTGCTGAGTTGGCAGCAACAAAGTCCTGCCAGATGCACTGACCACCACTTGAACTGGTATCACATCTGACCTTTTAATTTGTCATTTCAAATCGCCTGTGGAGCATAATCACCCCTTTTTGTCACTATAAATACACTTGCCCAGGTACAGACTTTCAACATTCTTTCTTTCTTTCCATCCATCCATCCATCCACACATACATACATACACATATAAAGCAAATTGATAAGGCTGAAGGACTTGATGGAAGGCTGTTTAATGTATGTATGTACACATACATGTACATTGGTGAATATGCTGCAAATACATGAGATTCTGCTAAAATAATTAATTATACACTTACTTTCGGCACATTTACTGTGCATTAAGACTGTTCACCATCATGCTAGACACCAAGGCCACCTTTAGTGTCATCATACTTCTCAAATGGCCACTACTGAAAAGGTCATTCACCTCTGGATCTGCCTTATAAAATGATTGTGCTACCCTGGGTCTCTGAGCCACCAAAGGATACATTCCACAGTATCACAAGCAGGTCAAATCCTAACAAAGAGGGACATTTCCACCTTGATCAGGATCCCTTTTCCCCACCCCCACTCCCTTCCTTTACACACACTGTGGCCTAAAATTTGACAACAGTAACCATGATCTTTCAAATGGGCTACCTAGGGGAGGCTCTAACAGTTCAAGAACAGATTTTATAAAACTTTTCTATTGTTTGAGACCATACATTAACTTCCACTGAGGACCTCCAATAGAAACCGATGACTGACTGTTCTGTGGCAGAACATTCTGATGAACAGCCGTTTCAGGTACTACATTTGGTGACCACACCTTGACTGAAATTTTGCAATGGTCCTTACACTTTTATCACAAAAAAAAAAAAAGCTGAAAGGCAGAGCTGGTGGTTCTGTTTGTGTTAAACATGTTGAATGCATTCCACATTGCTGGTGGATGGAATCAGTAGTGCGTGTAACCAGGACGATATTACTCATTGCCACGTGCGGGTGAACTGACAAACAGATATAGTTCAATGGAGCATCTTTGTTAATTTCCATCAAAATATTAGTATGCACAATGCAAATACAATAATAAAATGGATGTTAAGTTAGATCAAATGATAGAAATGTTCATTAAGAGAGGTAAGAACTTGGTACAGATCCATAGGCATTTTGCTGAACCTGCGAGATGAATCAAAGGACAAGCTCGGCTGCACCTTGCTTGTCCTTTGATTCATCTCGCAGGTTCACCAAAACGCCTATGGACCTGCACCATGTTCCTTACCCAACACGTACAATATCCTGGCAAAGATAGAGATTGCATCACGGCCCTGCTAGCAAGGGCACAGTGAACCTCAGGGTTTACACTGAGGATATAAAGGTTGAAAACAAATCCTGCCCCAAAAGATTTTTTTTTAAGTACATGTATATTCTTTTCTGGGAAGAAAAACTACATTGTCCTCCAAATCAATGATTTAAAAAAATATAAAACCTAAATGAAGTCCTTAGTTTCCAAACCAATATCAAAGAATCTTTACCTAAAACCCATTTGTGCTCAAAGTTTACATAGTACAACCATAAACACTGTTTATTTTACCCTGTTCTACTTTTTATTCCTTTAACATAGTAACATATATGTCTATCCTCAAGCAGTAAAAGGAACTGAAAGCATTCAGTCTAGCATTGGTCACAGAATATTGGTTGAAGTCATGCCTGACTGCACAAACACTTTCTGTAAAAGCATTTTGGGAAGTAGAACATTCTGTTGCCTCCAGACATACCCAGTCAAATATGCATTACCCTACCTTGGTTTCTTTTTTTTCCCCAAGTTTGCTTTTTTTCCCCTCCAAATTAGTCACCACTCACACAGACTGCTAAAAATGTATACATTGAACCTTAGTTCATACATAATCAAAGATCAAATATTCACCTGACACAAAAACAAAGACATTTTCTTTCTTCGACCATCCTCATTCCGCATCATTCTGTCCGCATGTATGGGTTATGGATCCAGCACTCCACATGCCGTGACAATACATGTTCAATCTTAACTCTTTCAGTGACAAGTTTTGACTGAGTCAACATCTTTCCTCAGTGAAATTTGTACATAATGCACCCACACCACAATGAGGAAAGTGGTTGACCTGACCCGTTCTTGCAGTCTCGGTCTCTCCTATTGTAACTACTGGCATACTGGTATTTCAATGAAAAGTATTGTTTACAAAGAACACAAATCTAGTATCATTGTGTCAATTCAGAACCCATTGCCTTTTGTTAAAATTGGCATTGAAAGAGTTAAGAGCATAATTTATAACTCTGCTGGTCTAATTTATGACTGTACTTGTATGTGACAAAAGTACACACACACATATGCACACTCAGCTTGCCTCAGTCACTGTGGACACTCCTCTTATGTAGGGCAGCTAGTGTGATGACAAGATGTGGCAAACAGACAGAATATGATCATTGTAAAAAGCTTCAGCCCATTGACTACTGTCAAGATTATCTCTCATTATGTAGAATGAAAACTCTCTGATGATGTGACAGTCAATATGAATTACACTTCTACTTGAGAAAACATATGGACCATTTTATCCACGATTGATTACGGCACCTCATTTACTACGGTGAAGATGATGGACTAATTAAACAGTACAATTAATGCATGTATATGAATAATGGTTCTGGTCATAAGAGCTATATATATATATATATATATATATATATATATATATATATATATATATATATATATATATATATATATATATATATATATATATATATATATATATATATATATATGTACACATACATATACACAACAAAAACAAAGAATTGTCCTGACATGGCCTTAAATTTCAACCAGTGTTGGTTATTTACACACTGAAGTTCATATCATTTACGTGTTTGGACACTACACACAGCTGTATCTCAATTTTAGGTAGCTCAAGGAAGGAAATAAGCCTACTGGTTACAACTTACCTGCAGGTATACATAAAGTGAAAATGATACTTCCAAGTTATTTTTCTTTTGGTCTCACTCACAATATAGGACAAACTTTTGATTCTCTACTGGATCACACAAACATGGTAAGATTGGTGAAGTGGCATGATAGTTTTTACTGTTTCACACAGAAATATATCTGTTTTTGCACTTAGTGATATAAAATACAGCCACTGTGATCTCCATCTTTTGTAATCATGAAATGACAAGTGGCCTGTGAGGTTGTTAGTATGAACTCTGTCACAATGCCAGGGTCTGTGTCTGGTACTCATGTCACTTTTTGCCATCAAACCCCGTCAGATGCCATCAAAGTGAAGTGACCCAGACTGTCAGGGACACCCTATCAAAGAATCGAAAGCAACCTGAAGCAACAATGGTTATCCCATGGCAAAGAAGGGGTTCACCTATTTTTGTCAGGTCAGTCAAGTCCACATATGCACAACATAGGTAGGTCAGCATTAAGTGAAACGAGCCAAGCCTGACGTCCATGGAACTGAATAGAAAGGATGAAGACTGAGCATACATAGCAATGTCTGGTATCTTGTTGCAGGCTGGTGGACAGTCTGCTGCATTGCCTCAGGGACACAATATGTTGACATTGACAGCACCAATGACTTCATCAAACTCAACTTCCCTCACTGGTATACATGTATACTGAAACCAGAAGCCATTTCTGTATTTCCTTTATGACATAAAAATAAATTCATACCTTTTAAAAAGCACTGTATCTGTGCAGTCAGAGATGTTATCTGATGAAACAAGGCCACCAGTCTGGAAACCTCCAGTGCCCTCCATGTTGGCAGCTTTGTTATCTGTGGTCATTTCCCTATGACATTCCACAACATGTAACCAGTGTTGACCGTGTTACATCCACACTCACTAACTCAAACACTAACACCATCAACTTCATGTTTCAATCATCAAATATGAAAATAATCCCCAAAGTTTCTGTACAACGGAAACCCTCAGTAATGACTTTTTAAAAATGTCTCACTCTGTACTTGTTCATCACAGAAGACTATCACTTTGGCCACAACTGCTGTCATATAATGTCTGTCCAATCCTTCTATGACCTACTTACCATCCTGATACTAATTGATGGTCCCTAACAATCTGCAACAGATGAGTCATGTGACCTGCCCACAGGTCAGCAACAAGTGGCCTGCACAGGGTGCATATTAATTAAGTCTGATTCTCCTCAGGGTTAAAGGTCAAATTTAATTAGTGTGTCATAAAGATCATGACCTGCCTGACAATGCTCTTCATTGTTGTCTCTGTCCCTATATTATATGTGTTTATATATTAACTGTTGTTCATTCTCACACTGTACATTTATAGACATTGATGACACCACATAAAGACCTGTGCTAAACATCATCACTTAATCAACAACTTTTTTATGTTTTGAGGCCTCTCATACACACACCTGAAGATTTAACCTAGGATACAAATTTTTGTGAGTTTTAAAACAGAGATTATAACACTTATATCCATCGCATTAAATCTTCACTGTTTGCAAGCACTTGAAAAATCTTTTGTTGCACTTTTCTATGGTCATGATCAGTGCCAAGAACATGAGAGTGTTTTTTACAGCAAACTCAACAAATCAACTCCCATAACTTTTGTAACCCATGAAAAGCCTACATCAAAAACTGGTTTTCATTCATAGTTCTACATGCAATGTGCCCAAATTATGCAATGTTTTAAATTTAATTTCAAGTCATCTATGTATTCTATGAGAAATAAATCTCTCATCAAATTGTTTACTAAATCAAGAAAAAGCAATGTGCACAAATTGAGGATTGCTGTTTTATATTAATTCAATACCATGTCACCTGTGAACATCTTTATCAAACAAGTACTTTACTATGTTAACATGATGTTATACTGTCATCATATATACTATTCTTGTCTGCCTGAACTCAAAGCTTGACCACTTATGATCACAAACCTTTCACCCCCATGGTATCTGCTAAATTTTTCAGATATCAGTTGTAGACTGTGGTCCAGTTTGTTAAGAACCCTTCTAAACAGATGTGTTGCAGCTTGAGGTAGAATTCTACAATACACAGTGACTGAAACTGTTTGATCATTCAAGAAACTTACAAACAGTTCAGCCTGTTTACAAAAATACAAAGGGTATGACAGAAGGGGGGGGGGGGGCAGAAACCCGGTGGTGTATGCTTTAAGAAGACAACATATTAACAAAAAAGCAATTACAAGCAATCTTTGCTGCATTTTTTGCTAGATACTGTAAACAGATTGGAAATACTTACAGGCATCGTAAAAAGTCATTAGCCATCAGTTTATGTTGACAAAAATCTGCTTGGGCCAGCACATTTCTTTAAAGTGTCAACCTAAATGGCTGGCACACTTTTTCTGATGATAAAAGCAACTTTCTTCAGTTTTCCATACAAAATGACATTCATCTGTTTTGTGTCCTGTGAAGTTCCAGTTTTTATCCTGTGGTTTTCTTCTGGCTACCACTTAATGTCACTCTCCTCCATGCATAAATATTTCAAAAGAAGTTTTGGTTGTCAACTTACTTTTATTAGACTTGTAATTTTACTTAGTCTCTTCAGTGTTGAAATACAAACAATCACTTTTCATCTGACATATTTTGAGCTGATAAAAAGCTCTCTTGACCTACACAAAAAAAATGCCTTATGTAGTTGTGTGTACACACACACACACACACACACACACACACACACACACACACACACACACACACACACACACACACACACCAAAAAAAAAAATTCCTGTGCATTTGTGGCAAGCCCTATGAATCTTACTGATGCACTTCCACATAAAATAAAATCCAAATGCAGGTATGGTTTCCATAAAGCTTAAATGTTAGAAAGCTCTTTTTCTTGGGAAAGATGGGAGTATTAAAAAAGAGAACTCTGTTTGCTCATCAGAAAATTGAGGTGACGGTTCTTAAAGCATACCCTAAATACAGCTGTCACATCAAAACAGATATTTTGTGCAACATAACCAGGTTCAGGTATGACTGGCATGTACATGTGCACTATACGACAAAGCTTGTAAATTTAGGATAAAAATGTTCAGCTGATCTGGAAATATGCAGTATTAAAGCTGATAATTGTAATATATATGTGTAATAAGTTTCTAAACCATGATATCAACCATGGCATTTGAAGACAACCAAATCAATAAAGCAGGAATACTACATTGTAAAGAAACACAAGAAATGAAACTTTCCAATACTATAGTTTGCTTTTCTTCCACTAGATGTCACTAATGTCACCTTCCACTGTCAGTTTCAAGATGTGCAGACCAGACTGGCACAGAGGAGTGTAAAGAGTAAAGTTCTGTAACACATTGAAAAATTAAAAAGTTTCCTGACTTCCAGTTATCTTACTTGGACATACCAATGATATCTTGCTCATAAAGTAATTAGTTATAATTGCACATACCCTACTACCACATTGTATATGAGCCAAACTTCTCCTTTGTCTCGCATAAATACAATAATGGGAAACACAAGGCACGTCTACAGCACATAATTTGCCAAGTATGTTTCTTCCTGGTTTTTAACTGACCACATTATCTGAGTACTGTTTACCACACTGTGTACTATGTAACTACACACAAAACCATAATACACGTATTGTCACTTTCTTCCTGTCTACTCAAGTTGTTACAGTTCAGATTATATTAATGTATGGGCAATTTGTTATTTCTATGAACAAACAGATTACTAATTGCAAAACTTTAGGCATTTTCTTTATGTTGTGAAATTAAACACATTATATACAACAAGGTACTTTTGGTCTGAAATTAAAACTTTTATCTATCCTGTTGCACATGTAAATATTTAGTTTGTGCCCTTTTTGTGTACACAGTGGTTTTTGCTTTTTGTAACATGACTTTCTGCTGACATTGAAAACATGTTGACCACACCACTACTCCAGTAGCATCCATCCAGACAGACTGCCCATATTGCAACAAAAGTGTCTTTATCCCTTCCCATTTAAACTGGATGCTGCTCAAATGCTGTCATCGTCAATGGTTTTGACATATTACAGGATTAACGAAAACAATTCAAACCAAAATTGTGGACAAGACTCCATCAAGAAAACATGCCCCAGGTCAACAGGTTTCCCTTGCACCAAATTGGCTGGCACTTACAACCACCCCAAGCCAAGTAAAGTTGTTAACTCAGTCTTAACTCTATTTAAATTAAATGGGGGAACTTTAAGACAGGTGGTATCTATCTCATGACAGGAAAACAAACAGAAGAATACAATTTACGACAGTCCTAAGTGGTGTCACATGAAGGTTTCTCCAGCCACTGAGCATTAGAAGCATACATAGACACGTCCTTGTAATCACTTCCTGGAAATGTTATAAGACTCAAACAAACTTGGCTGTATTTAAATATAGTTCATCCAGTCTGTCTTCATCTACCAGGAAAGTTTTAGCCCTTACACTAACATCTTTTCTTGTCACAGAACATTATCACAGGCATACAATAAAAAGTTCTGATCTTTCAACTTAGGCTTCTGGTGTATTACGGTGCATCCATCTACAAACTTAATGCATATACATGTATTCAGTGATTAATCATATTCCAAAATATTAATTTTATTAGCTCAGCTGACCTATCAGTCAGCTGAGCTAATGTGATGGGTAGTCTTGATCTGTTGTCAGTCTGTTCATCGGTGTCCACAATTTACCTTTTCAACTTTTCCAATACCACCAGTTAGATTCACTATAAACTTGGTGGGAATTTACCTTTGGTGGTCTCTATAAAGTTTGTTCAAATGGTCATGCTGCAGTGATTTTGAACTTTTAACTAATTTTTTGGTTCATTTTTGGGGGCAAAATCTGAAGAAGAAAAAAGAGAGAAAAATGCCAGAACCAAGACGCCAATTACATGTGTACATTTAAACTGCATTAAACACTTCTTGGGCTCCCTACACCTTTATTTGTTCAACATGTGGTGCTACAACTTTTTTCTTTTTCATGTTTTCGCAATTTTTGACTTCCCCAAAGCTGTCACTCAGAGTATGTTGAAACTTGGTGGAAATTAGCTTGTGGGAGGATTAAACAAAGTAGTTCACTGGGTGGTAATATAATGGATCCCTTATTTTTTTTACAAATTTTTGGGGTTTGGGTAATTTTTGGTTAATGCATGCATTCCCATTGATTACTCTGCAAGTCAATGGGGATTGCAGTGGTAATTCACATTCTTGACTTTCCCAAAAACCGATAACCAGATTCACTGCAAACTTGGTGTGGATCTTCCTTGGGTGGGTCTTTGCAAAATTTTTAACATGTTCATGCTCCAGTTATTATTATTAATTTTTTTTAAAGGTTCACTTTTGGTAAAATCTTAAACATTCTTCTTCTCCAAAACCCCCACTCCAATTGCTTCCAAACTGCACAGGGACACCTTCTGGGGACCACCAGGCCTTAATTTTACAAGTGGCATGGTGTTTTCTTTTTCTTCTTTTTTTTTTTTAAAAAACAATTTTTGGGGTGTTGTCATTATTTTGGACTTCTCCAAAACTATCACTCAGATTGAGCTGAAACATGGTGGAAAGGAAGCTTAAAGCAGACTGAACAAAGTTGTCCATTAGGTGGCGATACTCTGGATCCCTGATTTTCAACAACTTTTCAGTCAGGCTGCTTGTAATTTAATGTGCACATACATAGAAAAAATGCATACTTTATTCAATTCGACCGTTTGACCAAAACACGATTTTCTTTTTTTTTATATATTGTTTTTTTCTTTTTTTGGACAAAATCTTCTCAAAAAACACCATGTCAACTGCTTTAAAATTGCACAGGGACACTTCTGGGTACCCCTGCACTTTAATTTGTTCAACTGGTGGCACTGTGATCCCTTTTTGTTTTTGTAAGAATTTTTGTGTGGTTTTGCTCTTTTTGACTTTTCCTCCAAAACTGTACATTGGATCCTCTTCAAATATGTTAGAAATGTACCTGGACTTGACCTCCACCAAAGCTGTCCACTACAGGGTGGTGCTGTCATTTTCTGATATCTGTCACAGTCCTCTTGTCTTTATGAACTGAAGTTGAAAATTGCACAGTCCTCTTGTCTTTATGAGCTGAAGTTGAAAATTGCTAACAGATGATACTATAACAAGCATACCAACTTGGGGGAGAGGAACTTTATACACTTGTTCATCCTGCCTTCAGCTGAGGATGCCAGCTTTTACTTGACTTAGTCATGTGAATCCAGCTGTAACTTTACAGTACAGAAACATCCACTTGGTGGGGTTCGATCAGTGCATTATCTGTAAGGTTAATTTCTCAGGATATGCTTTCCCAACTGTACTGCAATTTTGAAAATGTATTTAAAATTCACTGTAGATATATGCAGTAGTATGGCACTTATATTAATGTTGCACTTGTCTTTAGTTCGTTGCACAGAAATCGCGACACTGACTATGTGTGGCTTGGCTGTGTGTCTGCTGCTCATTTTGTGCTCCTGAGAAAAGGATTCAATGAAAATATACTTCTAGATATATGCAATTAGCTGCAAGTCCTTGCCAACAGGAAATACTGAAACCAAACCATACTTAGCTTCTACTTTAGGTGAACCATTTTGAAATAAGCCTTTCTTTACCAAAGAAGTAAGAGAAAACCCTAACTGAACATACTTTACCAATTGACTAAATAAAGACAAATTTCCTCATAAGCACCAATCACCATGATCATTCTACATGGTATGACACCTGTAAATTACTCCAATTGTAAGACCAGGTACCTGGTGAGAGGGTTCTGACAAGGGGGTGACCACAGCTATTAACAACTACATATATTAGCTAGATCTCGCCATGCTTGTACAATGGCAGACCTCCTGTTACAAACTAACTTTTGAGGTGTGTGTGTGTGTGTGTGTGTGTGTGTGTGTGTGTGTGTGTGTGTGTGTGTGTGTGTGTGTGTGTGTGTGTGTGTGTGTGTGTTTTAATTTTACTAATTGGTTTCATTCGAGTTCAAGCACTCAAATATCTATGACTGGAACTATAACTAAGAACAACATGCATTAGCTAGATCTCGCCATGCTTGTACATTGGCAGACTTCTTGTTACAAACTAACTTATGAGGTCCTAAAATTTTGACATGGTTTTTTTTTGTTTTTTTTGTTTTTGTTTTTTTTTCAATTTTACTGATTGGAACTTTGATTCAAGTTCAAGCACTCAAAGATCTATAACTGGAACTGTGAGAGAAGAAAGTTGTGATTAGTGATGAGGTTGGGAGATGATAGCACTCTTATAGTTCCTGATCACCACTTCGACAACATAAATCAGGAAGATACAAGATACATTTATAACACTCTCCCACTTCAACAATGGCCTACATTGTCTGGAAGTTAAATCAATGTTATCTACTTTTCACAGTGTTTTCACCTAAATATTTTATTTAAAGGAAATATTCCAAATGAAGATTGTAGGCCAGGCCCAACCAGACTGTATGCCCAAACATTCACAACTTTCCTTTACAAGCCTGCACCATAGAAAGTCGTTGACTCAAGTCTTATTCTAAGAAGGTAAGGGTTAAAGCAGAAGTATATGACGCTGAGGAGCCACAGCTGACCTGAATACTCTGTTCACCATGATGCAAAAATGTGTGCCACTGCAGGTTATTACCTCTGGCACTGTAACGCTTCATAACTGTCAACATTACTGGTCATAGATATGCATACATGCATGTCTGCCAGAATGACATGAACAATGCATTTTTTCACACACTGTCTGGTGATTATTTCAGATACTATTACATATGGAAGACAATGGAACTTGCTGTGAAAGACAAGTTTGGTGAACCAGAAAAGCAATTTCTCCAGGAAAACATAACACCGCTTGTAGTGTCCGATGCAGAAGTTCAGGTGGCACAACTATAAACAAGTTTGAAAGTGAGGGATAAGGTAGCTAGTAAAATACAAGTCTATGTTCATGCAGTCCCTTGCAAAACCATCCAAGCAAAATAATCACATGAGAATACAAGTCTTAAAAGGTTGGGTCTGGTAAACTCCCTTTGCTGCTGACTAATGTACATTTTCAGGTACAATAGCACAGTTTCTGTTGGCTGCTCAACCATCCCCATGAAGAATGTCTGTGCAATACAAACAAGGGGGATTTGGGTGATACTTTATATCAGATGAATTTAGTTGAGTACAAACTGGTGACACAAAGCTTTCCCTCCGCTGACTGCATTTTGATGCAGAGTCTCTCTCTCTCTCTCTCTCTCTCTCTCTCTCTCTCTCTCTCTCTCTCTCTCTCTCTCTCTCTCTCTCTCTCTCTCCTCTCTCTCTCCCTCTCTCTCTCCCTCTTTCCATCTGTCTGTCTGTCTGTCTGTCTGTCTGTCTGTCTGTCTGTCAATCCACTGTTTTCAATATTTCATGCACAGTAAAAAAAAGAAAAGAGGCAGAAAAGGTAACTAACTGTTTACAATTGGGGCACATATATGCAGCAGTAAATCTATAGTAATTTTTTATCAAAATGATTAATGATGCATTTTCAATCTACAGTGATTTTTTTTATCAAAATGACTATTGATGCATTTTCAATCAATTTTGAGGCTATAATGAAATACAGAAGAAAACAAACTGGAAATTTGCCTAATGACTTTTTATGATTTATCTCAGAAAGCCCCATAGATGTGAGAAATCCATGTTTTTTGGTTGTTTGTCTGTCCATCTTTCCATCCCAATGTGTCCATCCATCTGTCAACATGGTGTCTCAAGAATGAAGGTGCACACTGTCCTCATATTGGGCACAAAGTTACCTCCTCTGGTAGCTCTGACTGAACACATTGTCTTGCAGGTTTTCCCCACTCCACTGCAGTATGCTGAATACTATTTGGAGCTTTCTCTTCTTTGGATGCCACTTCATCTGGCTAACACAAGCTTGCTAGATTTCTGGGAGATTGTGACCTATCAATTGATCAGCATATATCACGCAATTTTGGTTCTCCAGTGATGAATGTTACCATCATGATAAGACCATGATAAGACATGCTTGCTTGGACAAATTTTACTCAAATTTGATACAAAAATTACCTCATCAGTCTAAGGTGAACCGATTAGATTTCTGGGTCAGTGTAACCTATTTGCTGAGACATCATGTGTACATCATCCAGTCAAGTTTATTACCATGATATTTTAAAAATTGTTGGACAGATTTTGCTCAAATTTAACACAACAGTGTTACATAAGGCTTAAAAGAACTGACCAGATTTCCAGGTTTATACATGTACATTGATCATTGTGACATGATTACAGGGTGATACACATCAGCAATACTTCTCCTGTGACCTTTGACCCTGCGATAGTATGTGAACACCCTCCAGGAGGAAGACACAGAGGTGTCACACAGGGGAGGGTGGAGGGCATGGCTTCACATCAAGCTGTTTCAGTATTCATACAGACATCACTTCTGCCTCAGTTCAGGACAAGTAATGGGATAATGCACAGAATTCCAAATTTTCACTTTTACCAAACAATTACTAGCCTAGACAACAGGCCTTGCCTGAATGTCAAGTCCTGAGGGCAGGCATACATGCCAATACAAGCATTCCAGCTTCTGCTGTCCCTTCTCGAATATTGCTTACAAAGACAGACACCATGCATGCACATGTACTTGCCTCCTGTGCAGACTGTGTTAGATGGTGACAGCCTGTTCCAGAGGCACACATTTAGGTTCATGTGCCATGACTTCATACCTGAAGTATGAAACACATGTACCCCAGTTCCTTCACCGGAGTCCAAAGCTTGACACTGATTTCTGCTTTTGTTTTGTTGTCCTGCGCATAATCATGACTTTGCCTGTTGTACAGATTAAGGTTGCTGAATTTTGCAAAAAGAAACAGTTACATTTCATCTAACAGACTTGTCATGAACAGTTGTATTGACCAGCAACTGTAGTCAGTTCTGTGGTGTGTTGTTCATAAGGTTGTTGTCTTGTTACCTTATCCTTGTCCATGGAACGTTTAAAAAAAAAAAAAAAAATGACAAGAACTAGCAAGCTTTAATCTCTGCATAATGGGTATTATAGGTAGCTTGGTTAACCTTTATTTTTCAAAAAGTGGATCTCAGTAACTGAGAGATGCAGCCACATCATTGGCAGATGTCATGCACAAATAGTCATGGTAAATCCACTGCAATATTCTGGAGATATTCTTGTGTTGATTTATGATAGTGCTTGCTGCACTGTATCTATGGTAATACATCTTGACCAAGCATCTGATCAAGTGTCCTGAGCAGGCAAAGAATCTAGAGCAAATAACTTGGAGAACAAGATTACACACATCAGTTCCTTGGTAATATGGCCGGACACTTTTCAAGACCAGCATACCTGTCTACAAACAAAAGGTTCGGCAGAGCTTTGCTTTGCCATCCAAGATCAAGGCTAAAATTTCAATACAATGAATGTGTAACATTCTGACTTTAGTCTTTCAAAATGTACAACATCTTCCCTCAAAATTGTTCATTTATGATCGTAATTGCATCATTTAATGATGCGATATTGGGGTGAACAGTAGAATCTCCTAATGTACTTCAACTCAGCAAACAACTGATCTTGCAAGGTTGCAAAGGAATTTCTTAGTTTCTGGGCAATGACACTTATTTTTTACATGAAGGTACACAAAAAATGCAGGTGAATCACCATCTAAATACCTCCATCTTCTCAGTTGACTGGCTGCTCCATCATGAAAAAAACAAACAAACATGTGCTAGCTCACATGCATATATGCTCTTCGAGTCCAAACCAGAAGTTTTACAAGAAGGTTTTTCTTAGCATATGAAACTATGGCAAGATTGGGATGTCCTTGGGTTCTTCCCCACACAAACACAGTTTTGTGGATGTTCCAACATACATCAACTTATTTGGGGTTCAAGCAAAAAATGTTAATCTCCTGTACGATGCACCATAAGTTGTTTAAATTTATAATATTGTGCATGCACTTGGAAATCAAACATACATGTAATTTTTTGTGAATATTTTATCTCGCATAAACGTAACCCACATATGATCGTGTATCACAATGCCAATGTAATCAATGAGCACATTTCGTGACATTCGCACAAGTGACTCAGCTCACTTTCTAATGACACTTGATTTTTTTTTTGTATAAAGTGTAGAGAAAGCTAGTTGCAGACAACACTGCAGTGGGCAGTGGTTTCTGTAGCTTTTCAAGAGTTCACAGCAATTCAAATTGAAAGAACGCATTCAACAGTTACGAGAGGCAAAACAGGCTATTACAGAAAAGGAAATCTGAAACTAAAGACAGCATTTGTACCTGAACAAAATGGAACTCTGTAAAAGGTTTACCAGACTGAAGTGAATCTACTTTTTTATGATACAGTGTAGTGTTCTTAAGATAAAAATGTCATATTTGTATTTGTGTCTTTTTGCCCAGAACCACTTCCTAGTAGTCTAGATCCTATTCCGCAGTCCGAACTCTTTACTCTCCATAAGCTAACCTGTCCCTGTCTAACCTATATACATATATTATTCTGCAATAGGTGCAAAAAACAGGAAAGGAAGCAATACAAAATGAAAGGGAGCAAAGAAAAAGGACAGGGAGCAAAATGAAACAGAAGTGAGTAGAGATCAAGAGGCCCATAGGCCTGATGCTCTGCTGACATATAATGTGATGACCATCACCAAAAAATTCATTTTCTGAAAACCATTCCGTCCATGACCTTCAGAAATTAATCAAGGTCATCCATGTTATATTTTATGTTTGGAACGAGCGGGACTCGAACCTGCAACCTTTGGCACCAGTCACCTCGCTGAGATGGGAAACGTGTAATATCAAACTTTCACATGATACACATTTGTGGTTCATTTTGTATCATTCAGCTTATTCTTGACCAACATATTGAATTAAATGTCCTTTTTAAAGTGCTTAAGGATCTGAAAAATAGGTCAAGGTCACATAATTTTTCAGTCATGGTGACCTCAGAAATAGGTTACCAAGTTGAGCTTTATTTGCAATGTACTCAATTGCAAGCTGCACCCTGCTGTTACAAAATCACTTCTTCCAACTTTACAAGACTAACAAAAATAAGTTCAGGTCATTGATATTATGTAACATATTAGCAATGGACATGATCTCTATATCCTATAAATTTGACATGTGTAATTGAATTATTTTTCAAGACATGGAATTTACATCTTTCAAACTATTTGAACTTATAGTTTTTGTCAAAATATAGGTGTATCATAATGTGTTAGATTTTGACCTCATCCACAATCTCACTAAATTTCATGAGGATCTATCAAACATTAAGGACACCAAAGTGGTCACAACAATTTCACATTTTGATCTACATATTTTATAATACTGCAGAAGGAACTCCCAATATTGAACTCGACCTAGATTTTTATACACTTGGTAAGTCCTGAAATTGATATGGGGCTATCTTCAAAACCGTGGACTGTATTGTGCTCACAAGTAAAGTTTACAGACAGATATATGTGATTGCATTGGCTCTGCAGCCTATGGTCAGCAGAGCTAAAAAAGGTCTGAAAGCAAAACAAAAAGGCAGAGTAAATATCCCCTCCATTTTAAGCTGCAGAAAACACTGAGTGGTTAAACACACAAAAAAAATGTCAATTATTTACTTGGAGATTCTTTTTTTCCTGAACAAACTAACAATCAAGTTATCATGACCACCTTTTCACATAACTGCAAAGACTTTTCTGATCAAGTCCTGTAAATTTTTAAGCTGAAAATCCAATGAGGCTTGACAACAAACTGTGCTGACCTGTATATCTGGTAGCTAGCTCACTGTATATTGGTGGTCATATTATTCTGGAAAATAAATCACTACAACCTTCCATCCATCCATCCATCCATCCATCCATCCATCCATCCATCCATCCATCCATCTATTATATTACATTACATTACATACACACGTGTGTTTTGCTCCACACAGTTAAGTTTTGAATACAACAGCCAGTGTTACCTGTGTAGTAAGGCCACCCTCTTCTGATTAGTACTCCACTACTTATTCCCACAACATATACATGTAGGTCCTTTGAAAAATAGCCAAAATCACAAATATCGTATCAGAATTTGTGATCTGCACAGATAATTCACATCAGCTCCTCCTGAGCATAATTCTTCTGGCTGAACCAATCACAGGAACACAAAAGCTTGGAAAGAGACAACAGTGATATGCAACACATTGTATTAACTGGGTTAAGTTTTGTCCACCATCTGTGGGTGTCTCTCATTGCTCCACAGCTGTGAGTACATGCTACAAAAGCAATGCAAGCCACAGGTATGCCAGCCTTCTCCAACAATGTCCACAATGACACAAGACTCGGCGTACAATTAAAATTCAGCTGCCTTGATTCCCACAAGACTGATTTCACCCATTCCACAACAATGGATGATCATCACATGTACACAAGGCAGTCGCAGGGGAGGTACACCTCGGTAATGCTGCTACCATGTATACATACCTTTCCACTGAACTCTTTCAGTGCCAGTCACGTCTAAAGTCAATCTACTTAAGTCAGACAAGTCTGAATTATCATTAGAATCCCACATGCACATTGGGCACATTGCGCCCAATGCACACCGAGAAAAGCTGTTGACTCAGTCCGAAATTTGGCACTGAAAGGGTTAAACCTTCTGTACAGACATCCCTTTCTACTTCGATACTTTTGTGACAATACAGTCCACTTACAGTATTGCAGAATCTTACACTTCCTGATCATTTGAGTAAAGCAGATGTGAACAGTCAGTAATATACAGATATGTGCAGCATACACGACCATTCATTCAATTCCAAATCTTCACTATAACTGTATTTGTTTTTTATATGCACTGCATATGTGTATCATATGACTATTATTCACCTGTCTTGTACCTATTGACCATCAGTCTTACAAGCTCTTGTACAGGTCTCATTACAACAAAGTCACAATTTCATGATAAGAAACATGATAAATATGGGTCTAGGCCTACATTTTCTAAGTTTGAAAAAATTACATTCATGATCTGATCATTTTAGGCATAGAGGTATCAAATTTATTGAACATAATCCTGAGATGATTTTTTTTTTGTGTTTTATTTATTTACAAAAAAAAAAAATCTTGTTGATTGCTGGGTGCTTTTTGAAAAATGTTTTTACCTGCACATATACATGCTTGCGGTATACTTCTCTGTCAAATAACATCAAACTTGCAAGTTGCTGAGCACAACCAATATGGCATGATTTATGTATTGAGTTACTGACTGGCAAATTAAGCCTTCTGCCTTCTACCTGTTCTTAAATACTGACACATATGCACTGTTAACCATTTCCCCTAAGACTGAGTCAACAGCTTTCCTTGGCAAGGGTTGGCCCAAAGTTGTGCTGAGAAAAGCTGGTGACCTATGTCATGCAATCCTTATAGGTCTCATCTTCAATTCTTAACTCCTTCTACCCTGATAGAAGACCGAGTCAACAGCTTTCCTTGGCATGCTCTGAGTGCATTGTGCCCAGAGTGCACCAAGGAAAGCTGTTGACCATGGGCATAAAATTTGGAATAATCTTCCATGGAAGTTTCATCCAAAATTTTGAAAAATAATCCTTAAATTAGTAAAATGCAATTAGCAGACAACATTTAGATATTAGCATGAAAAAGCGTCATAAGGGTAGAATGAGTTAAAGTATTTTTCATTACTATTACAATTAGTCAAAAACATTGAAGCTGACAACACTTGACTGCCAGCCAGTTTTGGTCAGTTTAAAGGGTTAATGACACCACAATACTCAAAGAAACAATAAAAGCTCCAATGACCTGTTGACTCAACCATCTTGGGTGTTGCTTGTGTCAGCTAAACACAAAGGTTTGTACAACAGATATATCATGTCATTGACCCATCCATCTGGTGGAAAAGTGACTCTTATTTACATTACAGTACCTTCACTTTATTACATTCCAGACCCTGAAGGTAATGTTTCAAGGACAAAAACTCCCAAGAAATGGCTGAAATATCGCCATTCTTCAAGTGACAAACACAAAGAAAGTTTACCTAAATGAAGGCAAATCTTCAACTTGACTGATCTGTGTAGGTGTCTGGTCCAGGGGGGAAACCTGTCAAGCTAATGAGGCCCAGTTAGCTTCACTATTTTGAGTTACATACCTTGCCAATTCCCTGACACTTAAAGCCCTCATTAAAATGACATTTAATAGGTTCACTGTCAGGAACTTCACAACAAGAAAAATTAATGGCCAAAGATCAAGTCTGAAATTTAAGAACTTCAAAGTACACTGTACATGAACAAAAACCACATAAGTAGGTGTTGAATGCATGAAAATGATGAATAAGCACTTGACATATGTACCCCTAAGCTACATACAAACAATGTCCATGTATCACAGGGGGCACACACTACCTCCAGCAGTATTTTGTGCATAAAGGTTTTCTTTCTCAAAATAATATACCTAGCTACAAACAAGAAAACCAAATGAAGTCTTTAAAAGTTGTGATTCCTTCATAAGTATTAGCATTATTACAACAATGAACTTCTCATTGCTGATTGATGGCTCAAAATCAACTTAGTTTGTGAGGGAAATATCGTTCCTCCAGGTGTTTGGATTTTTTTTTTTTTTTTTGCATATCCAGTCCATTGATCCAACTTCCATCAAAAACTCTCTCTCTCTCTCTCTCTCTCTCTCTCTCTCTCTCTCTCTCTCTCTCTCTCTCTCTCTCTCTCTCTCTCTCTCTCTCTCTCTCTCTCTCTCTCTCTCTCTCTCTCTCTCTCTCTCTCTCTCTCTCTCTCTCTCTCTCTCTCTCTCTCTCTCTCTCTCCCCCCCCTCCCCCCAATAAAAAATTATAATTAATATTAAAATAAGTAAGTAAAATATTGTTGGAATTTACACACACATTCTTTCTAAACTGATAGAATACAAACATCAAGGCCTTATCACATGCTGTGTTCAGGATAACTCAAGTCAAGGATCCCAGCTGAGTCATAACTGAAGTCCTTTTCTTCAGGATGAATATTTTACAAAGGGAAGTTAAGGTATGGTCCAATCTGAAATAGGGACTTCATTTTCAGACCAGATATAACAGAAACATGAACGCCTGACATAATAAACTTTTATACCTAACTGACAGCAACTTTTGCAGAATCTACCTACACTGAAGATGGAACTCACAGTCCAAAGTTGTTGTATAAACACAAGTGTTTAGGTTTAAAAAAGGGTTTGTTTTTTTTTAATTTTGGATATTTCTCACAAACATTATAATCTCAATATGTGTATCTCCAAAAAAGTATCAGGGATTTTTCATCACTGTATCTGTTTACAATGGTCATGCAAAAATTGGAAAATGGTTGTTTTTGTGTCACATGTATTGATCAAGTTTGTGGGACTCTTCATTTTTGATACACATTTAAAAAAGAACTGATCATTTCTTAGAAAATCCCTGCAACAATTTTGCTCAAGAGGAGTTTCAGAATAAATTTGTTTTTATTTGATTAAAATCAGACAATTCATTTTTGAGAAATAGCATGTGAAGGGGACATTTTAGACTAGGTACCTATTATCGGTAATCAAGATCCAAAGCTTAACACAGTACATTGACAATCATGTTAACATTGAAACTATTTTGTTACTTTCTTCAAAGTACATTGGGGCTAGCACTTCTACATTTGGACATAAGATAGACATCATATATATCTACCAAAATGTCCTTAAATCTCAAAATGGACAGAATTATTCAAAAAGGGTTGCACATTCCCTTAAAGAAATGAAGAGAACAAGTTGGGTCTCTGATATGGCATTGGTTAATTAAGAAACTCAAGACATATACAGCAAAGGCATATGTATACTAACAAGGTGTCTCAAAGTAGCTGCTCTTCCATGATTTATGTGCACACACATTGTAGCAATTTGTCACAACACCAGCACTAGACTCATGAAAGAAGCGGTGCCTTCCCAATGTGCACCGTACATTTCAAACAACACAAAGTTCTTGAAATTGCACGTGTTGATAAGCAAAGTTCAGCTGTCAAGGTCACTTTTCAGTCTATTTTGTCCAATCAATGGAAGTTAATGTACACCAAATAATCTGAAGATTAATGAGGATGTGTAACTTGACATGCACTATGAAGGAAGTTTTGTTTCTTATTAACCATATATCATTAAAGTATGTGTGATAGGAGTGGTCGTAAGGAGTGACAGGGCTGGGGGTGAGGGTGGGGGGTGGTAGGGGTGTGAGTGGTGGTGTCAAATGAAATATATCTAGCTCTCAAATTTGCTTCCCATCCATCAAAGTCCTCCCCAAAGTCACTATGCCAGCCATGCACCTCCTTTATTTTTCTGTTGAGACAGGTGCCTGGAGAATGAAATGTGTCATCCTTCCTGTAAATGCTTGCATATTTGAACATCTGGGTGTTTCCATCCTTTTAATCCACACATGCAGACACTCAAAGTTGCCCACCCTCATGCCATTCAGACCATACAACACATGTACACAGAACATAACAGAGTCCCGCACCACTTTTTTTTTTTTTTTAAACCCTAAGAGAAAGGAAAACTTGCTTAAAAAGTGCTTGGAGACTGATGTAAACAAGTATGTATGCACTAGACAAAAAGCCCCATAACATAAATGGATAAGCATGTAATGTAATATCTGCTGGGGAGCATCAGCTGCTCATGTCAAGATTATTTAGGGGATGATGCATGCTACAGCCATTACATATAATACCATATTATCAGTATGCACCCCTTACTGAATATCAGTGTAAAACTTTGGATCGACTGAGTAATATTGTTTTCAACAAATTATGCCTGGTCCAAGTACAGTGGTACCTGCTGTATGCAGCCACTGCCATGAGCATCCACGTTGCTTTTTGTGGTCACCAGGCTTGGACATAGGAGTCAATTTCTTTGTAAAATTTACCTGTGGTGACAGATCACCTGCCAAGTCATATTCTGGACAAAAAGACACAAAAACAATATGTGGCCACTTTTCCTTGGCTGATAAAGCAGGTACCACCGTATACATAACCTTATCTATCTTACCACAACAAAACTAAGATGAATCAGCCTCATGAATGTGAAATTCTGTATCCAATTGTACATCTAAGTTTCCATCATACACATCATTATGCACTATTTAAAAAGACTGATACACTATATCAGTGTTATTATGTGCAAGTCCAAAGGATTTGGATACAATGTATTCAACTATCCATTTTTTTTTTCAACTGTGAAAGTGGTAAACTTATACCAGTACAAACTTCTAAACATTTCCCTTCTGCACTGGAATAGACCTCCCCATTCTGTATTCTGATAGTCTCAACAGATGCTGTATATTTAAACAGATTTCCACTTTTTTCCCCCAACCAAGTTGGCAAAAAAAAGTCTTGCCAGCCATGCAGTGTTCCCTTGGCATTGAACTGGGCCAGGGTTATGACCTGAAACCAGTTGTGGAAGCAGCAGTTATGTGGTGTACAACTAATTTTCATCTTCCACACATAATAGGTCTGAATACAACATAAACGTGGTCTAATCACAAGTAAGCCAATCCCGACAAACATCTACAATAGCCATCACAGACTCTACAGGATGTAATCTGTAAATCTAATGGTCTCATCACCTAAACATTTATGAACTCTCTTGCATTCTTCCTGTTTGCAAAATTTTAAAGCTACATAATAATAATAATAATGGGCTGGATGTACGATAAACCCATAAACATGCCACTGTAAGTGTACAAATAACAAAATTTGGGCATTTCTTCCGTTTTGATCATGTGTATAGATGGGTTGGAATGGTCTAGCAGCAAAAATGTGCATCAGTGTATCTGCTGAAAATTGATATATATGTAATATAATCTGCTGACAACGTAAGAGTTGTATAATTTGGGGAAAGAAGACAAGCAACTACATAGTTGTAAGGCTTTGCTCTGCTCTGCACGTTAGTCTCTAAGATTCAGTGGCAAAATCATAATGACAAGAGTGCTGGTCAAAAGAGAATATTTTCAGAAAAATATGGTTAAACTGTTTTCTACATAAATGAGGTGCATTATCACCATCCAACATAAAATCAGGGATTGATTTACTTTGTGGCCCACTAGATGCAAAGTTTTTCCATAAAACTCGATTATGATCCTAAAATATGAAAAAAAGGTTCCCCCAGGCTTTTAACACAGACAAGCTACTATAAAATCAGCATGTGCATGTCAGCTGACATAACACAAGCATGTCTCTGTTTTGTTTTATCAGCTTTATATCATACGTGTAACTCTCTGTCTTCTTTTAGCCAAGGTTTACAAGACAATTCTCACCTGACAGTGCTCTCAGTGTTGTCACTGCTGCTTTGTGAACATGAGGATACAGATCTAAGTAATCCGCGAGGTAGAGGTTGGGGCTTCAGATTGTTCTGGCCAATTTTGCAATTGGACAAATCTCCGGCAGCATTATTACTACAGTTAGCTGGTAACTTTTGAGGCAGGCGGGGCCTTGGTTTCACCGGTTGCTCTACACTATGTGGCTCTTGTTGAGGGACATGCCTAACTGGTAGATCAGGCAACGGTTTTTGCTCTTCATGCTCCTGCCCCCAATTCACCAACAAGGGAGGTATGAGGGGACTGGCAGGTTCTGGGGGCAGGACTCGTATCCTTGGGGTGGGGCAATCAGAATAATATGCTTGGCGCTTTGCAGGTGTTGGCCGTTTCGTTGAATCTTGATTTAAACTACCAAACACAGAAGGCATAACCTGTACCCCTCCAACAGGCACATGTTTCTTGGCCACACCCACTCCATTGGTTTTACCATGCGTGGGGCACCCATTGTCAGGATCTGCATCTGATTCCTTGAGGTCCCAGTCATGTTGGTCCCACCCATCTGTTTCCTCCTCCATCCTATCTTCGGCATCACTTTGGGAACTACTGGGTATATGACCTGGCATTGTCACACAAAGACTCTTCCAGCTCCCCTTGCATACAAATATATCACAGTTTGCAATGTAAATAATGAAGTAAATAGGGGATGTCCTAAATGTGCCCCTGGAATTGCCACATAGCTGCACTCATTTAGCTCGACTGCTGTACACTTTCTGCTGACATGGATTCTAGCACTTTTGACGTCAGAACTTTCCCGGCAAAGATATATCAACTCCTTTCTCTGTGACTTAATCTTGTTTCATCCTTTGCTGAAAATACTCTGCCTTTTTTCCAAGTTTAGTCACAGAGATGGCATCGCATGAAATGTATTTCTTGCAGTATGTGGACCCTGGCCAAGACAGAACTCACTGACACCAATCCACACAGACACTGTGGCAGAGGTAAACTGATCCCCTCACTTATGTCTGGGCAGCAGCCACATGTCCACAGGCTCAGCAAATAGCAAGGTCCACAGAAACTGGATCTCCTCAATGAATTATGATATTGTTGTCAGGCTGTTAATTAGGAGAAGCACTGTATCCAGTTCTGAAAAATAAACTGATAGAGATATCCAGCAAGTCCAAGATAATGTTTACAGTCTGGGCAGGGCCATCTGCAGCTTAGCTTAAGTAGATACTGTTGAGGGTGGGCTGAATGGTCAGCCTAATACTCTATTACATCACCAGTCACACTCAATACAGCATCCATAAATCATTAGTCCCAAGTCTTGTGATATAAATATCAAACTGGACCACTTCAAGTTGACCCCAGAATCTCAGTACTCCATTGGCTTCCTTGATCTGCTCAGCACAGAACTAATCATAGTTTTCCTTTCATGTGCTTACTTGTCTACTGTGAGGGTGTTCTTCACCTGATCTGCATTCTTTCCATGACTGGCCTGGGGTCTGCTCTCTTGGGAAGTATAAAAGTCAACATCCTGCAGAGATTCGTATGTATGGTACCAGCACGCTCCAAGACGGCTTCATCCAACTGCTGTAACTTGAATAGCCTCATCTGAATTCAGCAGTTTCATCCTTTCCTTTTTCTTATCATTCCAAAGGGGCTGTGGATGAATACAGCAACAAAAATGCACAAGGAGCCGGTGAGTAAATCAGGCAATCATATGACCCCATACTCTGAATTAACAGTACTACCAAAAAATCACTGCTGGCAAATTTTCCAGGTTTGTCCATGCAAGACTCACTGCATGTATAGAAGAGCAAGGTCATGAATTCAACACATATGAACAATACAATAGAGCCACACACCACTTCCCTCTCACACACTGAACAGGAAAATCTCATGACTATGCAATATTCGTGGGCTGCTGACCCCTGAAATTTAATTTCCACTATAACTGAAAGTGGTACGTGAATTCCAGCATACCATAGGTAAAAACAAAGAGTTTGTTTCCTGGTAGCCTGGAGTGAAGTTGTCTCACTAGTCAAAATGTTAAATGTTTTGTGCCCTGTTTACTGCTATGGCCATGTGATACCTGACTCAGAATTGCCCCAAGCTACATATACATGGGGCCTCTTTACATGTCCCATACAATGACAAGTTTTTCTCGGCTGACAATTACCACATAAATACATATGCATTGTATTGCGTGCAAGTCTATAGCCATTAAGTTCACCAGCCTATTTGCTATTGGTTGTTTGACAGCACTTTCATGCTTTATGAGGCCAAGATGAAAAATTCTCTGGACATGCCGGATTTAACTAAAGTATTTTATATACATGTTTACACTTTGAAGACCAATCTTGGTAACAATTTCAAAGCTAGCCTGAGTATTTTCTGAAGTATATCAAAGCTTTGTTTCACTTTGCAATATGCTTTCTTTTTTTGTGTGTTGTATGGCCCAAAGAATAAATGCTGTATATGTACCTCTCACCAGGTGTAGGCATAGATGGGGGGGGAGGGGGGGGGGGGAGGAGGAACAGACATATTTATAAATATACACTGTGTTTTTTGTAAGCCAGTTGCACAGGTTGCAAAAAATAAAAAACACATTTTTTTTCCATGGCTGCCTAACATGTCAGCAAGCTTGTTATAGAATGAAAACACCAGTGGCTAGCTAGCTTAATACCTATCACACTTCGGGCACTCTATACTTCAGACTTCCAGCTCAAACACTGACACATGTTCAAACAGCTGTTAACAACTACACCACCATTTATCAAAACTCAGACCATAAAACTTTTATCTTAGGCCATGGGAAGAAATTTGGTTGTGATCAACCTGCTAGGATTTACCAACATATTCAGGGGACACAGTAGAAAGTGGAAACAAAATTAACCTATAATAACTGGTTTCATCCTTACAGTTTCTTAGATTAAAACATACATGCACGCAAACACACACATGTGCATGCAAGCACGTACACACATACAGTGTCACTATCTTGAAGCATATCATGTATTTTCACAAGCAGTACTAAAATGTCTTTATGTCTTTGATATATTACTACTCCCCCCCTCCCCCCCCCCCCCCTAATTTCTCACAACTTACAGCTATGTTTAGTAAAATGTTCAGCCCTGACCTGTTACCGAAGAATTCAAATAGGAAAATTTACACCATAATGTGGAAACACAAAGCTGTATTCATTTAAATGAGAACAAGTTTGTGTAAACTGTAGATCTGGGGTCAAGGAAGAGAATACCTGTGTCATCAACTCTGAACTGCAGATGACAAGAGCCCATCTCAAATGTAGTGATGGATAGCGATTTCTATTTCTTTCAATCTGCATGTATACCAGTATTGCATTACCAAAACACAGATTTTACAGTCAGTAGGAGAAAGCTTCCAGCAAAAAAGAAATTATTTGAGTCACTTAATAAAAGGCACACACAGGTGGTCCCCACGTAACTACTCATGACAAAAATAATAAACAAGAACACTATGACAGACCTGTGTTTAGTTGACCTTCCATATACAGACTGGTAATTCTTGGGATAAAATTTCATTTTGGGCTTAAATATGCTTGCAATTAAAGGTTATCAGAGATATATATGCCCCTGCCTTGGACGGATACACCACACAAGGTGAGTGCTTCCTGCAGACTTGCTAAGGTCACCTTGCGATCTTATGAATGCATTCAAGGTCACTTGCATACATGTAATCTTAGACCATTACAAAGTACAAAATCACAGCTCAAATAGTTCTTGAAAAAGAAGTTACACAAAAAAAAATATGTGTTTCCCCATGACCTTAAGAGTTAAGCGAGTCATTAACTAATTAACTGCACATTTCAGGATTATAATCATGTACGTGTACAATATCAAAGCCCCAGCTCAAATAGCTCTTAATCAGAACAGTTGTCACCAACACACTGCCTACTACCCGCCCCCCCCCTCCCCCGGTACATGGGTCCTGTGACTTCAAAAATGAGGCTAAGTAAGTAACCAAGGACCATCCTTCAAATTTCTACGTCTTATGAACTCAACTATTTCTCGAGTTACCACCCAAAATCTTGCTTTATGAAAACTGCCCTGTGATCTTCAGAATTACAACAAAAATCATGATCAATGAAAAGCTTGTGACGTATTGAATCCACTTAGCAGAAATTCACCCAATGGTTTTGTAGAAGGGCACATATTCCTGCATTTACACTTGTATCCCTATGCTAAAAATGCTAACAGGGATGAAACCACCATTATATTTACTGTATATTTTCATATTAGCATAAAGGCGTATAACTTTTGTTGCATCACTTTTTAAAATAAAGTATGTAGTTGGTGTTGTGCAGGCACCTTTCACTGAAAACATTCAACATAAAAAAGGCGAGTCTATAGATAGAATCAAAAGTTATGCCAGTGTTTACCTGTCATAGCCAGGAAACACGTGCTCCGAGCACGGCTTGCCAGCATTACGTCACTGTGTATGAATATGTGATTTGCCCTCTGTTTATAAAACTCATCATGGAAAAAATATCTGTCAAACCATACAACACAAACAGGCTGATAAGTTCATGTAATAGTCTAGCTGAAACAGTGGGTTAATTATAGGTAAATGGCCCCCAGAGGTGTCAGCACAAGACAACCAAGAACTATGTAGTGCGGTAACCTGCAACTGATTGGCTGCAATGGCGTATTCATACCAACATGTATATACCCTTACTGATCATCATGTCACTTCAAAATTCAGCAAAACTCAAGAAATGAGAGCAGCATACTCTTATGATAAAGCCTGATGGTGACCAACTTAATGTACATTCCTACTATGTTAGACATCATGAAAAGTTGTGGCCAACAAAAATTCATTTGGGCCACTGTATTTCTTTAGTGTCAAGCCAAATGGCTGGTACTTTTTTACTGATGATAAAATCAACTTTCTTCCGTTTTGGGTATAAAACAAAGTTCATCCATTTTGTGTCCTGTGATTTTCTGGGTTTTATCATGTGTGTTTTCTTCTGGCTACTGCATGATGTCCTTCTCATCCAAAAATACATATTTAAAAACAAATTTTGTTCCTCAATTTATTTTTATTAGACTTGTAATTTTAAATTATGCTGTTCATATGCTGTGCAGTGCAGAAAGTCAAACAAAATTTTTCATCTGACATATTTTGGGCAGACGAAAAGCTCTCGTGGCCTATAGAAATGCCATAGTCTTAGGCCAAAATGGCCGACACAAAAAAACTTTTCACAATGCCTGCTATGTTTGAAGATAATCAACAGGGAGCATCTTGTGTGTGAAGCTAAGAGCCTTTTGGACACTCCACACTGTACATAGGCCAACACACACAAATAAGATGGTAATCGTTGTCCCATCATGCTGCACTTTATAGGTATATTTCTGTTATGTTCCTGTTTTTTTGAAAACATCATTGCATTTGAGAACTATTCTTTCTGTTGCAGCCTCCAGATTAACCCTACCCACTCCATCCCATAAATATCAACAACATATCTGCATAAAAGTAAGTGCAAAATATTTTAAATTAAAGTACAATCATTCAATGAGGGAAGTATGCTCTTGCTGTCTGCAGCCAGTATGACCCAGATAGCTGAACTACTGACCTAATTTTGGAATAACACACCCTTGAGTCCCACTGTACATATGTTAAGTTTCACGAAAGAAAGTTCCAACATCAAGATGCTCGAGTCTAGGCATGATACATGATAGACACCAAGACCGGGCATAAGTATCCTACTATAAATCTATGAACTCCTTTCAAGATATGTCAGTGCAAACTAGGATCAGAACCATGATAGATCACCCTATGCATTGTGCCCAGCACTGTGACCACCTGATAGTACTACTTGATCCAAGCCTGTTCTGCAAGGGAAATTTATGCAAACACAGAGTCATGCACCCGGCACAAGTTCTGTGTTGGTTGCATATATGTTCCCATACAAGAAATTCCCTTAAACTATATGTTTAGAAATTCAAAGGCAAGAGGTATCCACACATCACTATATGCATGTTGATGCTACTTCTCTTCAGCCTCTTCTGTTGGCTTCTGTCAAGCAATTTAAGTACAATTGTATGGCATGAGGTCTTCCACTTTTTACCCTCGGCACATAAAGTGCCGGAGGGTATTGTTGCCCTCTTCATCGTCTGTCAGCCTTGTCGACGTTACTGTGATATCTCGAAAAATATTGACCGTAGCATTACCAAATTTTTGTCACAGAAGGATCTTATGATGGACCAGGTTCTAATCCAAAACCAGCTTCCTCTGATTATTTTTACACTTTTTATGAAACTTTTAATGTATTTATTTGAAGGCCGTCTACGTGGCCTCAACCCTGATGATGTTACTGTGATATCTCAAAAAATATTTACCGTAGCTGTACCAATTTTTTGTCACAGAAGGACCTTATGATGGACCATGTTCCTCTTGAAAACCAGCTCCCTCTGATTGTTATAACAATTTTTTATGAAACTTTTAATGTATTTATTTGAAAGCCGTCTGAGTGGCATCAACCCTGATGAAGTTACCGCAATATCTCAAAAAATATTGACCGCAGCTTCACCAATTTTTTATCAGAGATGTATCTTATTATGGACCAGGTTCCTATTTAAAACCAGCTACCTCTGATTATTTTCATATTTTTTGTGAAACTTTAACTGTATTTGTTAGAAGGCCATCTGAGCAGTGTCAACCCTGACGACATAACTGCGATATCTCGAAAAATATTGACCACAGCTTTACCAATTTTTTGTCGAAGATGCATCTTATGACGGACAGGTTCCCATTTAAAAACAGCTTCCTCTTTGTATTTATTTATAAAACTTTAAAGTATTTATCTTCAAGGCTGTCTGAGTGGTACACAAGGGAATGACGTTATTATAATATCTCAACAAGGATCCAACAGAGCTTCACCAAATTTTTATCAGAGATGCCATTATAGGTGACCCCATTCCTGTTGAAAACCAGCTTCCTCTTATTACTAACTTGTTATGAAGCTTTTGAAATATTTATTTGATGGCTGTCTGAGTGACACACAGTAGAGTGGTCTCTGTCAAACTCTTGTTTCAAGATGACGTCTACAAGTGCTATATGCATGGAATTTTCCAGGAAAGATTTTGCTAACTTCAGAAACATCACAATGGCCAAATAAATATCCCGGTTTTATGCCAGTTTTGGGTGGTCAGACACCACAAGTAAAGGGACAAGAAGTGATCCATACCTCAAATGAAGTTGAGTGACTTACATATGCATGGATCATAATGCTTAATGGATCGAATTGTGCCTTTTTATGAAGAGGAGAAAATATGTTGAAAATTATGCAAATAAGGTTGCATTACAGAGTTTTTAATATCTTCAAAACTATAATAGAAAGAGATACCATTACAAGATCTGCCTGGATGTTATTGAATATTCTGCATCTAGCACATATTGAAAAGTTGCAGCATTTAAAATCATGCCACAAGAGGCATCTCAAAATTTCACCTTTTAATATTTGTTAAAAAGTATACTAGATACAGATTTCCTTTCAATTTCGAAACATACTATACATCTGACATTGTGCATGAATGGTGAACAAAAGTTGTGGCATGTCTAGCTATTTAGGGCTACCGGAATGTTAATTCTTGAATACCGTCAAGTCAGGGCTCTACATTTGCCAGCACATGACAAGTCAAATTCTAATACTGTACAGGCAAATTAAAATTTCAAAACACTACCCGTGAGGTCAACCAGAAATTTTGGTTTTCTAAATGAGATTTTCCTAGATGGACTTGCAAGTTTGAATGGAGGGCTTGTAATATGCCAAAACTACTCATTTTGAGGACTGTTCTGCAGTTCAAAAGAATTGTTGAACCCTGCAAGTACAATAGATACAGATCTACTTCCCCAATTCTATCTATTTCCACTGATAACTGAGTGTCCAATGAATACTTGAACCAGGTAGAGTGAGGCGGCATCCAAAAAGACACAAGAATGCCAGCAACTGTCAGCTAATGAAGATTAAATTGAAATTGTAAATGTAAAGTAATCTCGAAGGGTCAACTGTAAAAAACACCTTAAGAAGCCCCATACACATGTACATTTACATGGTTTCCTACTGATGTTCAATTGTTTGTACAGCTGAACCAGTCAGATAAGGTCTTACCAAGGAGGCTAGACGTGTAGCCTCCTATACGTATAGCCTCCTATACGTGTAGCCTCCTATACGTATAGCCTCCTATACGTATAGCCTCCTTGGTGTTACTTAGCTTGAATATATGGGTAAAGATTGATCTACACATAAATGTAAATCGGTACCAAATATTTGACCAAGTGACCTAGTTTTCTAAATGAAGCACTCTGAGTTGAGACTCACATTTAGTCCATTCCTACGATGTTTGAAGCAGATGTACGAGGTACTAAGAGCCCACAGAGATAGTGTATTTGATGGATGTTCATGCGACCCAGATACCTGACTTTGTGACCTAGATTTATTTCATGGCACACATTTTTGTCTTCATATGTGGCTAAGTGAATTTTTGCAAAACTAAGTCAAACAAGTAATAGTGAATTTTGGTAAAACTAAGTCAAACAAGAAAGATTTTATTTTCTATTGACATACAATACATGAATTCATCACTGTGACAGACATTTGGCCAAACGCCCATCACTTATGCACATTTTGAAACTAATCTGACAAAAGATGCGAGATTAGTTGCAGATACAACAAGTTCAGGGTAAGACATAAATGCACTGAAGGACAGACAAAAAGGAAGGACATAAATTATGCTATTGCAGAGGCATTTTAATATTTAAATATGGAAATACCCAGGAAATGCATATACTAAATAGCTCACTTCATTTGAGCATGCACATGCTCTACTTTGTAGACAAACAGACAGATTCACTGAGCAACTCTTCTTTCCTAGTTGTGGTAGTGATTTGCTGTGACCTGTCCCACTGCAACTAAAAACAGTGGATAACCTCATAAGCAACTGAACTTTTGGGATGTTTGGTTGCATATAACTAGTACATCTTTGGGAATACATAGTAACATTATTTTCATTTGAAGGCTTTCATATTCAAGGAAAGATCTGAGAAAGAACTTGATGAAGCTGGTCCAAAGCTGCTACTGTCTAGGACCAAGGACCATCACACCCTATCAATAATTTTTGTAGCATTTTCAAAGAAATTTACAATTATTTCTATTATCATATTTTCAATATAAATTGTTGCCTGCTAGACAGACTGACCTTTTCGTTTTTTCTCCACTCCACTGGAATTAACATGGAGCTTGGCCTGGTGAGGATGCAACATAAATTGATACCATATCCTTGAAATGGAAACAAGAAGGGAGATACCTTCAACTTTACACATCTTTAGTATACTTTTTATACTTGGAGGAACTATGCATATATACTTTTACTCTAGGAGTATACGCCAGATAGTTACCAACCTGAAGAATAATTGACATGCACCACAAGCTACTTACGTAATGCATCACTCCTTCTGCAGCATATTCTCACCATTACAGACATTCACAAATACCACCCAAACATAACCATAATATAGGTGTATGCATGAATCATCCCCCCAGGTCAAATGCACACAGTTCATATGCAAATGACCAAAATCAGACTTTAATCTGAGCATCTTTGTTCAGTTATGGAGCAGTTTGCCAAATTTCTCAAATAATCTGCATTCTATCTTTGCAATTTGAGTAAATGTTTACTTTTTTGTGGATGGCCAGACAATTAGACAAATAGGTGTCCAAGGATTGTTATCTGGCTTGGCATGACAATCAAAATGCACACTCGGATTCAGTATCACACACATGCATTATTCTAGGCTAATCACAATGAAACCAAACCTATTTTGTTTACTTCTGTCTTTGTTTTGCATTTTCCTATTGCTATAAATCTCCGACATAAAATAAATAACATAATTGTAATGGAGAATCAAATTTCTGTTGCTCATACAAAAATATGGCACCATTCACAGTTGTTGGGGTTTTTTTGTTTTTTTGTTTTTTGGTTTTTTTTTTTTTTTTTTTGCACAGTTATTTTTGCACATGGCAAATGCCACACTGTTTTCCCAACACAAATCTTTAAAGTAATTGTATTGGCTGGCATTGACTGAGGTCACGCCTTCACACCTACAATGAGGTCACCTACTCTCTTACATTCCACTACTACTGAGAGTATTCAACTGCAATATGTCCAGAAGCAATTTCACCTGTCGATTAATTAATTTCTTTGTTCGTCTTGGTCATGTTGGACAAACAAATAAAGCAATGTGTCTTGGCTTTTACTGCTCTCCAGACTGGAGTAAAGGCTTACAGCTACATAAAGATCGGATCAAATTATTTCTGTTCAGGTCATTGTTTTTTAATACAAAAATTCAAAAGCTGTTGATCACAGCCTGGGAATACATACAAAGCTCTATGTGCCCTTCATAGACTGCACATAAGATTACACAGAATGATATAGACTATTTATCTAACCTATTCTAATCATGCAAATTAAAGTGAATGTGTGTTACTTACTGTAGATTTGACATTTCTTTGATAACAATATGGCACAGATCATGGGGAACTGGTATCATAGAAGATGTGTTCCAATACAAAACAAATTAAACATACCAATTACTGATATCAAATACCATGATTACCATTGTGGCTGAAGTCCACCTGGTGGTCATATAAAACATTTGGTAACCTGCTGCAGTATGTACATTAGTATTTCTTCTTCAAGGGAATGAAAAGTAATAAACTGCATAAGTCAATTTTTGTCATGCTTTTCCAGTCACGATTAAATTCACTACAAATATTCCTTATAACTGTTTTTGGATTGGTGACAAAAAAGTTCAGTTGTGTGAACAGAAGACCCTAGAAACATTCATATACTCGTCAAAGAATGAGTCCCAACCTTACTTCAAACTCAAATGTACTTTCCTACATACTATATTAAGGAGTAAATATGGGCCAAGGCCCACCATTACCAAGATCTATTAACAAAAATGTCAGATTTGCAGCGTCAAAAAAAAAAAAGTCCATTGGCCCATTTCTGGGGGGGTTTTTTGTTTTTGTTTTTTTTGTCCATTTGCATGCAATCTTTACTTTATGGGCGTGATACAGTCCACAGCTTTCAAGTTTAAAAAGTTCACAAAATGAAGACATTTATGAGTTAAATGGCAACTTATGGTCAACAAAGCTAAAAAAGTAATATTGAGTTCTGAACACATTCTGTAGATATCGAGGTAATGAAAATGTGCACATCCGGATGGACAGACAACCCAAAAACATAAAGTGTCCCCCCAAGGGGCAAACCCTTAAAAATTAGAACTCTACAGTATCACCACATGCTTTGCTTAACCCTCCCACAAGCTACATTTCCACTTAGTTTCAGAAGAATCTATGTGACGTTTCTGGAGGAGTCAATAAAAGCCTTAAAACTCCAAAGTTTTGTGGGTTAAAAAAAAAAAAAATGCAGCAGCACATATTTTAAGTCTGGGGGTCCCCACAAATGTTCTGATGCAATTTCAGAGCAATTCGCTTGGCAGTTTCAGAAATTTTGCCCCCCCCAAAAGAAACAATTCATTATAAATTCAAAGATCACTGTAGCACAACCATCTGTGATAACTTAGTAGGAACCTACCCAAGGTACATTCTCACCAAGTTGGAGTTAAATCTGGCTGCCAGTTTTTGATGGGAAGTAAAAAAATGTCAATTTTGGAGACACTGGACAGATGGACCAATGATGGATGCCTTACCACTGCAGAACCTCAGCTGAGGCAAAAATATATACATAAAAAAAATATACATGTACTAAAAAAAATCAGCACCACCAGTGGTACAAATTAAGGTCTGGGGTTTCTACAAAGTGTCCCTGTGCAATTTCAAAGCAATTGGCCATGTGGTTTTAGAGAAGATATTTAAAGATTTTGCCAAAAATTAAACAAAAAAACAACAGGACCGTGTGAACAGCCCATGCTCAGCTGACCTAGACATTCATCACACTTGTCGCTCTGGGAACTTGGGACATGATCGAGGTCAACCATGTACTGAGTAAGTCTGACCTTTATGCAAGAACACTAACATCCGCAACATCAAGGTCCCAGTTCAAGTAGTTCTCAAGTTAGAGTGAAGGGTAAAACTCATGTATGTTGCACTGTGACCCCAGAAATGATGTCAAGGTCACTCATGTACTGTCTTAATGTGACCTTCATAGAGAAACATTAACATGTGCAACATCAAGTTCTTAACTCAAAACAGGTCTCAAGTTATCATGTAAACAGTAAATTTCATGTCAGTTGTTGTGTGACCTTGAGAATGAAGTCAAGGTCCAAAAATCACTGCAGCATGACCACCTGCACACAATAGGTAGACACTCATAAAGGGTCCCTTCCAAGTTTGACACAAGTGTGGCCAAAATTATTGAAGTCATAACCATTGCAAGAAATTCCCATGTTAAACTTTCCTACTAAGGGATGGTTCAACATTATCATCATTTTTGAATTAGTACTAAGGGTACTAAATTTCATGACCCCCCTCCCTCCCCCCAAATTAGTACTTTTAAAATGATGATTTTCCAAAAAAATCATAGCAAATTGCACAAAACAGGCCAAAAATTGACCATCATTTTCAATGTTCTGTGAAAGTGTACAGACCCATTTAACCCCCTCCCCCCTTGCGTACTGTAAGTACTAATTAAAAAATGATGAAAATGTTGAACCAGCCCTAAGACTTTTTAGAGATTTTCAGAAAAAATAATAAAAGATCCAAAAAATCACTGGAGCATGACCATTTGAACAATTTGGTAGAGACCCAACTAAGGTACATTGTCAATCTGAACAACAGTTTCTTCGAAGAAGTCCAAAGTATCAATCAACATTAGAATACCTATTGACTTACATAGTAATCAATAGAAAAGGTACATTTCCCAATAAGCACTGAACTGAAAAAATCGTTAAAAACCAGGAATCAACAGCAGTGCCACCCAGTGAACAATTTTGTTTGACCCTTCCACAAGAATATATATCCACTGAGTTTGAGCTTAATCTGATTGACGGTTCTCGATGTCAAAAATAGCAAAAATACACAATAAAAACATAACAAACTAGGAAAGATGATTTGCTGCATAGCAAATCAGTCTGTGTGTCTTCAAAGCATATCGGTATGGCAATGTACAACAATTCCATAACACAGAGGTAGAAGTTGGAATGGCATTTTTATCTATGATACCTTTGAAGTTATTCAAGATTAAAAATTTATAGTGGTGCTATTTCGCATAATTTAAACTGCTACAACTTTTACTTTAAATTCATTCAGTGTGTAGTGGTCAACAAAATCTCAAATGCTGCTAATTAGCATAATTTAAATGGCTACAACTTTTGCTTTAGATTCATTACCTACACAATGGTCAATAACCCCCTAGAAAAAGTTACAATGACATCTCTACCTATAACAGTTTTGAAAATATTCAAGTTTTAAAATTTCAAATGCTGCTAATGAGCACAATTAAAATTGCTACAACTTTTGTTTTAGATTCATAACATGCGTAAATGGTCAATAACCCCCTAGAAGAAGTTGGAATGACATCTCTATCTATTATACTTTTGAAGATATTCAAGATCTAAAATTTCAAATGCCCCCCATTTGCAAAATTTTAAACATCTTCATTCCTCTTCATAAAACGGTCGAACTTCTTGTATGGAGGTACAATCACGCCAAGTTTGGAGTTTCTATGCATAACAGTGTCTGACAAAAGTGTCCAACAAATTCACTAGTAAAGAAGAAATAAACTAGAAAAGATGATTTGCTGCATAGCAAATCAGTGTGTGTGTCTTCAAAGCATATTGGTGTGGCAAGGTACAACAATTTCATAACACAGGAGTAGAAGTTAGAATGACATCTCTATCTATTATACCTTTGAAGTTATTCAAGATTCAAAATTTTGAATACTGCTGATTTGCATAATTTAAATTGCTACAACATTTTTGCTTTAGACTCATTACATGTGCAATGGTCAATAACCCCCTGGTAGAAGTTGAAATGACGTCTCTATCTATAATAGTTTTGAAGATATTCAAGTTTTAAGATTTCCAATGCTGCTAATTAGCATAATTTAAATGGCTATTTTTGTTTCAGATTCATAACATGGCCAATGGTCAATAACCCCCTAGTAGAAGTTGAAATGACATCTCTATCTATAATAGTTTTGAAGATATTCAAGATTAAAAATTAATTTCAAATGCTGCTAATTAGCATAATTTAAATTGCTACAACTTCTGTTTTAAATTCATTAGATGCGCAATGGTCAATAATCCCCTAGAAGAAGTTGGAATAATAGCTCTATCTATTATACTTTTGAAGATATTCAAGATTTAGAATTTCAAATGCCTCTAATTTGCATAATTTTAAACATTTTCAATCCTCTGTATAAAATGGTCAAACTCCTTGTATGGAGGTACAATCATGCTAAGTTTGCAGTTTCTATGTATTATAGTGTCCGAGAAAAGTGTCCGAAAACAAATTTGCTGGTAAAAAAAGAAAGAAAGAACTAGGAAAGATGATTTGCTGCATAGCAAATCAGTATATGGGTCTTTAAAGCATATTGGTATGGCAATGTACAACAATTCCATAACAAATGAGTAGAAGTTGGAATGGCATCTCTATCTATCATAGCTTTGAAGTTATTCAAGATTTAAAATTTCTAATGGTGATATTTAGCATAATTTAAATTGCTACAACTTTAATTTTTAATTCATTAGATGCACAATGGTCAACAACCCCCCAGTAGAAGATGGAATGACTTCTCTATCTATTATAGTTTTGAAGATACTCAAGTTTAAAAATTTCAGATGCTGCTTATTAGCATAATGTAAATGGCTACAACTTTTGCTTTCGATTCATTTCATGCGCAATGGTCAATAACCCCCTAGAAAAAGTTAGAATCAAATCCCTATCTATAATAGTTTTGAAGATAATCAAGTTTTAAAATTTCAAATGCTGCTAATTAGCATAATTTAAATTGCTACAACTTTTGTTTTAAATTCATTAGATGTGCACTGGTCAATAACCCCCTAGAAGAAGTTGGAAGGACATCTCTAGCTATTATACTTTTGAAGATATTCAAGATTAGAAATTTCAAATGCCCCTAATTTGCATAATTTTAAACATCTTCATTCCTCTGTATAAAACGGTCAAACTCCTTGTATGGAGGTCATTCATAATAACTTTGGAGTTTCTATGTGTAATAGTGCCTGAGAAAAGTGTCAGACAAATTTGCTGGTAAAACAGAAAGAAAGAAAGAAAGAAAGAAAGAAAGAAAGAAAGAAAGAAAGAAATTCAGTAAAAACAGAAAAGTGTGTGTTGACACACACTTTTAATTAGAAAAAAATTGCAGCACCATCTGGTGGGCAAATTAAGAACCAGGGGTCCCTAGGAGTGTTCCTGTGTAATATCAAAGCAACTGGTTGAGTGATTTCGGAGAAGATTTTTTTTTAAGATTTGTCCCCCCCCCCCCCACACACACACACCCACAAAAAATTAAAAAAATCATTGGAGTATGAATTTTTGAGCAGACTTGGTAGGGACCCACCCAAGGTACACACATCCCCAACCAAATTTGAAATAAATGTGGCCCATGTTTTTTTTGAGAAGTGAAAATTGTGAATCGTGGACGTATGAAGGACTATCCTATAAATTCAGCTGACTTACAAGTCAGTTGAGATAAAAAAAACACATATTAATCCAAAATTATGGAGCATGACCAAGTCAACAAATTTGATAGAGACCCACCCAAGGTAGATTTCCTCCAAGTTTGATGAGGATCAGACAAACAGTTTTGGAGAACAAGTTGAGACGTGAAATGTGAATGGGCGAGGACAGACAATCTTATGAGCCCAGCTGACTGTATCAAGTCAGTGAGCTGAAAAAAAAGGACACAAAGATTCATGAAAGATCTAAAAATCAGTGAAGCATGGCCACTTGAAGATAATCTGCAGAGACCTACCCAAGGGAGATCCCCCCCCCCCCCCCCCGTCAAGCTTGAAGAGGATCTGGATCATGGTTTTTGGAAAGGAAGTCAAAAATATAAATAGTGGATGTGACATGAACAAGGGATCAAAAGAAAAGCTCAGTCAACTGGCATGTCAGCTGATCTAAAAATTGTGCTGCCCTAAGAAGCTATGGTAAAAAGCTATCCATGACTACCCCATTAAATGAAACTTTAGGCAGAGTTTCCCTTCACTAATACATACATATATATATATATATATATATATATATATATATATATATATATATATATATATATATATATTTTCATTTATTGATTATTGTACAATGGATTGACCAAAAAAAAAAAAAAATTCCCACACTGAAACAATAAATAGCTGGAATATTTTTCACACAGCAACCCATAATTTGGCATTTGATCCAGGCCTGTTGTGTAGCCATCTTGAGTACAAATCTTCGATTACTGACCAGTGCCAGATTGAGCACAACACAGATGGCAGTCAAACATATAACAGCTGTGCTGATCAAAGTCCTGAGTCTGCGAACAACTTCTTCATAAATCACCATGATTATTTAGATGCCTGATTGTCCTCACACAGGAACTGTATACTCTATATACACTGATCTTCCTTAGATACAAAGCTATAGTCTTAACCAGATAGGTATACGTATATATCTGTATATATATGTAAACACCTATACATTGGAGCTTGCTACCGACCTAAAATGGATGACATAGAGACACTGAAATGCTTAGACACATCTCTAAGCAGACTAACCAGTAAAGACTGTAGTATATTACTTGGTGGTGATATTAACCTACCCGGATGGGACTGGCCTAATAAGTGTTTAAAACCTAAATCCCCATTTCCTACCATCCACATTGACTTTGGACAAATTCTGAATGACAACGGTCTCAGTCAAATCGTAGAAGAACCTACGCGTCTCCAAAATATTTTGGACTTAATTATTACCAATAGACCTAATGCTATTAATAGAACCCAGATATTACCGGGAATTAGCGACCATAATGGGGTCTACACTGAAGTAGATATAAACCCACCCAAGAGGAAACAAGTGCCAAGGAAAATACCCTCATATAGGAAAGCCAATTGGGAAGCCTTTCGAACCCATGCAAGTGCACTTGTGAAGGAATTATTGACATTGATCCTTACTCGAGTGTGGAAAAAATGTGGTCCGTTGTCAAGCAAGGCATCCATTCGGGCATTCAATCTTATATCCCCAACAAGATAACAAAGACTAAGGACTCATCCCCGTGGGTTAATCAAGCACTGAAAAGGAAAATACACAGGAGAGATAAAGCACTCAAAAGGAGTAAGAAAACTGGAAAGATCAGACATGAGAATAAATTTACCAAACTAAAAAAGAAAGTCCAGCATGACCTAAGGCGGGCCTACTGGAGCTATGTTGAGGATACGATCACACCTCAAGAGAGTGACACCAGCTCATTCCATACCATGAAAAGATTTTGGAAATTTATAAAACATCAACGAACTGACCATTGTGGGGTGGCCCCACTAAAGGCCGACGGCAAACTAATTACGGATGCTAAAGGAAAGGCAACAGCATTGAATGAGCAATTTAAATCCGTCTTCACCATAGACGATGGTGACAATATTCCATCAACGACTTGCACTGCACCACCAATAGCATCGATACATATTCATACCCCAGGGGTATTGAAGCTCTTGAAAAACCTAAACCCAAATAAGGCCATGGGCCCGGACAACATTGCTCCCTGCATACTAAAAGAATTGGCTGATGTTATTGCAGAACCACTGTCGCTAATCTTTAAGAAATCACTTAAAGAGGGAAGAGTACCTGCGGACTGGAAGCACGCAAACGTTTCACCTGTTTTCAAAAAAGGACAGAAGTACGAAACCGTAAACTATAGACCAATAAGTCTAACCTGTGTTTGTTCTAAGATCATGGAACATATTGTCTGTAGTAGCCTAATGAACCACGCCAAAACTAATAATCTACTGTATCCACTGCAACATGGATTTAGAGAGATGTGATCCTGCGAGACACAACTTTTACAGTTCGTACATGATGTGGCAAATAACATGAGCAGAGGTCTCCAGACAGATGTTTGTGTGTTAGACTTTTCTAAGGCCTTTGACAAGGTCAGCCACAAGAGACTTATCAACAAACTCAAATGTTACGGCATTACTGGAGAGATTAACAACTGGATTGGTAACTTTTTGAGTTACAGACCTCAAGCAGTTGTAGTGGATGGCACCACTTGCAGCAGTATACCCGTCACTTCAGGTGTGCCGCAGGGCTCGGTACTGGGGCCCTGTATATTCCTATTCTATATTAACGACATTGCAGACGACCTAAACTCAACGGTGCATTTATTCGCCGAGGATACCATGATTTACCTAACCGTCAAAAATGACAACGACGCCAAACTGCTCCAAAAAGACCTTGACTTATTAACATCTTGGGAAGAGACCTGGATGATGGAATTCCATCCTGTTAAGTGCGAAGTAGTCTCCATCACCTGAAAGCAGTCTCCAGTCATGTATAACTACACACTACATGGCCAACCCCGTAAACATGTGGATCACATTAAATATTTAGGCTTAACCATATCCAAGGACCTTTGCTGGAACCAACATATTGACAACATAACAGCAAACGCGAATAACACCCTTAACTTCCTACGCCGTAACATCAATGTGAGTAACCCTAAAATCAAGGAGTGTGCATACAAAACTCTTGTACGCCCTACACTAGAATATGGCCAAGCTGTTTGGGACCCATACACGGATAATCTAACTAACCAACTGGAAGCAATCCAACGTCGTGCCGCCAGGTTCACTCTTCATGGATACAGGCGCACCTCAAGTGTTGGCCAAATGCTCTGTGACCTAGAATGGCAACTGTTATCTGAACGAAGTAGAATTGCCAGATTAACCCTGTTTTATAAAATTCATTACCATCTTGTGGCTATTCCGATGCCCTATGTACTCAAGCAACATCCAGTACCCACCAGGAAAGAAAACACTCTTGCCTACTGCGTTCCATTTAGCAAACAAAATTATCTTTCATATTCATTCTTTCCTCGTACTGCCAGTGACTGGAATACTCTAAGTGATCAAACAGTTCAGAGTAGCACTCAAGCTTGCTTCAAGAGTGCACTCAGTTTAAAAGACTCTCTCCAACCATGTTTTTAAACCTCACAAATTAACTCTTTTAAACCTAACCTTCGATGATGATGGACTGCACTAACCCGATGCACACTGACATGCCAGAGCCTTCAACCTACTGAAGTTGGCGTGGTTACATGGAAGAAGAATAAGATCTTTTTGGACATCCTGTTTCAAACCGAGAATCATGACCTTACAATATATTTATATATATATATATATATATATATATATATATATATATATATATATATATACACACACATATAAAACTTTATTTCATGAGGGTGACTCGTTGAGTGAATCATCACTAATCTCCCCGGATGCCCTCAAATTTACAACAAGATGTTTCAATACAATATACAATTCAAAATAATACATGATTCTGTGTGCTTTCTGCAATGGACAATGCTATACAGATGTAATCTTAATCTTCGTCTAAGACATGTACTGGATTTCAGATCATCTGGATGACATTACATGAGGCACTTCTCTTTTTGAGAAAAGAAATACTTGGGGATTCTCTTACCTCAACTGGTAAAGAGTTCCATAGAACTACTGCAGAATAGCTTATTGCTTTTTCTTTGAATTCCGTCCTTGGTTTAATTACAAATTATTTGAGACTGTAGACCTCAAATGAAGGGAATGGGCATCTTTCACATACATAAACATTTTTTTGCATATATTCGAGATTTGTACACAAACAGCAACTTCCTGTATTCAATCCTTTTCTGTAGTGACAACCAGTTCAACTTTTCAAGTGCTTATTGGTAGCTTCTCCACTGACCTTTAATAATTAAGACTAATAATGCTGCACTTTTATGTAATCTGAACAAATTTTACATTTTGGACACCCAGATTTCAAATCATGTCAAACAGCCTGGAAATAGCTCAGAGTTGCATTTAACAATACATTATACAGTGTGTGAACAGAACTCAAACAGAAACCACAATTTGAATACATACATTTTAACTTGTGAATTAAATTTTTCCAAATATATACACATTAAATGTCTATGTTCTCGCTTTATGCATTTTACTCAGGATATCTTAGTTCATACATTCTATTGTAACTCGGATACACACTATGGCCATTGAAAGCTTGCCCACTGGTCTCATATTTGTGTTTTACTGAAAATGCTGAAATCACACCCTTCCTACTAATCTCTTAAGTATAAAACAGTGGTCCCCCTCGTGTAAGACTACCCCAAATGTAGCCAAAAAGTGGAATTACAAGAGGGGTGGCCTCACTTTAGGGTGAGAATATAATGGAAATACCACACTTTCTGCACAAGAATGCTGGCCTCTGGTTAGAGGGGTCTTATAAGAGGGGTACCACTTTATTCGATATGAATGCAGACAAGTAAGTAATTTCAGACATTTTTGCAATTATTGAGTGAACTTGTTTATCCATTTCTCTTCTCTTTTGAATTGTTCTCTCTGGGACAAAGTAAGCATATTTGATCTTGCAAAATTGAAAAAATAGCAGCCATCTTCTCTCAGTTTATTCCCATTCCAAATGCAGAAATAAGCCCTGCAAACAAACACTTCTGTGTGTGAAGGCTGTCTGCCAGCCTGACTGGTAGACCTTTCACACAAGGAAAGGGGTGAAAAGGTAGTTTACGTCTGTAATATATTTACCTGTCTAAAATGCTGTGAAAGTTAATACTGCTCAGAATGACTGGATTCTGTCAGTACTGGTCAGCATGCAATGTTTACAGATCTATCCCATATCTGTGGGATTTTAACCTATTTTTAAAGTCCTGACTCAGCATACATCATGACATAGCTTTCTTTATTCTAGTTCATGATGCAACAATTTTAACAACTATGTTATACACTATGATGGAAGCTATCTGTCTATTGGAAAAATGTTTAAGCTTACAAGCCTGATACAATCGATGAGAAAGCCTAGAAATAATACATTGTAATCTATAATTATTCTGAAACAGTACCTCTCATAATCTATGAACCCTAGCTTTGCTGATTGTAGGTGAAGATAAATCTGTTTCATCGCTGAAAGTGTTTGATATGCTAGTCAAAAGGTCCAGAAATAAAGTCATTGAATATAATGTATCTGGAAGATTGACCTAACCTGAAGCATAAATTCCAGTTTATGTCTGTGCCCAACTGTGATTATCTATGTTTATCATTATCTGTCGTCACCCTTGGCTGGCACTAGTGGGTCCTGGAACCACTATCTAAACACATGCCTTGGCTACTGCAGATAGCTCTGTGCACGAAAAATAAACTTCTCAGTGGCGGATTTGGCTTGTCTGACTCTATGGCATTGTCTTTCTGATCACAGATCCACACCACAAGGTAGACAGCCCTTACAACCGGACACCCACCCCAGGTGCCACCCATTTCCTTTTTTTGTGCTATATTGAGCCCTTACAATGTAGTGCCATCTGGCTGGGCCACTGTTCCATGCCCACCCCCCCATAAAATATCCTGATTGGGCAATTTTTTTTCCCTGCAGGAGTGTGTATCAATGAGTAGTGACACTGCCAAAGCTTACCATCACAAGAGGCCCATGGGCTAGTGCTCTGTTGACTTATTAAATATGTTTTCTTTACCACTAACGTAGATAGAGATGTGAATTCAATTGTCATCTATAGTTCCAACATAAGTAGTTTTCAATTGAGGTATCTCTCTCTCTCTCTCTCTCTCTCTAATTTGAAAGGCAACCAGAAAGATTTGCTATCATGCAAATCTTATTTTCTAGTTCTATATTTTTTTTAACTTCCTTTACAATCTCACTGAGTTGCATAAAAGTCCACCAAAAATTAAAGATGTCATATGGACAGTTCACACAATTTTCCCATTTCTACACATAAATTACTTAATAGTGTAGGTTGCACCAGTAATACATATATTGAACTTGACTAGCATTTTCATACTCTTGGTTAAGTCCTCAACAGTATATGCTGCTCGTTGCCTCTTCTTTGGACATCAAATCAGAGCAAGAGGAATTTGCATAGGCTATGCCTGTTTTCCAGTTGCTTTAATAAAATACGTTTAAACTAAATCAGAGCAAACTACGTCCTTCTAACTTTACAATGCTCTTCTCTGAACATCATTGGCAAATTAGCTCTTTTAACTCCAGCCAACTGTGATGAAAATGCAAGGTCATCCATATTATATAACAGATTTGTGCAGACTATGATCAATACCGTGGTACAATTTTGGCCCATTTAGCTTAATTGTTTTCTTCAGATTCAGAATTTTATCCCTTTCAACACACTTTGGCTCATAACTTCTGTCACAATTTAAATGGTCCCACTGGTATCCCTATCAATCACGATTTTGACCTCCTCCACAATCCCATCAAATTTTAAAATGGATCTGGTAAAAATTACAGACAGAGCAATCATAAAATTTTGATCCTTACACCCCCACTGGCCAATTGATCTTGACCTTCAACTCAACTCAAAACTGTTGCTGTTCAAAACGTGTGTCCCACAATCAACTGTTCATACGCAACCTGTTTAAGTGAATCAGGCTGTAACTTTTCGAGATATTGAAGAAAATAAATAAATTTGGTCAAGTGCCAAAGCCCTTAGTAATTGGGTCATAGTGACCCAAAAAGTAGTTCACCAGGCAGATTTTTTGGGTATAATGTAAACAGGTCATACTTCGATCTGGAGATTCAATTCGCCTTTAAAGTAATGTTCAAAATACACTCTACCTTTACCGAATCACTTTAAACTTTACAGGACTGGGAAGCTAACAAAAATAAGTCAAGGTTACTGTCATTACATAAAATACTAGCACTGGTCATAACCTATATCCTATAAATTTTGTGTGTCTAACTCAACTACTTTTTCAGATATTGAACTGAATTTTATGTCTCAAGACTTTCCACATACTTTGGCTCATTATTTCCATCAAAGTATAGGTGGCACCACTAATATCATATGCAAATGAGATTTTAACCTCTTCCACAATCCTACTAAATTTAACGAAGATCCATGGAACATTATGGACACTACAATGATCACAAGATTTTCACAGTTTGCGCCATATACTACATAATAGTATATTGTAGTTAGCACCACAAATGTCAATAGGGACCCAGATGAAATTCCATACACCTTATAAGTCCTGAAAGTTGTATAGGGCTAACTTGAAAACTGTGGACTGTATCATGTCCACAAGCAAAGGTTAAATGATGGATGGATGGACAGATGGGATGTCACACAGGAGTGATGGAACGAGCTCTGCAAGCTTTGGTCAGCAGGGCTAAAAGGTACAAAACATCAACATTTAGAAGATCCGAATTCACAGAAACATGGCTTTTAAAATGCATATTTCCAACCCTATTTTTCATATCCCTTAAAGCTGGGACAGATCCAGGCCTTAAAAATTTGTGGCCAAACTGGGAAATAAAACAGTTATCACTGCAAAATTTGACCTAACTCTTGTACAATTCATGATAAAAACATCACTGCTAATGCCTTAAAACCCCTCAGCAACCCATAATAGAGAATAAGTAAAATATAATCAATGTATTCTTATACTGGGCACATACCTTTTCTGTTTCATGTAGTGCATAGGATACCATAGATTCAGTCACATATTCACGAACAGTAATTTTGCTGAGGCACAAAATGTTCTTCAGCCTCACCAAGTTTACACATCTGTGTCTATTAGTAGTTTTAAATATCAAATGCTGCAGGTATTGCTTTTTGGTGAAAGTTATGTTTAAAGAACACCAGTTGAAATTCCAATGGTAGTGGAATACATATGGTCAATTCCTTGCAATTTTTTTCTTTAAAGGATTGACCCTGGTGACCTTACAATTGGGTCAAGGTCATTGTCCTTTGAACTTGAAGTAAACTTCAAAAAGGGTGATCAATTAAAAAAGTTCATGATCCCACCCTATCTGATTCTTCTGAAATCGTGTGCAAGAAGAAACACAGGGACGGATGCATTCATGCACGAATTCACACAGATGCAGGCAATAGCATACCCCTTGCCTATATGGGCAGAGGGGTAATAAATTGGCCAGTTGTACATTTCTTTAGCCAACTGAATGAAACAGTGGCATTTGGCTAATGGCACAAACATTCACTACTAAAGGGACTTTGTGTCTTTGGCAATTGGCACCCATCACAAGCACTGGATGTGCTCACTGCCCAATACTCTGTGTTATCACAATTGTAAATGAGGTAGTCCACTGAGCTAATGCCAATTATTTTTTTTTTTTAAACCCAGCAACATAAAAAAAAAAAAAGAAAAAGCCAAGCCCTGACAAGAATTCAAGGACAATTTTATTAATGAATTTGGTGTTGCACAGAATTAGAGACATTGAGCCAAACAGGTAATGTATTATCCAAATGTAATTTGAGGACAGAAAATTAGGAAAATTTGAATGACATTCAATGTGGAGTCTCATTGAAATTGCAGAATACCCTAATTTTAGACCAATCCTTAAAGATAGTCCAAAAGTGGTCATATACAGCAGATGGTCTCTCAATAAAGATCACATAGCACAAGGGTCCTCATAATCACGGTTTAAGTCTTAAAAGGTAGGGGGCCTCTAAAAGCAGCGATTAGTGTACATAAAATTTCTAACCTACTGGAATGTTTGTTAACTTATCCATGTATGTACTGAAATGATTTAACTGAACACAAACATTATCAGGGTGCAAATTCTGATGCTATACACAACACATTGACCTCTATCTGCAGAAAAAACAAGACTGCATCCTCACAAGAAACTGTAAAGATCAAGCAGCCCCTGAAAGCAAGAAGCAAGAAATGCAGCAGCAGATGTGTACATGTACCTTTTCTCCCACCCCCACCCTGCAAGCATGCAAACAACACTGATGTCATGATAGAATAGTCCTTCCTTATCATACCACGCCACTGATAATCATCTGACTTTTAAGACATTTTATCAAGTTCCCAGTGCTATCTTTTCCATGTTATCTGACCTCCATTGGAAGAACACATACCTTTTGAGACTACCTTTTGTCAGGTTCCTAGTACATATTTGTAATATCTTTTCTGTGTAATATGACCATCATTGGCTGACCACATGCTATTTCAGACCAGTTTTGTTAGGTTCTTACAATCTGTTACAAGTTATTTGACCTCCATTGACAGACCACCTGCCTTATGACCCTACTTTGGGCCTGCCTTTGGGTGGTCCATTAAAGCAGTGATCACTGTACAGGTCTACAACCAACTGCTATAAACATACATTTGACAGTACATCCTTATTGTTTTCTGCACCTTTCATTTACATCAAAAACATACAAATTTAAAGTACCATTTCATCCACCATCATGCAAATGTGATCTGAAACATCTACACACCCTATACCCTGAATTTCCAGAAACCTGGTCCAGTCTTCCCCATGGGCCCTGTTCACTGATGGAAAGCTGCAAATGGCAGAGCAGAATGACTTCAGTATGCAAAACACCCGTATGTATGTTCCACTGTAATCTTGATGGGGATTATCAATAAGCATTAATAACATGAATGTGACAAGAGTGTGTAACACAGTATATGTATCAAGAATAATTACTGTGGTTCTGATGTGGATTATCATGAGCATGCGTGCATCTCTTTGACCGGAATATGACAGAGTATGTAACACAATACATCATGAAGAATCATTCCTGGGACACTTTTGAAGGGCTACCACTGGAAATTTAAATTTTGTAGGGAAAATTATGAACATCTGAGTACTTCTTCTTATACATCCTATATTAAAAATTACATCCAGACAGGAAAAAATTTAGCTTTGCAGCCAAACTCACAAATTTTGTCAATGTCACCTTTATCCTTGACCATTCATAGAAACAAAGACAATTTCACTCTCAATTTGATTTGAAATTTTTGGCAGAAGGTTGGTGAGTGGCAGTAGAAACTCACAATTGTTCTTGGATCTTTGTACCTTAATGTAGCTCCCACATCTGCATGTTGGTAAAACTCCAATTTATCAACAGTGTCTAATAATGTAACAGTAAGTCTTTGTCCTCATTATAGCTTTGTTATACTGCGTCATATCAATATTTATGTCTTCAGGATAATCTGGAGTCTTTTGAGCGACCCTATCAAAACAAAACAAACAGACAAAAAATAATAATAATAATTTCATATCCAGCATTTTGAGTATTTTTCCTCCCACCCAAGGTTACGATCTTAATCAATAACTACTCACAGCAATTCATTTTCCACAGGCAATATCATATAAAACTACAAGTCACTGCAAATAAATGTACATACTTGTCTTGATGTGACTTCTTTTTGTGCTGATCCATGATGCCTTATATCCAAGTGCCCCATCAAAATATATTCACGTGCTTTCACAAGAATATTACAAAGCGTTGCCACCAAAACCAAGGTCAGTGAGGGTTACATACTGCTACAACCAAACTCATGCCCATCAGACTACCTGTCAATTGCCCACACAAACACACAGGTAATTAACTGAATACCAGAACATATAAAAGGAATAATGAATTATTCATAATCAGTTCAGGGTACACTGTATATAGAGTATCTAATGTTCACAGGTTTAGTGCAAATATGTTTACACAGCAGGTAATTAGGTTAAAGCTTTTAGGTCAGTTCAGGTATATTTGTTCGCCATTCCCAATCATAGCACTTGAGTACTAGAATCAAACAGGAAGATTTGGCAGTGAACTTCACTGTATGGTGAGACACACAAAACCACAGGCTTCCAACCGGGTATGTATATGTTTTCATGCCAACTTGACATTATACAAGCCAATTCTTTGAAAATTTTAGTGCAGGGCTCAGATTTGTTAAAATTTGCTTGACGAACATGTCATAAAAAAAATCTTAATATCATGCCCTATTTTGTAATTGTATTTATACCCAATCTGTGATAATTAGTTACACTAATTTTGTGGATTGTTTTGTGTGTCTTTCTTCATTCTTTATTCTTTTTTTGGGGGGGGGGAGGGATTGGCCACTTTGACTAAATGTCTTTGGCATAAAAAAATAAGCATACATTCATATATGCAAGACAATTCATCTGTCAGCAGCATGGACATTGTGTACAAGTTGCACATACATTTGCCTCAGCTGCATGTACATGGAAATCTGGTGATGTAAACCACAATCCCATGAGCACAAATTACTTCATGAGATGCGGGGTTCACGAAATGACATGTTCAAGATACTAAGTTTATACTACTTCACATTGATTTACTTCTCTCTTAGATGTAAAACACCTCAAATAATGTACACGATCCACTTTTGATTGCAACAACACTTGTGTCCGTGTAAAATGGCTTTCACGTGATAAAAAATGTGCTTACAATATGCTGCTTCATGCGAGTCTGCTATTCAATGGGATCTTTAATTTCAAGTGTGTTCCTGAGATATATATATATATATATATATATATATATATATATATAAACAAGTCTAATATCAAAGCGAGAAAAATTGTTTTGAAATAACACATTTGCAGGACAAGTGACACAAAATTTTCACTTGTCCTCCCTAATGCTGTGGAAGTGTACCTAAGGTCCTCCCTAATGCTGATGAAGTGTACCTAAGTTTTGGCTAGAAAGAACATATTTTAATGTAAATCATTACATCATATACATGTAGTTAGTTTATGTGTCCATTATGCCAACAACCTTTGAAATTTAACAAATTGTGATTTTTGTCAATTTAAAGTACTTGCACATAGGATCATAGGAATTTTCACACCCTGTAATATGTACAATACTCCAAAATCTATTATAAAAAGTATATGTATCACTATGCATGCATGTAGCTATATGTGCACTAGGTTATCCCACCCATTAGTCAAATAGCCCCGGGTCAAAAGATCTGATTTGACTGACATAATTTTCAATAATTTAGCCAAATTGGCTAAAAATACTTCATACTTTATTCAACTTTTGATGTACATATTCATATTTTTACTTGATTATTTAAACTTGTTGAGCATGATTTCCTAATATAGATTTTTGTGCATGGTTATGGCTAACATAATCAGCATTTGATTGAAAAGGTTAATGCTGTGTTAGCTAAATTTGCTACAATTTTCAAGTATACAGCACCAGCCCAGTGTATTTTTTCTTGCTACAAATCCTAGCCAATAATGAATCTGACAAGGATGTTTGTCAGTTTATCAGCAGGATTTAACTTAGATTATATAACAACAGCACAGGAAACAGACTGAATGTACTGCAATGTTTCTTCCTTTGCAACACCTGTGAATAATGTGCTCTGTGTTGCAGGAATGCCCCCTGGTGGCCAATATGAAGAGTAATTGTAACTGCATAACCCACCCTTGCAAGGTAAGCACTCAACAAATTCACATTACATGTAATGGTTAAAAGATGGTGGAGTGGTGGGAAGGGCACTGTTTCAAAAAGCATGCTATTATGTCTTGTAAGTAGAACTGCCTAAGTAAATCATGGACTGCCAAACAACAAATTCTTTTGTTACAATGGATTACACTTTTCCAAATACCATGTGTTTTAATCTTAAAGTGCTAATCAGTGCTATAGTCGTTTTCTCATTACAATTACAGTGGTTCCTGTCTTGAGATACACCCCCCCCCCCCCCGAGGACAGATGAAAATGTGGTCTCTCAAAACAGATGGTATTTCATTGATGTATAATAACATGGAAAAGATAGCACAGTTTTCTGAGAGAGTAGTATTAAACAGACATGCAATCTTTCATTGGAGGGGTCTCTCAAGACAGGTACCACTGTATCGTTAAACATATTATGGTTTTAAGATTCAAATTCCTAATAAAGATACCTTTCATTCAAATACCAACAAGCCCAGTTTAAAGCAAAAAGTAGTCTTAGTCAGCAGCTCTCCTTGGGACACTTTGTGCGCATTGCGTACAAAGTGTCCCAAGGAAAGCTGTTGACTCAATCCTAAATCAGCGCTTTAAGGGTTAATATCCCAGCATTCCAATTAAAACAATAATGAACAGATATTTGCAGTTAAAAGACTTAATCCTGGTATTAATCTCTATTTTGGCATACAGTGGTACTTGGCTTGAGAGACCATCTGTCCTGATTGACACAATCTTGAGACATCTGTCATCAAAGACCAAATTTTCAACATACTTTATGCAGCATTTTTACAGTTTTACCTCTAATGACAGACCACCCACCTTGAGAAACCATAATTTTGTGATCCCTAGGGGGGTCTGTTAAGACAAGTTTCACCATATAGTTTGCAAAATCTTCAGGACATAATCTTCATTTTCCTTATCTCTCAGTTTCATTTTTCTTACAATATTACATTCAAAGCATGAAATAACTTTTACCATCTTCTGTATGTATCATTATCAAATGTAGTACTTTAATTCCACATGATACAAAATCCAATTAATGCACCTTGTATTAAACATGTTCAAGAACCAAACATGAAAGGAAGTCTTGAATGTGGTGCAACAGATCACTGTACTGAGCCACGATTGATAACCTTAGGATGTAGGCTGGGAATTCCCTCCAGGTCATACAAAACCAGTTAGATCTACTACTACACTCAACCTGTATCTTGGCAACAAATGTGAAAATGATCTTGTGTTTCTCATGTTGTTCAACCACAAAAATCTTTCATCTGCAATATTCAGTAGCACTTTTCAAAATTACATATGTTTAGTCTATTCAGCTGAGTGAAGTTATTTTCACTCTGTAATTTTCACTGGTGTTATCTATGATATACCTTGTGAAATACACACAATGAGTTAACTCCCCTATGATATATCTGTCAGTATATATTCAGATCGTCAGCTCAGTAATGGTCATACTGTTACCTTCTTGAATTTCATTACACAGTATAATGATTATCAATTTTAAGGTAATAATTTATTGTACTTTTTTAAAGAAATTTACAAGTACGCATCTGCTTTGACCAAATTATTCTGTTATTCTCCACAGGTGAAGAAAATATAGGTGCACAATCCACTGTATAGTGAAATCATTACCACACAACTTTGATCACACCAGTTTTTGCTTTTAGGATTCGTATCAAATTTTCTTCAACCAAACTGAACATTTCCTTTTTTTGATGACAGGGACACTAGTGGTTAAAGAATAAGAAAGGGCTTCAGGGTAATTCATTTCCTGTACTTAACTATGTGCAACTATACAGCATAAAGCAAACTAAAGAAAGAAATTATATTTTGGTCAATCAAGCAATATTACTGAAAATACATCAGTGACAAGATCTAGCGCATCATCTCATCATAAATGCCACGTTGTGAGTAATTCTAATAAAGTCTCGCTTAAATGCACAGAAATATATCCACGATCAGGTAGGTAAATATATGTTAACATCTGTGCCATGGAGAATGATATATACATGTACATAGGCTATATAGAGACATGGCCTGCTCAGCAATCCATACAAAATATATGTGTCTATATTTTTAAATATATCCAGCAACCATCATTACCTTTCTTAATCTGTACTTCACATGTAGTTTGTGGTCTGGTTTTATTTACTGTTCACTGAATCTTACATGTACATTTTATGCACTGAGCACATGTGACCCTACGGGGGTGCAACCCTGTCCTGTATATTACATGTAGTTTGTAGCCTGGTTTCATTTACGGTTCACTGAAATGTTACCCATACATTTGTATGCACTGTGAACTTTAGGCCCCACAGGGGGTGTGACCATGTCCATAAAATTTTACATCTCTTTTAAAAGTAGTAAAATGGTTTGAAGTACCAATTTATTCAATGATCACTAGGAATTGAAAGGTTATAAACTTGTAACAAAATATATGTTTACAACAACATAAAACATACACTCATATTACAGCACAAATCAAGTTTTTTTACCTGGATGTTGGCCACTGGGCAAGTTATTTTCAAATTCTACTTGTCTTTTTTTTCTAATTCACTTGTCCTATCAAAAAAATAAAAATAAAAATAAAAAATAAAAATCCTGGGTTGTCCACAGATGTTTCAAGATTTTTACTTTCCTAGTTTGGAATTTTACTTGTCATGGCCAATAAGAATTGGGAGGCCTGGCACATTAGCCATAGGGTTGCTCTTGCTCCTATTAATCAACACAGAAGTACCCATAGCTGGGCAGAACTATGTGTAAAAAAAAACAAAATGTGTTGCTCAGATTGCAAATGCAACCACTTGGAACCCTCTTTTTTTGTTCAGAAAAGGTGATATCCTTTTTTTTAAATACCCACTGAACTAAAAATCATCATCATGTCTGACATAAGTATTCCACATTTTGAGAAATGTTGGTGTCACCACCAGCAGATCCAGGGATGCTTGTCATGGTTGCCTGGTGACAGGTCAAGCATTTTTCATTTTTTTGTGGGAAATTAATGAGCTAAAGTTTGCCTAATTCCCTAAAACTGGACATGACATTATGTCTATGTCTGTGCCAAGGTAACTGTGATATGTTCATTAGGTCTCAGACAAAAATAAAAAGTATCAGGCAAGTATCATAAGCTTTATGCTCAATGAACACATATACTGATTTGATCGTGGCTCTGCAAATGTTCTTTCCATTGTCATTCATGCAAGATCAAGCGACCAGCTTGTTTGTTTTTATTATCCAACAAACCTACAAACTCATACTGAGGTATATGAATACATAGGTGGAGGTACACATGTACATAAAATACATTGTACATGTACTGATAAACTGTTCAATCAGTTACACCAATACATTCTACTGATAATGCTAAAAGACTACCTTTGAAAATTTACTCAGATTCAGAAGTAAATTTCTGTCTTCTGACAGGATTAGTTGTTAATATGGAAAGAACATTTTGGGGAAGTAATAATCCAAATATAATTTCTTTCCTCAGAAAAATGTTTATACTCCATGATATAATATCGGTCTCCAATAACATTATTACAGTGTACATACAAATCTTCCACTTCTTGCAATGTTTCTTATGGTTGGGTATCAGGACTTATTTCTGTATCACGATACTTGTCAATACAGAGCCATGCATCATGACATATGAAAGTGCATGAAGTGATCACACTCTTTGAATTTTCACGCAACAGCCTGTATCATAGCCTCTGTGCTGGTGTTTTGATATTTAAATCATTGTCCCTTGTCTACATACACCAGCAATGTATTGATGATGTGGGCTGTGAAATGTGTTTTATTGGCTGTTTGTCTCTGTACAGAGATGATTTTCTCACATTTCTTCATTGCATTTGTGTCTTTTTGGCCAGAACCACTTCCTGGTAGTCATTACCCTATTCCACAGTCCTAACTCTTTACTCTCCATAAGCTAACCTGTCACTGTCTACCCCATATACATATGGAAATACTATTGTACATATTGCACATGTTCTTCTGATGAATTTTGAAATTGGCTGTACTATCCCAAATAAATCAAAGGGTCTTCAGTGGGTGACTGAAACTTATATAAAATTCATAAGTTACTGGGACAAAATTTTGGCGAGAATCCATTCTTGTAAAGATTCTCCTAAACTTGTTTTTCTTTAAAAAGAAAACTAATTGACAAAAATCCAAATAGATTCTCGCAAAATTTTTGCGAAATTCTGGCCGAGTTATGGTCAAATTAAAGTTTTTTTATTATGTGGTGAAGATTCAATACACAAGGCACGTATCATGATACAGTTCGGTACAGGGTTAGTATCACAGTATTTCAATACATCGTCCCAACCCTGATGTTTCTATGTCTGCCCGCTTCTATAGGAAGAAGGTAAGAAGTTCTAAATTTACATATGGTAGAAGTGATGCTCCAAGGCAACATACATCATAACAAGATATTTTTTCAACACAAGCTCTTTGTCTATTGCTCTATATAAACTACATTTAGTGCTGGCCTGGCGTTTGGCCTTCCAGTTTTGCAACCATATATCACTGTAATGATTTGCGAGTGCAAGCTTTGAACAGTTGGCAGACTGGAAATCCTGTGACAACCAAACATTGCACATCCCTACATTACACAATGTTTTATGAGTCAACTATCCATAATGTATGATGGACTTCCCACCTAAATAGTTCAGTCATCTTAGCACCATATCTTGATATTTTGTTACCATCTGTAAAGGCATAACTTGTTTTGCCCAGAAACTTATCATACTCTTCTTAATTTTGTTACCAATGCCAAGGGCAATGTTCCACGCCATATTGGAATCTGCGCAATGTCGGAATATACCTGCAGTGCGCAACGCCATAGAAGAATTCCTACATGCGCGCCCATGTGGGAATTGCGTACGGAGCAGCAGGCATTGTTGACTATACTCAAAATGAACCTTTGAAAACACAACCTCAAACAAGATATGTTTGTAAAACATAGATGCCCCCCACCCTCATTACCCTTGCCCTTGCTACCCTATTGATAGTGGTAGATGGGGCACCGGTGACCTTACAAAATTAGTGAAGGTTGATCATACATCAATGTCAGAAAACTGTATCAAGGTCACCCATCTTCATTCTCAACCTAGTCTTTATAGGGAACCATAAAGCTGTGCAATATAAAAGTCATAGCTCTAAAGTACAAGTTATCATGCAGAAATCATGAAACCATATTAAGTAAAGTGGCTCTGTGACATTTGGAATTTGGTCCAGGTCACCTATCTTGGATTAGCCCCGAATATCGACTATAATCTTGTACAATAGAAAAGTCCTAGTTTCAAAACCTCTTCAGTTATCATGCAGAAACCAAAGTTAAATCAGGTGAATATGTGACCTTGGAATTTAGATCAAGGTCACCAAACTTAACATTTCTTGTAGCCCTTAACAAGGACTATATAGCGGTGCAGTATCCAAGTCCTAGCTCAAAAACTTCTTCAGTTATTGTGCAAAAACCACAGGAAGTCTACTGTCTCTGTGTGACCCTCAAAACTGGGTCAGGGTCACCCATCTACAAACTCAAACTAGCCCTTATAGGCAGCCATAAAGCTTTGCAATATAAAAGTGCTACCTCTAAAAATGCAAGTTATCATGCAGAAACAGTATTCAACCAAATGGCTCTGTGACCTTTGAAATTGGGTCAAGGTCACCCATCTTCTAACTTGACTTCGCCACGAATACGGACAATTATCCAGTGCTATACAAAAGTCCTACTTTAAAAACCTCTTCAGTTATCATGTGGAAACCAAAGTTAACTCAGGTACCACTGTGACCTTGGAAATTAAATCCAGGTCACTGAACTTTAAACTTCTTCTAGCCCTTAGCAAGAACTATATACCTGTAAAGTATCCCAGACTTAACTTCAAAACTTCTTGAGTAATTGTGCAGAAACCACAGGAATTCTACAATCTCTCTGTGACCCTGAAAACTGGGTCAAGGTCACCCATCTTCAAACTCAACCGAGCCCTTACAGAGAACCATAAAGCTGTGCAATATAAAAGTTCTAGCTCCAAGGTATAAGTTATCATGCAGAAAGCATGAAACCATATTCAGTAAAGTGGCTCTGTGACCTTTAAAATGAGGTCAAGGTCACCCATCTTCAAACTTCGCCTAGCCCCAAATATGGACTAAAATCTTGTGCAATATAAAAGTCCTAGGTTAAAAACCTCTTCAGTTATTGGGCGGAAACCAAAGTTGACTCAGGTACCACTGTGACCTTGGAAATTAAATCAAGGTCACTCATCTTTAAACCTTGCCTAGCTTTTGACTAGAATAATAAACTTGTACAGTATCAAATTCCTAGCTCAAAAACTTCTTGAGTTATTGTGCGGAAACCCAGGTCTACCGACCGACATGTGCAACGCTATATGCCCCTCCTTCTTTGAAGGGGGGGCATAACTACGAGTGAGCACAAAATATATTCCCCATATCTGAGACGGTAAAATGTATGTTTTATGGCAATTTCAATTTAACTGCGAGTATCCCACTTAAATAGTTCAGACATCTAAGCACCATATCTTGATATTTTGTTACCATCTGTAAAGGCATAACTTGTTTTGCACAGAAACTTATCATACTCTTCTTAATTTCGTTACCAATGCCAATATTGCATGCCATATTGGAATCTGCACTGTGTCGGAATAAACCTGCAGTGCACAACACCATAGAAGAATTCCAACATGCGCGCCCATGTGGGCATTGTGTGCGGAGCAGCAGGCATTGTTGATGATACTCACAATGAATGTGTGAGATAACAACCTCAAATTACAAGTGAGCACAAAATATATTCCCCATATCTGAAACAGTAAAATGTATGTTTTATGGCACTTCAATTTAACTGTGAGTATCGCCAACAATGCCTGTTGTCAGTACGCGATTCAAATTCCATATCAGAATTCTCATATGGCGCTGCACGTTGTGGAAATATCCCGACATGGTGCAGATTCCTACATGACGCGGGACAGCAATACCATAGGTAATCTGCCCAATTCTCCATACAGTTATTGATGCTTTTTCTAAAACCTTATATTTTCATACAAATTTTAAAGTGGAAAATGTTTGCAACTTCATTTGAATTTTCAAACTCCATATTTCACAGCCACAGAGTATTTTTGGTATGTACAGTTCTAGCAGACAGATGTAATTTAATGTTAACTGGAAAAGAAGATTTGCTTCACAGCAAATCTGGCTGAGTGCCTTCAAAATGAGAACAGTTTGAAATGGTACACTTTGCCATTGTTCAACATAATCTAAATTCCGTGTATTAGCCTAATTTTTATAATTTAAAATGCTCAGCTTTGGTTCTTGGTTCAAGGGATGTGGCCATGTCACACACTTATAATGTGAAATTTGAATGAAACTACTATCTATAATAGTTTTGAAGCTATTCAACATTCTAATTTTGTGTATTTGCATAATTTGCATGATTTATAAGCCTAGAGGAACTCTGGTTTATAGTTCAATGGATGGGACTATGCCACAGACCCATAAATTGAAGTAGGACTGGCACCTCTAGAATAGTTTTGAAGCTATTAAAGATTTATATTTTGCATGTTCACCTAATTTGCATAAATTGAAATCCTATAACTTTGGTGCATTGTTCACTGGATGCAGCTTTGCCATAAACCTTCAAAATTAAAGTTGGAATGGCATTTCTATGTACAATAGTTTTAGAGATATTCAACTTTTAACTTTTTCAATGCCATTTATTAGCATAATTTGAAATTCTACAACTATACTGTCCACTATAGTGGCAAGTGTCTCAAAGGTATATGTGCACATTGAAATTTTGAACCCATCTGCAACAGTTTGGAAGATATAGTGCTTTTAAAATGTTTGCTGCCTCTAAAATGTGCATAGTTTTAAACATCTTGACTATGCCAAATGCGATGCACAATTTCACTGGTTATGTCAGTCCCCATGGCAACTTTAGTGGTTTTCCGAAAAATAGTCTGAAAAAAAGTCTGGACCAACTTGGTTGTAAAGAAAGAAAAAAAAAAAAGAGAGAGAAAGACAAACACATTGGCCTTTTATTTCTTTGTTAATTTATCTGAGATGAAAGACCACCTGTCATATGTGACCACTTTTGTCCGGCATTAGGGGTGGTCTTAAATTGCAGGTACCACTGTACAGTGAAACCTCTCTACAGTGTGCACCCTCGCGACCAGAGAAAAGTGCCCCCTCCTGAGAGGGTCAGCCCTTCTGGGCAGTATTGATGAGTATATGTGTATGTACAGTGTGCACATATTATAATTCAGAGAAATGTGTATACAATCAATACAAAACTGTTTTTGTTCCTTTATTACATTAGGCCAGCCTTAAAAATATTTCTGTTCCGTATAACCCGGCCGGTGTGCGTAAAACGTTGCGGTTGGAACATTTTTTTCAACAGTGCAAAAAAAAAAAAAAAAAAAATTTTTTCAGGCTTGATTTAACGCTATTTGCACGCCCCGTGTGGCAGTTCTGTAAACGCACATCGTTTGCGTACCCACCATGAATGCTATCGGTACATCGTAGTGAATTAGCGTATACAGTATTGGCAAATTCCTTGCAATAAAAGATGTTCCTAAATCAAATTCAAACGAAAATTTTAATATTTCAAATCAGAAAGCGAGTGTGAGCACATCGTTCCTGCAACTGTACACAAACAGCTGCTTTGGCCATGTGGTCTGACGCACAACACATCACCCGATTGGTCAATTGAGTCACATGCAAAAATGAGCCAATCACGGCTCGTGTTACAGTGTTTTCATCATGGCTTCCGCCCATTGAACATGTGTGAATCTGCCGTAATCTACGGAGGAAACACATAAACGGGAAGCTTTGTTTATGTTGCAGCATGCGAAAATAAAGATTCCAGTGTTAATTGCAACAATTATTTGGAGTCACAGGCAAATACACAAAGGTAGGGGATAGCGGGAATAGCCGAATGTGTCCCAAATCAGTCCGTGAGACTGGGTCAGTTCAACGCAGATCCACTCCACGCTGTCACTTGTGTGTGACTGGAAGTCCTTTCAAGACACCTATTTTTTCCAACACTGTTAGAACACACCGATAAATGGCATTTGATGTTAATTTGCAGATGAATGCGCCATGCAAATTTTTTATGTATTTTGACGTTGCTTTGACATCGTTGCCGTTGGGGCAGATCACACTGACGGTGAGTAGTGTGACCCCGCTCAGCAAACCAATAATTACTGCCGTAACGTAACGTAATCGTATGTATTGACTATTGTACAACAGTGAAAATGTCTGCTTGTGTTGACAGAGATAAAGTTCTGATGAATACAACTGCGGACCAAGTAATTGTTTAAACTTGGAATGTTTATCAATTAGCGATTATTATCACCTGTCAGCGCCCCACGCAAGTGCTGCGAAAGCTCTGATTTTTTAAGTGATTAGACCCCCGTAGCCAGCCTTGCAAAACAACTGCAACTTGTAACTGTGTCATGAAAATTTGAGGAATAGAGTTCCCAGCGAAAAAAAAGTTGGTTGCCCGACCGGGCAAGTGCCTATTAATTTTAACTTGCCCGAGATTAAATCTGACTTGACCATGGAGCAATAAAACTCTTAATCCACGTCCCGGCACATACACACGAAAGAGGTGTGTTCATGATTTGTAATATTTACTCTGAACCCTCATCATACACCGTCACTATTACACCCCTCCCCTCCTGTTGTCAAGTGAAAATTAAAACTACACATTTGTATTTGATATCTTACTCTTTTTCTGCTGTGATATTTAAAAAAAAGGGCAACTTTATAATGACGCTAATCCTTTGTTTCTTGAAGCCCTGTACATGTACATGTTTAAAATAGCAAAAGACCCACCCCAATTCAAGCCAAGCCGAGGTGTATTTAGAGTAGGGCTACTCTGTCTCAGCGCCAGCAAACCAGCCTGAAACATATATTGTCCCGCTACAACCTCATCTGTGGCAGAGTCTCTTGCTTTAATACAGATTTAATAAAGAATTTTCAACCTGGAATCTTGTTTATCTTGTATCAATACTAAGTCCATCAGTCATGATGCCCATATTGCAGTAATACATAGTAGGTATGTGTAGTTCAAAAAAAAAAAAAATCCTCCCTGCCTCATCAAATTTTTCAAGGCCCTGTTATACGGAACAGAAATATTTTTAAGGCTGGCCTTATAAACAAATTTTAACAGATGCTGTCACAAAACTACATGTACATGTACCTGTGAACGGAGACATACACTATACTGACTCAGTACTGGCTATGAAGAACAGGACTTCATCTCACTGGTTACAAAAAAGCAAAGACATGAAAGTGTCCATGGAGATGACACAAATTCACAGACTTTTTCAAAATTCACCAAGTTGTGAAAACAGTCCTTGAGGACTGTAAGTCCACACTTTGATGGGTTAGCAAACTCAGCTCTGCAAGTAGCCTATTTTTAACCAAGGGTACACTCCGGGCTTGTTCTGTCTAGAAGTCCAGTCTCTCTGATCCCTTGGGACTGATAAGCCCAGCAGACTCCTAGCCTCAGGCAAAAACAGACCAGCTAAGACACTGGTCAGTCTGAGTCAGGGTGCATTTACCACTCTGTCCAGCATTAGTGTGAACATGCAGCACATATGTTTCTTGCATGAACAGAAAGAGATTCTCTGTATTTTATTGAGGACCTCATTACACAGTTGTTGGGAGTTCTCCTCACCTCCCATTTGCCATAAGGCCCAAACCTTTCAAATTATACACCTAGCAGGCATGGCTAGAAGGCTGCCTATTTAATACAAAGAGAAACTTATCAAACCTACTTCTGTGAGCCCATGTATCGTTTGAACACTATCAAGTCCGATATTCTAAGAGCAAAGTCCTATTCCGTAGCATTCACTAAAAAACTGCATAATTCTAAATCATTATAGCAAATTAATTCATAAAAAGAACAAATCATTTTCATAAAATTTGAAATTTACAAGAAAGTTTTAGGCATTATAAAATGGGGTCATCAGCGGGGAACCAGTGCAAGACTTGTTTCGGTGCCATTCATCCCCAGAGAAGTCATTCCGCTAACTGGCGGCACCATGGTTGCATTTCCAATACAAACATCTCGAGCTGATGTATTACGGAATAAAGCGAATATGATGCTCCATTGTTAATAGGCCCACTTAAAAATGAGACAGCTTCAAGTATCATGAATGCAAAATGGTTGCCTAGCACCATGGAGGCTTGTAACATGCAGCTCAGCAGAAGCCCTAGTCAAAATGTGGATTGTTGGGAAATTCACTGAATTTAGCATACATTAAAATTCCCCAACTTTTGTTTGCATGCTATTGGATTTGCCAGATGTCTTAAACCTATATGTGTAAGTAAGAACTTTGTGTCTATCTATAATATTTTTGAAGATATAAAACTTTTCAAATTCTAATTGCCCATAATTTTAAACATCATGACTATTCCAAGTCAGGTGCCTAATTTCACTGGTGGGTCAGTCATAATAACAAGTTTGGTGGTTTTCGGAATTGTAGTGTCCGAGACAAACTCCGGACAAATTTGGTCGTAAAGAAGAAAGAAAGAAGGAAAGAAAAAAGAACTCTTGGAAAAACAAAATTTCTGGGTTAGCACCCAGACATAATTATTGACAAAGAAACTTCCCTAGTTTCAGACACTAGAGGACATTGCCAGTTCATTGCTTGCTGGTTTAGGCTGGGAGGCCCTCCCTGGTTTAAGTGAGCCTGTGCATTCAACTAGAGTAATTCATGGAAAGCATGCAGTGCCACATCGTGAACCAGTATGTGCCAGTACTGTGGCAGTAGCGAGTATTGTCGGTTTAGTTATTTAGGAACAAATTAATAATTAATAACGTTAACTTTTTCTTTAAAGTTTAAGATGTGATCCTCCAGTTAAGACATACAAACGTTACGTTTGCTGTATCAATATTATCCCACCTGACTCCTAAAGTTACCACAATGACATGGCCGGTCGAGCACCAAGTCAATCAAAGTGGCCCCAGGCCGGTTTTTCTGTGCATCCAGTTACAGTACGACTTACAGAAATCTCAGCTTGTAATATCATCCGCCCAGATGGCAAGTTCTGGCGAACTTCTGCATCACGTCGTACAAAGAAAAACTAACCTTTGTATATATGTCTCACGTGAACAGAGTACGTTTGTCCAACCAACTCAGTGAGCTGTTTCCTTGCAGTAGATGGAAATTGAGGGCATGGCCTGTAGATATATTAAAACTTTGCAACTTAGTTTGATAATCTGCACTTCCTGCCCGCTGGCCTAACGATGTGTAAAACGTCATAAGTGTTAGTGAACTCTTCAAATACAGCGAGTCTCGCCAACCTGCAGGAGGAGCGTGAAAGCCCGAGATTACACAAATGTTGATGATGTAGCACACGCGCACCTGCGGGAGAGCAGACTGTCAAAGGTAGCTGATATCAATTTAAAGCACTTAATCCCATATTAATATAGATTAGCGAATCAGAAAATGTGTTTTATTTACAAATGAACATTCTGTCTATAAGTGAATGACATGTTGCCAATGAAAGATTGATAATCTATTCGCCAAGAGTCTTCTGGAGTGTGCTCACAACAAGAAGGACATGATGGCCATGGGATCATGCATTGCCTCATGACAAATGTCATTTCTCTATGCCATGGTCCCAAGATAGCTGTATTCTTTGAGTGTTTTAAATGGAACGCCTTCACAGTAGAGTGCCAGGTGATAATTATTTCCCCTAGGCCTAGACACATGGATTAAATATGGAGATTTGTCAATGTTAACACTTAGTGACGTTGTGCTTGTGGACCTGTTAGTGCATGTGTCACTGTCAGCAGGGAGGTGGAAAAAAAGACAGTTGGATGCAAGTGACAAAAGTCAAGTGCAATGGCCGATGTCAGGTGCACACATAAGACAGTTCATCATCTTAGCTCCAAGTTGTAGCACATCATTCACATCCAGGTAATCGAGGAACCAGGATCACCTATTTGTGACAGGTGAATAAAGTTACTAAAATTTTTAAAAAAAAGTCAGTGTCTACAGAACCGGATCCAGTTGCAGATACTTTTCCTGCTACAAAACCGGGAGACCTGTGATTGGCTACGGTCGTAGGGTTAGGATTTGTGAGGGTGATGTATAATGCTAGACTAGATCTGGTGTGAGACAGCATAAACCAAATAGTTATGCTTTATTCCGTATACACAAACGACTTTGGGCTCGTATTCTACACCAGCCTCGGGTTAGGATCAGGGTGATAGTGCAGGAGACCAAGACTTGCTTAGGACATTGTAATTCCTTGCTGCCAGGTCCCATCCTCTGAATGTACATTATGGCACTTGGCCCTCATACTGTATTGGGCTGCAATACTCGACCCGGTACTTGAGTGATTTCTCACAGTCAGTATTTGATAGAGTACCGGATCCAGCGTGCTGTGTATACTGTCTACAGTTCAGGGTCTGGCTCTGTAGTCGCTTCAACAACCGAAACCAGTTCAGTAGCCACTTCCAAAATTTAAAAAAAAAATTGAGGATTAATATTAGGAAGTGGCTACTGAACGGGGTCCAGTGTTAGTTGTTAAAGCAATGATAGAGCTGGACCCAGTACCACAGACAATATACATGGCAGGCCAGATCTGGAACTCAATCCAGTACTAGGAGAAATCACTGGAGTGTCGGGTCCGGTATCGCAGCCAAATAAAGTATGAGGGCTGGCTTCAGTACTTAACTGCTACTGTAAGAGGCATTGGATTGCCGGGTTTTAGCCCAAAGGCACTTGTGTATATGGAATAAAGGATAACTATTAGGTTTATTCCCTCCTATCCCAGATTTGCAACTGGGCTAGTGTTTAGCACCATCCCCACCCGAGCCTGTGGGCTATAAAAAGTTTTATGCTGCAGATGCAGAGTGTCACGAGACTAATGACATCATGACATAAGCCAATCACAGGCCTCCCAGTTCTGTTGCTGGAAAATTATCCACAACCGGACCAGGTTCTGCAGACGATTTGTTAATTCTAAGTCCTGGGGTGGTAAAAGAGGCCTTGACAACCCAGATAAAAAAGGCAAGTTGGCGTTATATGCTAGACTGAAGAGTAGACTTGGTTATGAACCATATTACAACATTATGGATGTTATGCATAGAAAAGCCTTGACCAAATTACAAATTTGTGCCTATGGCCTAACAATTGAAACTGGTGGATGCAGCCGGCCTGGATTAGACAGACATCCCAGATTTTGCAACTCAGAAGATGTTGAAGACGAGGAACACTTTATTTTAATAGTTGAGATGTAGTCGTTTCATCAATATAACTTCTATATTATAAGGAAGAGAATATTGGATACTGTCATGAATGCCTTGAATATAGAAGCAGACTCCAACTCTGCAGTTTCTGGTGGAAGAACTCTTGTGTTTACGTCAGCTGCCTTGTCAGGGGGGGGGGGGGGTCCTCGGGTGGGTATCTACCAAGTTTGTTCAAATGGTCACAGTCCAATGGTTTTTGGATTTTTTTATGATTTTTTTTTGTTCCATTTTTTTGCCAGATCTTCAAAAGTTTTCATCTTTGTATATACTTAGCCAATTGCTTTGAAATTGCATAGGGACACTTTTTGGTATGAGGGTGATACATGTACAGTAGATGAGTGACCTTGACCTCATTCCCAAGGGCATAGGGCCACTTGCTCAAATTTTACTGTACGCCTGACAATGTGAGAGCTATTTGAACTTGGACCCTGATGTTGAACAGGATGGTTGTCCTGAGCAAAGGCCAGACTCAGACAGTACATGGGTGACCTTAACCTCATTCCCAAGGTCACTGGGACCCAGACACTAACGTGGATTTTACTTTTCACATTGTAACTTGAGAGCTGTGGAATGTAGGACTTTGATGTTGAACTTGTTGGTGGTCCTCCATTTAGGAAAGATTGAGGCCATACATTAGTGACCTTGACCTCATTCTCAAAGTCACAGGGCCACTAACATGAATTTTACTGGTCGCATGATATCCTGAGAACTATTTGTACTGAGACTTTGATCTTGCACATGGGGATGGCCCTCTATAAGAGTTGGATTCAGAATAGGTCAGTGACCTTGACCTCATTTCCAAGGTCATAGGGAGACTTAGTCAGCTGAGCACAGGACTGTCACAGTCTTCTTGTTTATGAATTTTTTGTTCTTTTGGGGGCGGGGGGTGGCAAATCTTAAAAAATCTCCGAAACCCCTCACCCAATTGCTCTGATATCGCACAATTACACTCCCAGGGACTTTTAGATCTGAATTTGTTCACCAAGTGGTGCTGCAAAATTTTTTTTTTTTTTTTTTTTTTTTTAAGTATTTTTTGTGTGTTAGTGGCATTTTTGACTTCTCCAGAACTGTTTCTCAGATTAAGCTGAAACTTGGTGGATATGTTCCTTGTGGAACGGTCAAACAAAGTTGTTCACGAGGTGGCACTGCTGTGGATTCCTCATTTTTAACGATTTTTTTTTTTTAATTTGAGTGCTTATCGGCCAATGCACCTTTCCTATTGATAAGTCAATGGGCATTCCAATGCTAATTCACATTTTCGACTTCTTCTCCAAGACCCTCATCCAGATTGACTTCAAACTTGGTGGCAATGTACCTTGAATGGGTTTCTACCAGGTTGATTCAAGTAGTCATGCTCCAGTGATTTTTGGTTTTTAATGAATTTTTTTATTTTATTTTTTTTTTTTTTTCAAAAATCTAAAAAAATTTCCCCACAACCGCTCAACCAATTGCTTTGATATTACGTAAGAACACTCATAGAGACTTCTTGTTCTTAATTGTTCAGCAGGTGGTGCAGCAACTTTTTTTCAATTTCTTTATGTGTTTTTGTTACTTGTGACTTCTTCACCAGAACCATTACTTAGATTAAGTTGAAACTTTGTGGATGTGTTCCTTGTGACATGGTCAAGCAAAGGTATTCACTAGGTAAGTAGTACTGCTGTGGATTCTTGATTTTTAGCTCAGCTGACCTGTCAGTCAGCTGAGCTTTGGTGAGGGTCTGTTGTCCAACCACAATTCACTTTTTCGACTTCTTCTTCAAACCCATCAGCCAGATTCACTTCAAACTTGGCGTGGATATGCCTTGGGTGGGTGTCTACCAAGTTTGTTCAAATGGTCATGCTACATTGATTTTTTATGGATTTTTTGTTCTTTTGGGGGTTAAGTCTTAAAAAAATCTTCATCTCCAAAACCCCTACCCAATTGCTTTGATATCCCACAGGGACACTCCTGGGGACTTCTTATTCTTAATTTGTTGACCAGGTGGCATTGCAATTTCTTTTTTTTTTTAATAATAATTTTTTATGTGTTTCTTCCATTTTCGACTTCTCTCTAAAACCGTCACTCAGATTAAGCTGAAAGTCAGTAGATATGTATTCTTGTGGAAGGGTCAAACAAAGTGTTCACTAGGTTGCACTCCTGTGGATTCCTGATTTTAAACAGATTTTTTAGTTCAGGTACTTGTCGGTCAATGCAGCTTTCCTATTGATTCCTGTGCAAGTCAATGGACACTCTAATGCTAATTCACATTTTCGACTTCTTCTCCAAAACACGTCATCCAGATTGACTTCAAACTTTGTGGCTATGTACCTTTGGTGGGTTTTTACCAGGTTTGTTCAAATGATCATGCTCCATTGATTTTTGGATTTTTAATGAATTTTGTTGCTGTTTTTTTAAGACAAATCTTAAAACATCTTCACAACCGCTCACCCAGTCGCTTTGATATTACATAAGAACATGCTTAAGGACTCATACTTGTTAATTTTTTCACCAGGTGGTCCTGCAATTTGTTTCAATTTTTTTATGAATATTTGTGTGTTTTCGTTACTTGTGGCTTCTTCTCGAGATTCGTTTCTCATATTAAGTTTAAACTTTCTGGATATGTTCCTTGTGAAAGGGTCACGCAAAGATGTTCAATAGATAGCACTGCTGTGGATTCCTGATTTTTAACGATATTTTTCAATTCGGGTACTTATCGGTAAATGCACCTTTACTATTGTTTACTATGCAAGTCAATGGACATTCTAATGGTAATTTATATTTTGGACTTCTCTGAAGAAACTGTCATTCTGAGTCACTTCAAACTTGGTGACAGTGTACCTTGGGTAGATCAATACCAAGTTTGTTCAAATGGTCAGGATCCAGTGATTTTTTTAATTTTTATGATTTTTGTTCGGAAATCTGTAAAAAAGTTTTAATAGGAAAGTTTAAAATGGGAATTTCTTGTAATGGTTACAACTTAAATAATTTGTGCCAAACTTGGCAGGGATGTGTCTTTGATAAGTGTCTACCTATTTTGTGCAAATGGTCATGCTCCAGTGATGTTCGGAGCTTGACCTCATTCTCAAGGTCACAAGATAACTGACATGAAATTTAATGTTCACTTGATAACTTGAGATCTGTTTTGAGTTGGGACCTTGATGTTGCACATGTTAATGTTTCTCTATGAAGGTCATGCTTAGACAGTACTTGAGTGACCTTGACCTCGTTTCTGGGGTCACAGTGCAACATACATGAATTTTACTCCTCACTATAACTTGAGAACTACTTGAACTGGGACCTTGATGTTTCACATGTAAGTGTTCTTCTATAAAGGTCAGACTTACTCAGTACGTGGGTGACCTCGATCCTATCCCAAGTTCACAGAGCTGCAAGTGTGATGAATGTCTAGGTCAGCAGAGCATGGGCTGTTCACACAGTCCTCTTGTTAAGGAATCTACTTGTTTATTTTTCAGTGAAACCTTAAAAAATCTTCCCCAAAAGTACCAAGCCAATTGCTTTGAAATTGCATAGCGACACAGGGCTCTGCAATTCTGTTTTTCAGTAGCAGTCCTCAGGGCTAACAAGTCTGGTATTAAACTAGGCCCCTGCCCAAGAACTCTCCAGGCAAATATAAATGGTTGTGGTTGCCCCCAGGTCTAATGTTTTGCAATTCTAACTTGCCCTGATTAGTACTTGACTTGTCCTCTTGTTTTCAATTTAGGGTACTTATCAGTACATGTACCTTTCGTATTAATTACTATGTAATTCAATGGGCATTCTAATGCTAATTTACATTGTCGACCTTTTCCTCAAAACTGGCTTCCAGATTGATAACATGGTGGCAAAGTACCTTGGGTGGGTCTCTACCAGATTTCTTTAAATGGTCAGAACCCATTGATTTTTTTAATTTTTCATGAATTTCTTTGTTTTGTTTTGTTGTGTTTTTTTTTTTGGGGGGGGGGGCAAATCTAAAAAAAATGACAAGGGTATATATGTACATGCCAGTTGAGCACAGGACTGTCACAGTCCTCTTGTTGTGATTAAGCATGTACAAACTAAAATTCTTGCTTAAATATGTGCGGGGAAGATAATACAAATTAAACATTCTCTATTTTGCCGATATGAATTATTAAAGTGTACTGGAGGGCCCAAATTCAACTGTTATTGCAAAAAAAGAAAAAGAAAGAAAGAAAAAAAAACATGGGAATGAACCCCATCCCAGACCATTCACTGCATTTGTGATTTTGCTCCTTTGTTGTCTATGTGTTGCTGACTGCATGGGAGGGAGGTTATCCCACTAGCCCTCCTTATAAGTTGAAGCCGCTGCATGAGGAATCAATCAATTTGATTATTTTTCATTTATTATATATAAAAACAATACAACTTATTACCATATGGCACTCAAGGAGTTATCTAGTATAGTGCTTCAGTAGGTGGGGCCAATATATGAGCCACTGTTATTAAGTGATCTAGTCAAAGTGGCAATGGGTAAGGCTAAACTACTGGTTACAGGGTAAATGGACATGTTTTGCATCCTTTTTAATTTTGACTGATTTAGGGTAGCCTTTTTTCATTCGTATTTTTTATTCACTTAAATATTTTAGGATAATATGTATATATTTATTTAACCTGGATTACCTTAAAGCTATCCAATATAACTAATCTGGAGGCTTTCCAGACATACAAGACATACAGTCAGCATAAACAAAGCATGCAGGACACACATAGGTCAAAGTAATAAGCATGTCAAATTATAATACAATGCAATTGTAATGCAACTTCCACATTCATTAGCATTCAATTAAAATAGTAACCACAGGGTCTGCAGAAAGGGGGGGGGGTAAACATGAGTAAAAAGTCTGTGTGCCCATACAACAAAAGTTATAGTCATGAATACTAGAAGGCATGTATTACCCTCAAGGCAGTACCCTCACGCTACTGTGGTCCTGGGAGTCCGAATTAAAATTGTTAGGAGCTACAAATGAATACTTGTACACTAGTGAATAACCCTATGTTCGAAGAGTTCTCCAAGTTGGGGCTTCCTTCTAGTAACATTTTAAGGTGATAATCACAATCAAAACTGAGAAGAAGAGTGGAATTTATACTAGCTCCAAAGGCCACAACTGAAAGCAACATTCCTCAACAGTTAAGGGCGAAAAATAGCATATCTCAGGCAGTCTAAGAATAGTGTTCAGTTGTTTCAATTGGATGTCCACAAGAACAAGCAGGTCTGGGATTATGTTGACACTATACAAGTCAGAATGCAAACAAGAATGGCCTTATCGCAGCTGAGTATCGCAAGTGTTGGCAAAATGTTGACCATGGGTGAAATAAGATGGGGGCATATCCACAAACATCTGTTTGGTGTGGTCTTAAATGATAATAGTGTGGTAGTTTCCATTATTTCTGCAGGTAGTGTTTAAAACTTTCTGCTCTTTGTCATTGTAGACCACAAACTGCATTTTCAATTGCAACCTTTGTTCAAGCCTACGTGCTTGTAAAGTTGGACAGGGATTTTGTATTATATACCTTTGTGTGGCATTTGAGCTGCCATGTTGACACATGTTAAGTGGACTGGAGTCTGGACTGATAAGGGGACTGATGATTGTGGATTGGTGGAGTTGGCACTAGTGGATGTGGAATTACATACAGTTGTACCATTACTACAAGAGCTCATGCAGGCTCTGCTCACAAATTGTGCACATTGTTATTGGGATATATTGGTAAGGGTTAGGTGCTCAAGTTTTGCAGTTATTTTAGACTGGCTACATGTGTCACACAAATAATGTATATGCCTGGTTTACTCTGAAGAATCCCATCTGCTACAGTGTATCATGTTTTAACTCATTCCATGCTATGGTCACAGGCCTTGGTCAGTGGTTCTGGCACTGACTTAACATATAGGCATGCTGGTACTTGAACGAAAGCTCTTTTCATGAAGAATTTAAATATGCAATTGTCGTCTTAAATCTAGGTAAACATACGGAAAAATCAGCGACTGGTATGGAATGAGTTAATGGCTTGGCCTTCTTGGCAATCCTTGTAAAACATATGGGTCTATACTTTTATGTTATAATGGTACATATAAGCCTACTGGCTAAAATCCAGCAGTATCATGTCTCCACTTCTTCACAATGGCCATGAATATTGCCTGAAAAGGCTGGTGGCATATATATATATATATATATATATATATATATATATATATATATATATATATATATATATATATATATATATATATATATGTATGTATGTATATATATATATATATATATATATATATATATATATATATATTTATATATATATATATATACATATATATAAGCTGGACTATAAAGTCTCATTTAATGCAAATAGCTGACCAACAGTTCAGAAATTTTGTCACTTGAGTCCAATAATTTCAGGAGAGAGCAGTAAATTATTCAAAACTAGCCACCATTTTCCCTTCACTGTGTTGGTTTAAACATATTTTTATTTCATCATTAAGTTTATGAATTACATATTATGAGTGGCAATCGGGGAGGAGGGCTGAGCCCTATATTAACTCCTCTTGTGGAGAATAAGACAACGAGGAAACAGGACTTTACAGAAAACACACTGTGGCTGCATGTGCAGGCAGCTCAGAAGGGGGTTTGCCTGGTCATGCAACGATAACAAACAGGAGAGAACACCCACAAGAAACATGGACAGATAGAGGGGGCTACTCCAATTAAACGTCCATGCTATATAGGCATATGTTATGTCATGATAAATTGTTTATTTTCGAAGACTACTTTCATTCACTTACTTTAAAAGAAAATCACATCTCCCCCGCGGGGCCCGCATGCAGGGCAAACGGACGCGAACGCCCAGAGATAGATGCCCGCATCCATCCACCACACACAAGCACCCTGCAGCAGAGATGAAACCCTCAGTTGTGTCAAGAATTAACCTATACCGGTATTTGAGCACCTAAATGTAGTAATAATGTAATCCTGAACCGCTGAAAAAGTTTGCATGTTTTCGTATAGTGTACAATTAGAGAAACCATAGAATGTAGTATGCATGGTAAAAAGAGCATATTTTGCAATAGCTGTAACTTTGATCGTGCTATTGCATAATATTTTGGGAATACAAAAAAATGCCAAGTGTCCTCATTGGCTGACCAGCAGTTACAAATGGCAGTAGGTTTTATTCCTAATTTAAGCAAGCAGGAGTTCAACTGGCTGCTGCACAGGCAAAATCTGGTGTGGAGAATTGATGCAGATCTACTTCCAAAGTTATAAAGTTGTTGAAAAATAACAGGTCGCGGAGGGATATTTTGAAGTTTAGATTTAACTTCTGCTGAGGATGGAGAATTCCGTATTTCAAGTGGAAGTGCATTCCACAGTCTTACAGTCAAAGGAAAGAATGATTTACTGAATAGATCTGTTCTTGTTCTAAATGGAAAAAGTTCAGATGATTGTTGTGTATTATATGTTGGTATTTTGATTTCCATGGATAATCAATTGAAGAGTGTTTGGAACTAGATTGTTCACTATCTTATACATCATTATCAATTTTGCATATTCTCTTTGTTGAACATATCAACATGTATTTACTGTGTTGATATGTTCAGAGTCAAAAAATGTGAACCCTGCATCAGTCCATACTTTACAATGACTGATAGTAAATGCCTGGAAAGAGGACTCTGACCATTGGGTAACTTGAACCAGATTCTTCATATAGTAACAAATAGCATAGAGGGTGCCCATTTGTTAATATTCCAGGGCTGTGAATTGGCCATATACATGTATTTGGAAATTTATTATTGTTGTTAATTGCATTTGTAGGTTGATGCTCAAATCAGTTGTTTCAGTTTCATGGTGTACTCTACATCTCTTTACAAAGCATTAGAATATATGCAATCAGTTGGCATCCCCTTCCATACACTGTGTCACTCTTAATTATCTTGATATTTATTATAGTCATGTTCGCTGGATGAGTAGTTCCTATGCATAAAATGAAAAGTAACCTCTTTAAAGAGAAACAAAAAATTGACTGCCTAATTTACAGTTTAAGGTTTCGGGTACCATTTCCAAAATGTTCAAAGTGGTAGTTCTCATATATGATCAGAGGTCACAAGGTGTAAATGAGAACCATTGACAAAAGCACCATTCATGCTTGTAAACAATAAGCTATAATCTTTATTTCAACACTAGGGAAAACTGCATGTCTCTACAAAACAGAAAATTTACATGTATATAGTTTTGTGGGAGTGGAGAAATAAACAGAGACATAGTGATAAAGTTGATACAGAATTGCTCTACACACATCCAGACAGCTCCACTACCTTAAAAGAGTATTGCTCAAACATGAATAACCACATGATCCATGTTCTATTTTCAGATGTAAAGAGCAAGTCAACAACTGTCTGGGTCAAAATGGCAGCTTGCACATGCTGCAGGATTTGATATGGTATTGTTGTTTACATATCCATGGGAGCTTGCCTTTCAGACTTGTCAGGAGGAAATTATGAGGTAGCCAAACTTGAGGACAAACAGGATATTTGTGGTGAAGATTATAGCCATACTTGTATCATGGACATGGACAATGTTCCAAATGGAATCACATGTAGTGGTCAGAAGCGACAATCTGTGATCCTGGGATCAACTGAACTCAGTGACTGCAAGAGATTATGTACTTCTGCTGCATCACATGTAAGCAGGGAAGCCACAGACCCTGAAGGAATCAAGCACACAGATTTGTCCTCTGGTACTGCTGTTCAGCTTGAAAGCAATAGGTGGCCAAATTGTAATTCATGTGCTTCTGCTGGTACACCTACTGATCAAATATCTGAAAAACAAGAGCACAGCTCCAAGGAAGGATATGACAAGTTAAATAGGGTTATCTTGCCAGCAGATAACGAGGTAAAGGAAAGCAGACCTGGTTCATATGTAGATCACATCAATGAGCTTCCACAATCTCTGATCCTTCGAATTTTACATCATCTGACATTGCAGGATCGCCTTCACAGAGCCTCATTAGTGTGTAAATACTGGTATGACCTCTGTCATGACCCAGGCTTGTGGCGTATCATCCACCTTAGTGGTCAGATGAAAGTCGACGATACAGTCTTAGACAGGGTTACACAGTATAGTGACAATGTGACAAAGCTTGATATATCTGATTCCCGTTTGGTTTCTAACCAAGGGGTGTGTCTGGTGACGGCACGGTGTACGCAGTTACAAATTTTGAAATTGGTCAGGTAAGAACTGTATTTTAGTCAGAGTCTTCAAAACAAAGTATCTGGGGACTTGTATATTCAGGGGCATCTTAATATATTTGTAAATGTACTGCAAATTGCTTTATTTTTGCATGTATAAATTTTCGCGTTTTTTGTAGTTTGACATTTCACTGTAGTTTTATTTCACTGTTTTGGACATAATCCCTATTCAAACTGTGTTAAAATACTAAACTTTCATACGTGTACAACATTCATATTTTCTGAAGTGTTAATGCATAGAGTGAATTTTGGGAAAAGATTTATCAGACAGTCTGCCTTGGGTGTTCTGTAGGGTAACTTGTTTGCATTGCTTAATCCTCTAAGTATCACCAACAAAGGTCTCAGTTAGACCTCAACAAGTAAGCTAGTGTGACTGGCAGTCTATGCATTTCACCTATCAGGCCCATTCACTTGTTCCTTTCAACCAATCAGGGTACAGTGAGGAAGATGCACCCAAACACATGTCTGACCGTAAGCAAGAACAGGGTTGAGATATGTCATTTTTGGCCCAAAACATCTCTTGAAGACACCAACAATTTGGAAGCTTAAGATAAAAGACCAGGAAAAATACTCAACCAGCAGGGTGGTATCACAAAAACGATGTAGGCCTACTTTCTACTTTTGCTATAAACTCAGCTGACGAACTTGTCAGAAGAACCAAAATAGTGATAGGCCTACCAATTCTCCTTTATCTTTTGCAGAAGTAATAAAATTTGGATTTTGAGTGGTTGGGCCTGTACAAATTGGAAACACTATAGTCTGTATTAAATGAAGAATATTTCAAATGTTGAGAGGACTGGTTTAAAACCACCAGTTGCCTTTTGTGGGTGACTGCCTGTCTCAAGTCAGGAAGTGAAATTTGTTTCTTCACATTGGTATTGGAAGATGAATGTTGATGCTTTGGTAACTCTGGAATCTCTTTGCTGTCATTGTTGGGTTTGATATTTATGAATATGGGTCATGTTTTTCTGCATAAGTGTATCATAGTAGAGACATCCGGATGTCCGTCCATCCATCCATCCATCCAGATGTGCATATTCTCCTTACCAAGATATCTACAGAATGCCTCCATTTTTTTTGGTCAAATTTGGCAACATGCTTACCTTACCTGGCAAGATGAACTGAGTAGATTTTGGTGTCACCATGTTCTAATTTGAGCAAATGGCAGGCTAATTACATGCTCGTTAGGGCTCACTACTGCAATATCTCCGGAATGCTCTAATGTATCTTGCTCAAATTTGGCACCATGACCTAATTTAAGCAAATGGCAGACCCTTCAGTCAATGCTTGCGTTGAAGTTATGTCTGGTTTTCATCTCAGGTGGGGTGGGAATATGCTCAAGAATCTGGACCCTTAGAGTGAAATACTGGTGGTCTGGGTCAGAGAAGTCTCTATTCAGATCCCTTTTATAATTATAGTAGAAATGTTTTCCCACTCTGTTGAACAGGGGTCAAAATGTTTGACCCACATATTATGTGGTGTGGTATGTATCACAAGTTAACAAGTACAAAATATTGTGTCTGCATGAGCCTGCTTGGGGTGTATCATACCTACTCCCAGTTTTTGCACTGGTAGCTATGTCAGCAGTTTCCAGTTTCTAAAAGTACATGTACATGGTCATGTACTTGCAATTGAGCTTCTCACAAGGGTTTTGGTAGGTCTGTGCTGCTCTGAAGGCCCCTCTTTTCAGCAAAATTTCCCTAACAAAGATCCAGCATTTCAGTTTAAACTTCCTTAAAAGGGTGATTTGTCTCTTTTATGGTCCAAAATTTGGGGAAATTGCCCTAATTAAGGTAAAAAATATTATTCCTGGAGCACTTTTCATTTGGGACCACATTTTCTACAATGTCGGTTAAAAAATTCCTTTAAAAAAAGCACCCTAACAAAGGGTGGGGTTTTGAAAGGTTGAGCTGCACACCTACACCAAATATATGGGGAATTGTCCCCCCTTGGTTGGCAGCCATTGTAGGGAGGTTGTCTCTATGGTGGATAACTAAGTTGAGATCAGACCAGAGTCTCCTTCAGGTTCTGAGTCCAACTATATCCCAATATAATTCTCTTGTCTTGTAGAATTGGGGCGTATTTGGAAGCACAAACTGTGTTCCAATGCTGGGTGATAATTGTCTTGAGTAGAGGGAGAGTAGGATTGTATCTTATTATAAGGAACGACTTGTCTTCATTTGAATTTGTTGACTGCGAATTGTGGTAGTCTTGGAGTAGACAATTCCTGTCAGTAGATCTCATTTTGGACAAAAATTTCTGACAGATCTTTCCAGGGTAGCCTTTTCAGCCTGTTCTTCGAAATCTGCAGTGAAAGTGCAGATCCATTCCATTGTCAGGAGTTGGCTGAAATGTACTGTTGATTTGCAGTGTTTGGGGTGTGCTTATCTGTAGTGCAGATAAATGTACATGTGTCTGTTGGTTTAGTCTACAGTACTGTGTACAGTTTAGTTTGATCCTTTAGGCACACCAGAGTGTCCAGGCAGTTAATTTTCTTGTCATTGTATGTGACACACAATTTGATGATTTAGTGGCCTGAATTTAAGAGTTCTGTGAATTCTTGTAGCCTTCCCTTACCATGATGCCAAATGCTAAAAATATCATCAATAAAATGCCACCATGTTGTGGGTTTAAGAGCAGACCTGGAAAGCAGTTTTCTTCTAGGTCTGCCATGAATATGTTGGCATATGAATGTGTCACTTTGATAGTATAAAAATGACAAATATATCAACATGTTGATAAGTTGTGGTTGAAATGTTTCACGAAAAGTAAGATATATTTAATTGAATTACAGATGTCAACAACTGACTGATGAGGCATTCATATCAATAGGAAAGAACTGTCACAAGTTACATGCTTTATATTTGGACTCTTGTTGTGCAGTATCTGATGATGCTCTTGCAGTGGTAAGTGCAACAAATTCACACATGAACATAATAGTATTGTAACCAAGGTCCGGATTTAAAGCTCTGGTTTAGACCGTGCATATGACGTATTGTGGGTTTTGTACTTCTCGTTGTGTAAAAATAAAAGTTCAACACTTCTGGTGTTTGAAGTCGGTATATATTGTAGTCACAAGTTCGATAGCATACATACAGACAGGTCGATCCACTCTGACGAGATCAAGGTGCGGGCCAAAATAAAAACCAAAAGATACAGATGAGGTAGACGGAAATGTCTGGAAACACGTTAGGAGTAATTTGTTGCGTATATCAGGAGATGTTCTACAATTACAGAGGGGAGGTATGTAAGGGTAAAGTTTTTCGGGTGGACAGCTTACAACATTTCTTTAACATAAATTTAGTGATCTCGCCAGATGATTCTTATTGAAACAAAACCTTAAAATCAGAACAATTAAGAAAGAAAATTACCCGATAGATTACAGAATCAATTTAAGGGTAATTGAAAGGAAATGGGATCATATCCTTGTCACTCTCGGGGACACATGTTTGTGGATTTTATAATTCATATGTATCATTGTTCCTCGCTAACCCCCATATATTTTCATAACTTTAAACTATAATCTGGCATACATTAAGTGGTGATCCATTGTTTAAATGTGCTCTTGTAGTTAAAAACATATGATAAATGTATTCAGCTGTCAATGAGTATTACATTTAAACAATGTTGACATATTGGAAATCTTCAATAAGTACAGGTCACTATTGTAAGGATAGTATGGAAGTATACTACTTGGCTTTAAGCAGAAATATCACAGAGTGAGTCAGTACATTGGCATTCATCAAATAATAAATGTGACAGATGCACCGACATCTTCAGAAAATGAAGACATTTTGAATGTATAATTCATTTGTTAAAATGAGGTGATGCCTGCAGCATTCTCTTTCAAAGGGAAATTGTCTTAAGGTGATGAGAAAGGTCCATGTAATGGGCAAAAATTTTATTTTTGAACATTGTTTTATGAATATAGATTGCATATACATATTTGTTTAACAAAAATTGGAGCAAGTTGGACTTGCTGGAAAAAATGTATAAATACTAATTCAACCTTCTTCGTTTAGGGGTTAGCATATTGATTATTACACTTTTAAGTACATTTGGCCTTAATTATCCATCTTTTGTTTTAGATTGGGAAGGGATGCCCAAAGCTGACTGTGGCCAGTCTCAACCAATGTGGCAGAATCACTGATGATGGCGTCATACACTTGGCACAGGGCTGTCCTAACCTCAAAAAACTTATGGTGGACCAATGTACAAAGGTAACTAATGCCAAACTACTGCTTTTGTAGATCTGCACAGAATAAAAATAAAGTTCAGTAATAACTGAAGCTCATTCTTGAACTTGTAACACAAGAAATTGCTGATAGTGTGGTGATTTCTATCATCAATGTGGTACCTCTGTTTATTTACAGTGAAAACTCGTTGTGAAAATTCTGCAATGTCCAGTGTACTTACCTAACAATTTTGAGGGACAAAAAGTATATTTTGTATGTTCCTTTTTCAGACATACTCAGATTTATCTGAGACATTTTACAATGTGTGCAGGTTGCCATTACAATGAGATATCTGTGCATTATTTTATTTAGCAACCCACTGTAAATGTACTTATTATATCCCCCGCGTCCAAAGGATCTGGGGGATATATTGGTTTTGTGACCGTTCGCCCGCCGTATTTCTGTCTGTCTGTCCATCGGGACAACGTTACTGTGATAACTAAAAAAATATTGTATGTAGCTCTACCAAATTGATGCACCTTATGATGAAGCAGGTCAAGTTCGAAAACTAGCTTCCTGTGATCATTAATTAATTAGTTAATTAACAAAAGATCATTAGGCAACCTCCAGAGGACATTACCGTGATGAATAAAAAAATATTGCATGTAACTCCCCGAAATTTTGTTAGTGATGCACCTTATGATGAAGCAGGTCAAGTGCGAAAACTAGCTTCCTGTGATCATTAATTAATTAGTTAATTAACAAAACATTGTTAGGTAATATCCAGGTCCAAACAGCCATATTTGGTCCTGTGAACCCTATTCGTTTCAAATTTGGTTCAAGTAGTCTATAGACACAAGGGATTTTTCTAAGGTGGTAAGTCTGTCCATCTGACTGACCGTCTGTCTGTTCGTCCCCCTGGTCAAGATAACAGACTTTTGTCTTTTTCTCTAAAACTAATGGTCAGGTTGTCTTCAAACTTGGTCGGAATGTAACCTGTATATATGCCCACAAGATATTTATGAGTGGTCCTGCCCGATTGTTTTTTTAAATTTTCGCGAATCTTTGAAATTCAGAGTGATGGTAATAAGAGCACAATTTAACATGGCATATACTACATGTACCATATACATGATGTATTTAGTATGTGCATATAATACTTCTGAACCCATTAGTTTCAAATTTTATACAAAGACCTGTTGGGGTTTTCTAGAGTTGTCAGTCTGTCCATCTGAGTGACGGTCTGTCTGTGCGCCGCCCCCCCCCCCCCCCCAAGCAAGATAACAGATTTGTTTTTTTTTCCCCCTCAAACTTAGGGTGAGATTCTCTTCAAACTTGGTGGGGATGTACCTGGTATGTATCCCCACAAGGTATGCATGAATGGTTATGCTCTATTGATTTTGGATTTTTTATGAATTTTTGAAACTCAAAATGATTGTTGAGAGCACATTTTATCTCTAGTTTAATATGTTTTCTTGAATATGGCACCAAAGCACAGGGCCATCATGGTCCTCTTGTTATTTTTCTAAAGATTTTTTTTTCCTTACTCATTGTCCCATACCATTTTTGTGAACTATGTTGCATTAATATGGTGCATTGTACATCTTGTAGGGCCTGTGTTGCATTTATATGTTGAGCCAGGCGCCATGCGGGGGATATATTTGTTGTCGCATGCGACGACTATGTCTAGTCTTCATGTGTATCAATTTCATGGTTTTTATAGGATCTGGTATTTCACAATTTTGCTCTTATATATGATAAGATTTATGTTCAAATGCATTTTCTGCATGTTTTTATTTTCACAGTTTTGTGTCATCAGTGAATAGCAAAAATGAAATTCATGTACAGCAAAATAAAGATAAGTTATAGTCTATCCCACAGTAATGGAGCAAAACCTTATATGTATACCAGGGACTTATTTTCAGTAAAATACATGCATGTACTTGTATCCAATGCTATATCCTGTGCCATGTTGCAACATGAAAGCAGAATTCCTAAAAAGTTCATGGTGAGAAACAGCTGAAATGGTTTTATGTAATATATAAGCATACATTTTCCCAAGTGTTAACATTCCCAGATTTATTACGAATGCATCTTTCACAGATTTTATTTTCCCAAATCTCCAGTCTGGGTTAAGGCAATGAGGGTAAACATTTTCAGGATGGAATTTTTCCAAATGATACTACCATGGCTAAATCATGGATTTTAATAAAGGAACTTGCATAACTAAAACATGACATTCTGAAATAATATTAAGGTATAGCAGAATAAATGCTATGTACTTTTGATCATGTTTGTATGTGTTTTATATCTGTAGCTGACAGACAAATGTTTGCATGTATTGGTTGATGGGTGCCCCTCATTGGAGAACCTCAGTTGTATGAGCTGTGCTTTCACTGAGGATGGGCTTCTTTCCCTGACAAGAGTAAGTATCCAGGACATCTTTGATGATCTCTAAGTTCATGACATTTTGGTCAGACACGTAGGTTATGGAAATAATGTACTGGTATGCAGTCATCACCAGAATTGTTAGATTTTTCCATGCCATTGTTTCTATGGAAACAGACAGAAAACAAGCTCATGAATGTTAGGAAATCTAAAAAAAAAAAAACAATGTTTGTCTGACTTTTTTAGGTCAGCTGACTTGTCAGTAAGTTGAACTTATAGGATGATCAGTCATCCATCCAGGGTTTAATCTACCATTATAGCAGGGTCTGAATATCGGCCCCATTCCCTTCACAGTGAGGCTGTTTTTTCCCAAACAAGCCTACCTTGCCACCAATTTTTTCCCAATCAGCCAATCAAAATTTCCCAAATCAATCAAATGTGTTTGCAAAGTGTGTTTTTGAAACTTTATATTGCGATAGTACCATCACTAGATATGAAATTTTAATGTCAAATGCTGAAACATCGCTGAATAACATGCTACCAAGTGACTGTTATTTACAGGCTTTTATGACAACTAGCGTTAAGCGATACAGTTTTTTTTGCAACGTACACAAGGACTTGACTCTGTTGATTTGTTGACAAACATGACAAGAGCTACTATTTTTTAGGTAGATTTATCCTTCATGTCAAAATAATTCTGTTAAATCCCTCTATTCAGAGTTTTTATAGAATGAAAAGAACCCCAAAATGTGTGATGCTCACATTCGATATTCTTCATTTACCAAGATTTTGGTAGCCAAGTGACTGCTTCTATCAGAATCAAGTTTGATTCCCTGACTGCTTGACCTTGTGCCATGTGGTGCATGGGGAAAGTAGCTACCGTCATAAGAGAGTTTCTCCTCATACTTTGACCAAGTTTGCTTTTTATAAAAGTAAGGAAGTAGCAGATAAATCATCGTTGATCAATAATGACTGATAGTGCAATGTATCTGCAATCAGGCCATCAAAATCAAGGAATTCTCTGGGCATAGCAACTGTTCCTATGCTGGCAAAATTCCAACTACATGTGGTAGCTCTAAGGATACACTTAAATCTTTTTATCTTTTTAAAACCGGGAAACCTGGTTCAGTGAGCCTAAGTGGGAGGGGGAAAAGTTAATTCATTCCTTTGTTCAAAAAAAAATAAATAAATAAATGAAATTGTCAAGATTTCCTTAGCATGCATTTCATAGTTGAACTTTCATTGACTTGAAAGGCCATTCTGTTCACATTTCTTGTCATGTGAAATTAATAGCTTTGTGTCAGCAACAGCAGAAAAGGAAAGGGTTTGAAAATAGAAATGTCATATATAATTTATTTGATTGAACAGTTGTTTTCAGATATCAAAAGCACACAATAAACCTGTAATGTTTTCATGATTTTATTACCCCCTTAGTTACTCTGTATCATGTTGTCATTGTGTGGACACTACTCGTGGTAAATTTGAAGTTATTTGCTAATAAAAACACAGGACTGTATTCCGTTGATAAAAAGACAGGCCTGCAACCACACCAGTGTATTGTCTTGATAAAATACACAGGACTGCAAACATACTTGGCAGTGTACTATGTGATAAAAGCACTGGACTGAAATCATATGATGATACTCTCTTGATAAAAACATACAACTGAAGCCATACCAGCATACACATTGTCATTGTCAAGGATGATTAAACAATGTTCATTTGAATCGTTATTCTGTTGCGTAGTCCTTGTGTTTACTTGGTATACCCATCATTCAATCGCACCACTGGCTTTCTGGCCTCTTGTTGAGATTTTAATTGGTTACATGTAAGTTGAAACAGGAAATGCACAAGATTTAACCCGCTGATATTACAAAAATCCGACCTCCTGTTCTCCTTTTGAGATTTTTTTGAGACCATGTAACAGGAAACAAAGAATTTTTTACGGGTGTTAAAATCATTAAATGTTCTCAAAAATATTATAACTTTGAAGAAATATTGCTTGCTCCCAAATACAAGGCATGTGTCCATTTATTCAACAATTGTAACAAAGAGCATGCCATGCCAATTCATTAAAACCTGCACTGAAAACAATTTTGCACTTCCAGTTTTCAAACTTTACTGATATGCCATGCAAATCAGGTCACAAATTCTCTTGCAGAAATGTCCAGAAAAGCCCTGAAATACCTGGAAATGTCATCAAATAAAGCCTAGATTTCAACAAATTTTTCCATGGGGTCACACCCCCAGACCCCAAAGTGTAACTTCGTGCCCTCTGCACTTGCCCCTATATTTCTCAATCCTTTACATTTTCCCCTACTTTTTACAAACAAAAACCCCAATACAAAAAAGGTAGATGAAACCCTACTGTCTGTCCATCCTTTCACAGTTCACATTTTTTACTGTTTCTCAAAAATATATCTCCCAGAACCACTTCAGACTTGGTGGGGATTTTCCTTGGGTGTGTGTCTACCACATTTTGTTCAAATGGCCATGCTCCAGTGATTCAGGCGTATTTGGCTCAGCTGAATTATCTGCCAGCTACGGTTATGTGATGGTTAGGCATCTGCCCTCCACAATTCACATTTTTGACTTCTTCTCCAAGACTGTCTGCCAGATTCAGTGCACACTTAGTGGGGATGAATGTTGGGAGGGTCTTTACCAAGGTTTTTACAGTGGCCATGGTCCAATGATTTTTGTTTTTTTTTTTGATTTTTTTTTTTTTTTTTTTTTTTTTTTTCATTTTTAGCTCTGCTTGTCAGTCAGCAGAGCTATTGGAAGCAGTTTGCGTCCATCTGTTCATCTGTCCGTCCATTGTTAGACTTTTTTACATTTTTGACTTCTCAAAAACTGCAGCATGAAATGTTTTGATTTTGTACACGGATGTTCTCCTGGTGGACCTCTAGCAAGTTTGTGAAGGAGATGATGATGATGCAAGAACTTTTCTATTTTTTCTGAGTTTTAAAATTAAATTTTTTGAAAAAAAAAAAATTTCTTCATCTCAAGCATTACTTGGCCAATTGCTTTGATATTCCACATAGGGTCACCTGCAGTCACCTTAGTTTTTATTTTGGCCACCAGGTGGTGCTGCAATCTTTTTCTTATTTTTTTTATGAATTTTTGTGTGTTAAGGTTATTTTTGACTTCTTTCCCAGAAGTGGTTAACAGAATTGCTCAAAATTCTATCAGAGTATAATTTGACTTTAGACAAATAATTTTTGATGAAGTTATGGGAAGTTAAACTTTGCAATTGTAGGTAAGTGTTATCGCTGTAAAGTATATATGGCTATTGTATTTATATTTTTGACTTCTCAAAAAGCGGTGCTTGGAATGTTTTGATTTTGTACATTGGTGTTTCCCAGGTGGATATCTACCAAGTTGGCAAAGGAGATGATGATGCAATAATTTTTCTATTTTTTAAGATTTTTTTTTATTATTTTTATTGAAAAAAACAATTTCTTCATCTGAAGAACTATGTGGTCAAATGCTTTGATATTACACATTGGGTCACCTGGGATCACCTAGTTCTTATTTTGACGACAAGGTGGCCCTGGAATTTTTTCATACTTTTGTAATGAATTTTTGTGTGTTAAGGCTAATTTTGACTGCTCTTCCACAAGGGCTAAACAGAATTGCTTAAAATTCTTTCGGAATATAATATGACTTTAGACAATGAAAGGTTGTGTAAATGATATGGATGTATGTTAATTTTTGACGAAATTATGTGAATTTTTTTATCATTTTTTTGTGCTTTATTGGGGTAAATCTTAGAAAAATCTTCTTCTCCAAAACCGCTCACCCAATTGCTCTGATATCACACAGGGACACTCCCGGGGACTCCAAGTTCTGAGTTTGTTCACTAGGTGGCACTATGATTTTTTGTGTGATTTTGCTATTTTTGACTTCTTCAGTACCGTCACTCAGATTAAGCTGAAACTTGGTGGATAAGTTCCTTGTGGAAGGGTCAAACAAAGTTTTTCACTAGGTGGTGCTGCAGGCATTCCTGATTTTTAATGACTTTTTCAATTCAGGTACTTATCGGTCAATGCAGCTTTCCTATTGATTACTATGCAAGTCGATGGGCATTCTAATGCTAAATCACATTTCCGACTTCTTCTCCTAAACCATCATGCAGATTGACTTCAAACTTTGTGGCAATGCACCTTGGGTGGGTTTCTAGCAGATTTATTCAAATGGTCACGCACCAGTGATTTTTGGAATTTGATTTTTTTTTTTTTTTGGTTCTTTTTTTGACAAATCTTTCAAAATCTTCTTCTCCACAACCGCTCACCCAGTTGCTTTGATATTACATAGGAACACCCATTGGGACCCAAGATCTTAATTTATTCACCAGGTGGTGCTGCAATTTTTTTCAATTTTTTTTTATGAATTTTTGTGTGTTCTCCTTTCTTGTTATTCTTCTCCAGAACCATCTCTCAGATTAAGTTGAAACTCTGCGGATATGTTTCTTGTGAAAGGGTGAAGCAAAGATGTTCACTAGGAAGCATCGCTGTGGATTCCTGATTTCTCAGTACTTATTGGTAAATGCACCTTTTCTGTTGCTTACTATGCAAGTCAATGGGCATTCTAATGGTAATTATGTCTCCCCATGCAACAGGGGGCCATACTGTTTTTGCGTCCGTTTCATCTTCTTCTTCTTCTTCTCCTTCTCCTTCTTCTTCTTCTTCTTCTTCTTCAACACATTGTTGTGTGTGTTGCGGATGCAATAACTCGAGATAGATTTGACTTGGGAAGTTGAAATTTTTTGTAAAGATGTTCCTATACAAAATATTCAGGAATGCAGATGGGTGACCTTGACATATTTTTCAAGGTCACGTGGGCATGTCATGTAAAATTGGCGCGGACGCAATTACTCCGCAAGGATTTGACATAAGAGGTGTAAATTTTGCATGATTATGTACCATAATATCAACTAGGTTGGGATAGTAGCTGGGTGACCATGACCTATTTTCAAGGTCACATGGCCACTTTTAAAAATCATTGCAGATGCACTCTAGAAAGATTTGACTTAAAGAGGTTGATATTTTGTGTAATTATGTTTCTATGTAAGACTTTGCTTGTAACTGCAGATGTATGACCTTGACCTATTTTTCAAGGGTCACATGGGCATGTCATGTAAAATTGACGCAGATGCATTAACTCCTCAAGGATTAGACTTAAGAGGTTGAAATTTTGCATGATTATGTACCATAATATGAACTAGGTTGGGATTGCAGATGGGTGACCTTGACCTAATTTTCAAGGTCACATGGGCATGTAATGTAAAATTGACGCAAATGCAATAACTCGGCAATTATTTGACTTAAGAGGTTTAAATTTTGCATGATTATGTACCATAATATGAACTAGGTTGGGATTGTAGATGGGTGACTTTGACATATTTTCAATGTCACATGGTCACTTTTTAAAAATCTTTGCAGATGCACTCGAGAAAGATTTGTCTTAAAGAGGTTGACAGTTTGTGTGATTGTGTTTGTATGTAAGACTTTTGTAAGACCTTGCTTGTAACAGCAAATGTATGGCCTTGCCCTATTTTTCAAGGTCACGTGGGCATTTTGTCAGAAATCAACGTTTTGAAATGTCCATAGAGACTGTACCTTCACCATATCTGTACATCATTGGAATCGGTATGCCTATTTATAAAAATAAGGGTGACAATAGTAAGGGCGCATGGGGAGACATTTGATTTTCTGCTGGAAAATCAGCCTGTTCTAGTTCACATTTTTGACTTCTCTGAAATTTTTCAGTGAAACCTTTAAAAATCTTCTCCAAAAGTGCCAGGCCAATTGCTTTGAAATTGCATTGCAACACAGGGCTCTGCAATTCTGTTTTTCAGAAGCAGTCCTCAGGGCTAACAAGTCTGGTATTTAATTAGGCCCCTGTCCAAGAAGGCTTGTCTCTCCAGGCAAATATCAAATAGAAAAACAAAAATATGTGGTTGCCCCCAGGTCTAATGTTTTGCAATTCTAACTTGCCCTGATTGGCACTTGACTTGTCCTGGGCTAATGGACAGGCAAATTCACAAGCCCTGGGACCCTTCTGGGGACCTCTTAGTCTGAACCTTAATTTATTCAACAGGTGGCTTATTGAGAATGTTAGTGGACTTAATCTCAACCAAATGGTGGTGCTGTCATTTTCTGATTTTTAACAAATTATTCAAATTCCAAAAAATCAGTTAGGGGTTATGTTATCAACAGCCATGATGGTCTTAGACAAATGTGGCTTCATATTATTTTGAAGTTCACAGGTCCACTGAGAACAGGACTCTCTTTTGTTTTTTTTTGATAGCTCTGTGGCCCATAGGTCACCGAGCTCATGCAGTTACTCATGTCTGTTCATCTGTCTGTCATTCCATCCATCTGCCCATAAACTTTTATTTGTGAGCACCATTCAGTCCACAAATTTCAAGTAAGCCCCATATAACTTTCAGGACTTATCAAGTGTATGAAAATCTAGGTCATTTGATATTGGGGATGCCACCTACAGCATTATGATATGTATTGGTCAAAATGTCAAAATCTTGTGATCACTCTAGCATCCTTAATGTGCAGTAGATCTTCATAAAATTCAATGGGATTTTGGAAGAGGTGAAAATCTCAGTTACATGTGATACATGTGGCGCCACCCATAACTTGATGGAAATCATGAGCCAAAATGTGTTGAAAGATATAAAATTCCATATCTCAAAAAAAAAAAAAAATCATTCAATGAAACATGCAAAATTTATAGGATACATATGTTATATCCAATTCTAATATGTTGATTTATATCAGTGACCTTTGAAATATTTTTGTTATGTCGCCTGTCCTGTAAAGTTGAAAGAGGTGATTTGGTAATGGCAGGGTGTAGCTTAGACATCAATGGCAAAGAGAATTTAGCCTCTAGATCAAAATTGCACTTGAGTACATTTTACATAAAACTCTACTTGGTGACCTACTTTCTGGGTCACCATGACCCAATAATTATGGAGTTTGGCACTTGTCAAAGTTTATTGTTTTGCTTTGTTGTTTTTTTTTTTTAAATAACTGAGAAAGTTATTACTTGATTTGAACAGGCAGACTGTGTATGGAAAGCTGGATGCGGGGCGCACATTTTGAATGCTAACAATACTTTGATCCAAGTTGAAGGTCAAGGTCAAATGGCCAGTTGGGTCACAATGTGAAAACCTTGGTAATGATGACATAATTATTAGCACTGGACATGATCTATGTATCCAAAAAATTTGGCATGTCTGATTCAGTAATTTTTCAAGATATGGCATTTGATATCTTTCAAGACATTTTAATTAATAATTTCTGTCAAAATATAGGTGGTGCCACAAGTATCATAGGCAACCAAGATTTTTTACCTCTTCCACAATGCTGTTGAATTTCTCATTAAGATCAAAGAAAAAAAAAAAATTAAGGATGCTGGACCCATCAAATGATTTTCAAATTTTGACCCATGTATGACCTAATACTGCATGTAGTGCGACCAACATTGAAGTCCACATATATTTTCATACACATTATAAGTTCTTAAAGTAATGTGGGCCTGACTCAATAGCTGGGTAGCACTCTGTGCAGGCCTGAAGAGATAATTTTGTAATGGGCGGGTGTAGCTTGGAAATCGATGGGAGAGAATTGAGCCTCTAGATCAAAATTGTACTTGAGTACTTTGTACATAAAAGTCCACTTGGGGACATACTATTTCGGTCACCATGATCCAATGATTGTGTGACCTTGACCTGTATTTCAAGGTCATTAAGCATTTAAGAAAAGGACATTTAATTCAATATCTTGATTAAGAATATGGTAAATGATACCAAATGTACCACAGATGTGTATCATGTAGAGGTTTTATATTGCATATTGATCTTGATTAGTTTATCAAGGTCATCGAGGGAATGCTTTTCAGGAATTGATTTCTTGGTGATGGTTATCAGATTTATATGTCAGCAGAGCATTAAACCCATTGGTCTCTTTGTTTTGTGTTTCTTTTCTTTTTTTTTTTTTCCTTTTTTATTCGTTATTTGATTGGGGTTTTTGTGTTTTTCTTTGTGTGTTTTTTGTTTTGTTTTTGTCATTTTTTTGTTTGTTTTTTGCTTACTGTAAGTCTTTCATTACATGCCTATTGTTGTATCGACCTATGAACTACCGCCCAGACATAAACCCTACTTAGTGTTAGTTTACAGTTAAATACTTACATGTAGGACACTACTGTTCAATAATTAATCTATGTCTGGGAAAACACAATGTGTTACATAAATGTCTTCACCCTTCTCATTATTTGTGTATCTTTATACAAGAAGCAAGAACAGGGAACCTCTGACAAGATGCACTGTTATCATATGAACATTGTTTCAAAAGTTTGATGTATATATTTGTGTATCTCAATACAAGAACCAAGAGCAGAGAACCTCTGACCAGATGCACTGTTATCATATGAACAATGTTTCAAAATGTTTGATGTATATAGCTGCAACAAATTCAGAGGATGGATATTTCATTATATTTTTTCTTAAGTTTCTGTTATTAATCCCCTTATTTTGTTCCCTTACAGTTGCCCAATATGAAGATCTTGGAATTATCCTATGTACGATCTGTGACCAAGCTAGCAGTGAAGGAGATTGTAAAGAAATGCACACAGCTAGAATGTCTCAACTTGTGTCTGTGCAGCAACGTTGATGATCACTGTGTTGAATTCATAGCCAAACACGCAACAAAACTGAAAAATCTTCATTGTGTTTCATGTAATATCACAGACAAAGGTGAGCAAAGTTTGATCAGACTGCAATAGCACCCCTGTATTAGCATTCCTCTCACCACAGGCTACACCTTTAAAGGGTTGCAATTTTTATTTAGAAAGAATGGGACAACTATTAAACTGTTCCAATTAAGAGAAATTAATCCCTTGATAGGCTTCTATTTTTAGCTGTGCTCACCACAGGTTGCAGAGCTTATGTGATCAGTCATGTCTCTCCATTTGTCATTCCATCTGCCCATCTGTCCATAAATAATTGATTGTCAACACAACAGTGTCTACAATTTTTGAGTCAGGTCCTTTAAAGTTTTTTGACATTTTTATGAATGAAAGTCTAGTTTCCATTTGTTATTGGTGGAGCCACCTAGTGGATTACTTAATGCAGGGCCAAAGGTGAAAAAAATAAAAAATTAAAATAAAATAAATTACTGTGGTGAGTTGATTTTCATTAGATCATTATGAAATTTGGTGGAAATATTCTGGAGGCTATTGTGTCAAAACTGAATGACACTAGTAGTGCCACCTATAGATGAATGGGAGAGTTGAGTTATTATTTGGTAAAATTCACAAATTTTATTATCTTCAGAAATTATAAGGGTAATTTCATCACATGTACAACAAATGTGTGTCATGTGGAAGCTAGCCTCAGGATAGAAGATATCTCTTTAGTCAGGTGAACTAGTGTATATTCGTGTTAATTATGCCCCTCTCCTACCTGAGGAGGGGCATATAGTTGACGCTCTTTCAGTCCATGCATCCGTCCGCTGTTCATGTCCGGGCTACAACCGCTTTCCTTTCAACTTAGATTAATGAAACTTTACACACAGGTGCATCTGGACATAAGAGTGTGTCATGCACCAAAAGTAGGTCACTGAGTCAAGTATGTGGGTCACAGTGACATATCCTTTTAAAATTGTGTCCGGGCTGTAATTCTTTTAGTATTTAACTTAGTTTCATAAAACTTCAGTCACATATATATCGACCTAAAGGTGTGTCATGAAGCAAAACTAGGGTACTAGGTCAAGTATCTAGGTCACTGTGATATAAGCATGTAAAACTACATTACACTTCATGTCTGGGCTGTAATTCTGTAGTCCTTTGACTTAAAATCATTAAACTTTACACAGGTGTGTATCTGGACACATGGATATGTCATGCTTAAAATTAGGACACTAGGTCAAGTATCTGGGTCACCGTCTAAAATCAGGTGCAGGCCATAATTCCTTTAATCTTTAACTTAGTTTCATGAAACTTCACACATGCTTATATCTTGAGCCAAAGGTATGTAATGAAGTAAAACTAGCTCACTAGATCAAATATCTGGGTCATTGGTATATCCGGGTAAAATCATGTCTGGACTGTAATTCCTTTACTCATTAAGTTAGTTTCATTAAACTTCATACACATACATCTTGACCCAAAGGTTTGTCATGGAACAAAAAGAGGTCAAGTATTATGCTTCCTTGCATCTGTCTGTCCGGTGTTCATGGCCAGGCTTTAATTAAGTCGTCCTTCAACTGAAAGGAATGAAACGTAACACCTAGGTGCATCTTGGCATAAGCTTGGTCCTGTAACAAAAGTTGGTCACTAGGTCAAGTATCTGGGTCACAATGACATATCCTTATAAAATGTCCATTTAAATAATGTGTTTACTATTAACCTTAGTGTAATGAAACTTCACACACTCATATATCCTGACCTAAGGGCGTCTCATGAAACAAAACTAGGTCACTAGGGTAAGTATCTGGGTTACAATGATAGCCTGTTGTTATTGACTACAGTCATTCCAAAACGAGACTTGTGATTAGCAAGGTTGTGAATGAGGTGAGGGGGGCATGGATTCAGCAATCCCTGGTTGCATTTTAGTTGCTTCTTACTTTACTTGAAACCTGCTACACCAAACTCCTTATGGAAGAACTAGGTATGGAGCTAAAATATCCGTATCTTTGTAGTGTCATAACAAAAGTAACCAGCTGGTTAAATATGATTCATGTGATGGTTATAATTTTCCATTTATGAGTCCTGAAAGGGAATTCAGTGCAGCGTTCTTCAAAGCTGATTCCCAAAATGTCTTTTTCAATTTACTTTATTTTTTTTCATCTGTGTTTTTTGCAGCACTTGGGAGTCTAGGGACATTCAGCAAGACCATTAAGCATGTTGACTTTGGCTGGTGTGCAAACATCACAGACGAAGGGGTACGAGAAATATCAGCAAAAAGCACCAGCCTCCAATATTTGGGACTCATGCGCTGTGATAAAGTAACTAATGCATCTATGAAAGCACTGGTTGCTAAATACCCACACATAACATATTCAACAGTTTGGCTGGATGCAAAGAGATTGTTTGAACGGGCGAGACAGGAGGGCTATAATATCACTGGGGATGTTATGAGGTTGTTTTAAGCTTAAAGACTTCCTATATCTGGTTTCTTTTATTAAGAAATCAGCTTGTATGTTTTGAATTTTTAGCCATAGAGGGCCATATCACACGGCCTGTCCTGGAGACAGGGAAAATGACTTGCTGTATTGCTATAAAACTGCAGACTGGTAGTTGTGACTAAGGAAATAACAAAAAAAAAAAGAAAAAAAGAGAGAGATTGATAGACATTATTTCTTCATTTTCATTTCAAAATATTCATGAACATAAGTATTATTCAGTATGCAACAGGTGTCTTTCATGAACAATATGGAGGATAAGAAATGACTTCAAAGTTGACTTGTATTGTTGCATTATCATATTAGGGCATGTTTCAGATATATTACCAATGTACAACTGTACATGTACAGTTTAATGTCAACATTTTTTGGCTTCATTGAGTTCTGACCCATAGCTTGTACAGGCCCCAAGTACACCTTCATTATTTGTAAAGATTTACTAAAAAGGGGACACTGGCAATATATGTACCCATGAATCTCAACACCAGAATTTTTATAGTGGGCCCTGTTTCAGTTGAACGTGAACAAGATTGGCAAGACAGAAGACTGGGAGACTCAACATTAAATGGGAACCGTTTGACACTCATTTTAATGTGAGCTGCACAAGATGGCATCAAATTTATGAATTGCAGTATGTAAGAAAAATGTGTGTGTGCGCATGCGTGCATGTATGTGTGTGTACTGGAAATTTGAAAGTGCAGTGAAAACTTGTTATAATGACACCATCTGTTCCCTATTTAGAAATGTGTAAGATAACTGAATATGTCAGATAAATGAGTCAAGTAACAAAGAAAATAAACTTTTTTCCATGAAAATTTGTGTCATTATATTGAATATGTGGGATATCTGAGTGTCTGTACCTTCTGTGTAACCAGTATGTGTCTCTATATATATCACTAAAAGATTTCTTGGCAAGATAAGTAGAATTAGACAATTTACAGTTGATGCCTGCTAATTCCATGGTGAAAACAAACAAACACCAGAACAGAAAAGAAACAGGCACAAGTATTTCTTAAAGATGGTGACCCATAGCCTGGACTCTTGAACTTTGGCATGTTAGCACAAATTTACCCAGACCAATCATGGCATTCACTTTTGGCTGTTTTGTTTTTGTTTGGATTTGGATGGATGGTAAAATGCATAGTTTATGCCAAAGTCTAGCTACAGATTGAATGCTGCTCATTTAAGTTTTATTGACCACTCTTAGACCCTAATGTACATAATCATCCCATCAGGAATGTTTTTGACTACTTGGTTTTAATTCATGAAGATACCAGTGAAGGGGCTAGACTGATAGTGATAACCTCAAAGCTGCTGCTTCTGAGTGACAGATTCACAAGCAAAGCAATATATAGAAAATAAATGGAAAGTTTTAATAAATGTCAATCTCACAGCCAAGGAATGTGACTACATGTAAATCTACTCGTACATGCCAGTTGGTAAGGGATCATGTCATGTCAACTCATTTCAGCTCTACAGATGTAGCCTAGGATCAAATTGGTGGTTGTCTCCAGATGTTGTCTTCAATCACCAGAAACTTGGGATCAATAAAAGGTTTGGACTGATTAGTTATGATGTCATGACCATCCAATCGATATTGAGAGAGAGAGAGAGAGAGAGAGAGAGAGAGAGAGAGAGAGAGAGAGAGAGAGAGAGAGAGAGAGAGAGAGAGAGAGAGAGAGAGAGAGAGAGAGAGAGAGAGAGAGAGAGAGAGAGAGAGAGAGAGAGAGAGAGAGAGAGAGAGAGAGAGAGAGAGAGAGAGAGAGAGAGAGAGAGAGAGAGATGGCTGGTTCTATCATTTTCCTTAGATGTCAAAATGACACTGGATTGTCACAGTATCATGCTGGCACCAGTGTGCTGGTGAAGCCCATACTCTGACATTGACCAGGTTTCAAAAGAAGAAACCCAGTCTCCTTCTCTTCCATCAAATTTACTTTGAAGGGTAGCATGGGCAAGTTGGACAATGACTCAACCAGATAAGTGATTTCAAGGGGACAGTTTATTCTCATGAAAAAGGGGTGGCAGCTATTTGAAATTTAAGCCATTTTGAAAATAATTTTGTTCTGCTTGTTACAAAAATGATTTTAGTACCTTGTGTTGTAAACAATCCACATTTTTGTATGCGAGTGTGTGTGTGTGTGTGTGTGTGTGTGTGTGCGTGCATACTTGCGTGCATGCTTGTCCAGACAGTTCATGTTTTGAGCATAGACTTGCTACACTCTGACCGTGTTTTTAGACATGAAGAAGTCTCTAACCAGATCTTTTCTTCATGTATGCATGCATTATTTTATGCAAATGTGTTTTAACATTTACTGATTGATATGAAAAATGGAGATTTTGTGAAGATTACTATGTACAGTGATAATGTTTATATATGGTATGAGTTGACAAGTTTGAAGGGTACATATACTGGTCTTTTTCCATACCAAAGTTGTCAGGTCAGCTTTTTTTACATCATTTACCAGCTGCGTCACAGGGAATCATATTTCCTCATACATGACAAAAAGCTTTGCAAGAAAGAATGTATACTATAGCCTTTTCGATAAGATCAAGACATTATTAACATATCTGTCAATGATTAGATTGTAAAGTCAGTCAAAACTTACTTCTAATGAAACAGATTCTACTTAAGGAATAAAGTGTTTAGTTTTCAGTTTGGCATGTGATCCATTTGTATCTACTTTTCATCTCTTGACTGCTGTTTCCATATCTGGTGAGCAGAGCCAACTCAAATACATAGGTTGTAATGTGTGTGTGTGCTATATATATATATATATATATATATATATAGACACTACAGTTTGGTTAGGCAAGTTTTGTTTTGCAGAACACAAGTACACAACTGAGGCTGTTGCACACGGAAAGAGCAGCAGATACTGAGAGTGTGCAAATCATTGTTCTTTATGCTAGCTTGTTTAGATACAAGCAAGACAAATTGATTTTTGTTGAGTGTATTTGTATATTGTATAATTTTGCATAAATTTAAATATGACCATATATAAAATCTTTTTTTTAAGGACTAAATGTGGTGTTCCTTTCTTGTTTGCAATACAGTTTTTGTTGTGTATATTTGACAGTTGGACCAAAAAAAAAAAAACTGTGAAGAATCACAACTACACAGTTGAAGTTTAGAACATATTCAGGGGTTGGAAAACCATTTTTTTTTTTTCAAAGTTGCCCAGGGGCAGCTTAGATATTTTCTTCAATTGCTCCCAGAGCCTTCAAACTTGCGCATATTTGGCCTCTGAAGAAACTGTCATTACAAATCCATAGTAGGGTGCACAGGTACTGTTTCTTAAAACTCCCTTTACACCGAAATCCCAGTCACAGAAGGTCTGAGAACAACAACGTTAGCCCTGTAGCCATGGTTTTAATAGCATGACAATGGATGAAAAACCAGCAATTTGCGAAATAATCTCTATTACGACTGGCTTTACATTGCAACAAATTTGAGTTCAAAGGCGAACACTGCCTCCAAATCAGTGGTGTTGCAATGGGGACACATGCTTTCACATGCCAACCTTTTCATGGCTGAGATGTAGAAAAACCTGCTATGCTCTTTTGCCCTTCAACCAACAGTATGGTGGAGGTTCATTTGGGATATCTGCATCTAGTAATTTAGAGAAGAACATCTGCAATTTGTAAAGTACTGTGTATCTAAGTTTCAGTTACCCACCGTAAAATTCTCTGTCTATTATAATGACAAGGAAATTAGTTTGCTTGACACACAGGTCAGATTCAATGAATCCTGCAGATTGTATACAACTCTACACACAAAGGTGCCAGATACACACACATCTGCACTTTAAATCAGCACATCCTAAATGTTGCAAAACAGCTGGACCCTACAGCCAATTTTCAAGAGTCAAACAAATTTGTACTAGTCCAACTGATTTTGAAGAACGTGCTGACAAAATCTTGTGTAATGTTTTATTGAGAGGCTGCCCTGTGACAGTACTTTTTAAAGCCCTCACACGGATCAGGGCTCCAGATATAATTGCCTTGTTATCCCTCTCCCACGAAGTGGAGGGTATGGTAATGGGCACAATCCGTGTGTCTGTTTGTCCATCCGAAACGAATCTTGTCCAGGGGATATCTTCTAAACTGTAAATGCTATCCCTTTGAAATTTATAGAGTTGGTAGATCACAGGTAGTTAGTTTGTTTAGCTGATTACTTTCTTTTATTAATTAATTGAATTAAAACAGATTGTTAAGCAGCTCAAAATCATCTGCATCGTTTGTCCCATCATTTTCTCGGAAAGTATAACAAATGACCCCTCAAAATTTGCAATGTGGGTACTTATGTTGAAGAGGTGCATAAGCATAGTCTTATGTGGCTAATTATCCTCCATGATTGATTAATTAATTAACAAAGATCAATAAGCTTCCAGATCACAGGGCCTTTCAAATAGAATTCTGTTCTACAATCTTGAAACGAAAGAGAGAACGACCCTGGATCTACGAGTTCAACACTTTAGAACCGGACGGGCTCAACAGATTCGGTTGAGAAGCTTCTCTATCTTTTCCGCTCTTACCCCTGGTCTTTATTGGTTCCTCCTCAAGAGAGCGACTTTTCACACTTTACTTATATATATATATATATATATATATATACATACACATACATGGTGTATGTACCACCAGGATTATTGTGGGCAGGGTATATGGCTAGTGTCAGCAGCTACTTGTTAAAACATAGGTCTAACCCATCAACCACAGGTCAAACCAAACAAAAATTGTTTATGAACACTAGGTACAGCCCAGCAGTACCTCCCCTGAAGGGTATGATCATGAGGAATTGGGGCACAGATTTTTTATAACTTATAATCTCCTTTAAAAAAATAGAATAAAAATAACAAAACCCTTTTTCTATGAAACCCCTGGGTCAGTTGCTGGGGATTTGCAAGAAGAGATGCATATTTATACATACAATAATCTAATGTATGTTACTTTGGCAAGCAGAATCATTACATCAGACCATATATTAGATATATTCACTTGAAGAGAGGTTATTTTTCAGGGACTAAGTATTCACTTTAAGACAGCCTTTTTCAGGGACTAAATATGTAGTTGTCTAGGAACAACTACTACATGAAAGTTGTCACAAAAATAAAGAGTATTGCAGTGGGATAACTGCTAATGTTGACACCCCGACATAAACTTGTATGAGTGTTGTTTACAGGTTGTCTGTATCTAAACATATTTATCCGTGAAAAGGGTCAAATATGCCAGCTGAGCACACAATTTTTATTGGTTGAAAATGTATGGTAGGGTCCTGCCATCATTTTGCAGGTAATGTCACAATATGTTTACACATGTTCAGTTCTAGCGTGCAAGCATTTCTGATGCAAATTGTGTGTTGGTAAGATACTGAATAAACCATTTTCCATTTATGTACAAAATTTTATATCAGCAAATATGTACCTAGATTTCCTATGAGAAGTTTAGTGTTTGCACATAGCAGTTGTCAATGTATCTAAGCATCAGCCTATACCTTGGCAACTCAAATCACTGATTAACGTTGATACAGACTGAATGTGTGAAGTTGGATAGAACTCACAAATGTGTGGGTCCAGATGTCTTGCACTTCATGTAGTTGATGTTGATGTACATATGGGACTTGTCTGTAGAACCCATAAATGTGTAATCCCAGATGTTAGTGCCAAGCAGCTTTTTTTGGCATGCATTGGGCGCATTAAAAGCTGTTGACTTGGGATATTTTCTCTGGAACTGGAGGCATGCTGGTACTTGAATGATAGGTCTTTTTACGAGGAATATGAATATGAGATCCTAATGATAATTCAGACAAGTTTAACTTTGATAGATCAACTTGAGACCTGATTGGCACTGAATATTTGGAAAGTTGATGTTGATGCATATGGAACTTGTTAATAGTCAGATTAGTGACATTGGGATTAATCTAATAAGTTAGTGATTAGAGTTTCACAGCAATGTTCTTGTAAGCTGCATTATTGTCAGTCATTAACATAATGTATAAGGCCAAAATTAGTTGTGTTCCCAACCAGTGTCATTGTATGTGCACAAGGAAATACTTTTTCTGGGTTGCTTACATTGTTACAACAAAAGCTATATAGTTGCAAATGCTGTACGTATGAAATCTAAAATAAAGCCTATCCATTCACGAAGTGCAGACAGATTATCCTTCATGCTGTCAGTCTGTATCCCTGTTGATCTATGATGGATCTAGGATACATGTATGTTATGAGGTCAGAAAGTTCTGTTTTTCTGTGTATCATATGCTAAACAACATATAACCTCCATGTGCAGCATTCAAATTTGCTGAAGTATAAATGCAAAGATTAAATTTTTGTGAAACAGCCAGCTTCCTGTCTCCGTTGTTCTACACGTTTTCTTGTTGCATTGCTTTAATCCTGTACAAGCTCCACCTACAGAGGTCTAAGTTACACCTTAGCAAATGAGCTACAGTATGACCAGCAGTCTTGGCCTTTGTTTCCTGTCAGGGCTCATGTGGCAATGAGCTGCCAATCACAATTCCTTGGGACCAAGTATTGTGATTGGGAAGCTGCTCTCAAACACCTGTGACAGGCAGCAAGGACAGGCTTGAGCTGCATCATTTTTGGCCCAACAAATGTCTATCACAATCCCTTTTGACCAATTGGCATGGCAGGAAAGCTGCACTCAACCGTGTGACAGGCAGCTAAGACAGAGTTGAGGTATGTTATTTTAGTCTCAAAAAATACAAAAACATTTTAAGTTTGAAATGAAAGGTCAACCAAAGTACTCAACCAGTAAGGGACCTGCTTGAGCTGGGTGTCCTATCAAACCAAGGCTATACCGACTGTGAAAATCTCATTGAAGGTAGCATTTCCTTTGAAGGCCCTTTTCTCAACGTCAACAGAGGGACTATACACAAATTTAATCACAACAAAATGCTTGAAATGTGTTGCAATCTCACTGTTGTAATGTGAACTAAGAAAGGGTCTCCTGGTTTTTGTTCAAAAGGAATGCTGTCTTCTCTGTATTAAATGCCCATAATTGAACATGACAATAAAAGTGACCGCAGTATTTTTAGGTAAGTATTACTACTCGATGTTTCGATTTTTTTTTTTCAAATCCTGTCCTAAATCAAGAAGTAGATGTGACTTTGTGTGTGAACTTGAGAAGACAATTTTGTATTATTGTATAAGCACTTGCACACCATAGACAGTACAAAATATGGGATCCTTGGCTTGTTAGCTTTCAGAAAATCTATACATTGTATAACTTTTGGTGAGGATTCTTTGCATGGTTGGGCTCTGTGAAGTTGTATAATAATTTATATCCTTAAAGAATCAAGGTAGAGGCTGATTCTATGGTAAAGTTTATGAGGATGAAAAATCCGAGTATAACTAGAAAAGAAAATTTGCTTCACAGCAAATCTGTGTCTTCAAAAACTTTAATAAATTAAAATGCTGCAGCTAGAGTTCACCATTCATTTGTTGTGCCAATAATCAAGTTATGAATCAGTGGCACCTTTTTCTGTATTAGCTGTGAAGATGTTATATTTTTCAAGTTTTGCTAATTTTCCCAAATAGCATAAAGTAAAATTCTGCTACAGTACAACCTGTTTTGAGAGACCCCTCCTTTGGGAGACCACCTGCCTTTTGTTACCACTTTTCTTGTGCAAAAACACATTCCTTTGATAGTTTACCTCTTTTGGAAGACCTTCTGCAGAAACTGACCAGTGACCACCCAAAATAGCCTCAAGAGACCACTTATCCAGCCACAAATACCCCATTTAGATAAATAAAATCCACCAATTTTGGCAAGATTACTAAAAGTGTTTTGATAAAATGAGTTGACAAAAACTAAATATTTTTATGATATCAACAGATAAACATCTGACTGCCAGATGGAATTGGGTGTAATAAATGTAGAGACATGCATGTATGAATCTAAATTATGGATGGAAATTCAAACTAGAGGTTAGTTGTCGGTCAGGTGGCACAACAGTCAACCCTCCTTTGGGAGACCACCTGCTCTATGTGACCACTTTCAGGTGTGTCCCAGGGGTGGTCTCTCAAAACAAGTTTTACTGTATTTCATTCACTTTTCACTTGATGTACCCTGTGGCACAAATCTATGGATTGAATTTGGAATGGCAACTCAGACTGGGGTCCATGCATGTTTCTGCTGCTGGGTGCAATGTTTATTGCGGCTGACAACCTCCATGTTCACACTATATAAAGTTATTCACGCCATTGTCTCTTTTTGCATGAGGAGTAGGATTTTAACATTGGCCTCTGACCTGGACATTGACTTTTTACTTTTGACATTGGTATCTGACCTTGACATTGACCCGGACCTTTGATATTGATGTCTGACCTTGAGAGTGACACCTGACCTTGTTAATACAGGATATTTGGAGTAATATCAGTATTGATAATTACACTTAGCTCTCGATCACCATTGCCAAGACCTCTGTGTCTGGATATAACTCCCAAGAAATCGAATTGAGTTGCTTACTCACTTAATCCTGAAACCTGAGGGCCCCGTGTGGCACCATCTCTAGGTCCACATGGAACTGATGGTGATGTGAAGTGCACATGTGCCCTGTATCATCATTCCTCTTTTGAAGAGTGGTCAGTTTACATCAGCTGTAAGAGGAAGCGGGGTTGGTCAGGTGGGCTTCTCTAGTGGTCGAGAGGTAAGTGTACTTACAAATACTGATATTACTCCAAATATCCGGCATTAGTTACGTAACGCTACATCTTGACCACCATTGCTGATAAACAAACGTACTGGCAGTGGGGTAATCTTGACTGGTACACTGACCTCAATAGACCAGCGGGACCAGCAGCTTGGGGGGGGGGGGGAACCATTGGTCTGTGTGAGGAGGCGATGTCTGTAGGGAAAACCTCAGAGCTACGTGGAGATGAGGCCGCCGACAACAGAATCCGGCCTAAACCAGAAACCCTCCTTACCGTCCAGCATGGGACTGTACTGAACCCCCTGGTACTCACCTGCCAACATGACAACTGCTTTGTGGGTAGACGTTATCAGTTTCAGCTCCATCGGGCCTGGAGATCTAACAGGACCTAGTCACGAAACCATCGGCAGGCCCGCAGAATGTCGACAACCACAATGTTCCACAGGGTGTGCCAGGAGGCATTGCAGGCTCACACCTTGTGAGCTCTGGCAGAGGCGAGCTGTAAGGCCTCCGGCCTTTCTAGCGATCTCGAGGTCTCATAGGCCTTAACGATTGTCTGCTTAATACACGATGAAATAGTGTTTCTGCAAACCTGCTCCTTTTGTGGGTTACTCAGCGGTAGGAGGGCGGACCTCCATTCTATGAGTCCATCCGTGTGAGAAAGGTACCAGCGAAGAGCTCTCACTGGGCAAAGAGCTCTCTCCTCAAGAGGAAGAGTGGCATCCATCACACGGAGGGAAAAACCCTTAAAGGCGGTAGCCGGATCTTGAGCCACTTGTTTCTTTGAAGGAAACCCAAGTGAGATCTCAGGGTATCTTGGGAGTGGTCAGGTGACCATTGGAGTCGGTCAACAGCTAGAGCATGGATCTTGCTTTTCCTAACCCTCGAAGCTAGTGTTAATAGGAAACAAGTTTTACACGTGTAGTACTTGAGGGAAACCCATTTGGGGTCCTCAAGTCACTCAAAGGGCCACTTCTTCAACATGACTAAAACCAGCGGTAGGTCTGACCTGGGCAGGTCCCCTGTCGCCTTGCTGGCCTGTTGGCGTAGAAGGACGCGATGAGTGCAGACAGATAAGGATCACCACCAATGTGCACGTCTAAGACATTGGCACACCTTGAAGAGATAGCTGATCAAAACCCCTCCACTGTTCTTGAGCTCTTGCATAAAAATACCCACTGATATAACAGGAAGTCTGCAATGTCCCGCAATACAGGGAGCCCAAAGGTGAATTCGCCTACTGGCGCACCTGTTTAAAAACACCTTCCATCGAACCGAGTAAACAACTACAGAAGAAGATCAAAGCCCCCTCTGGCAGTTCTATCTGAGACTGACTCTGAGAAGCCTCTGTCCCGAATGTGCTGTGAGATAACCGCCAAGCATGGAGGTTGAGCACTTGAGGGTTCGGATGGAACCTCCTCATCTGCAGCTGAACCAGAAGTTTTGGACACGGCATGCCGGTAATCAGAGCGGAGGCTGGACGCTGAGTTCCAGTAGGTCTACCGAGCAATCTCTCCGCGGCCGCCACGGGCGACCAGGATTCGATTGCAATCATGCGACTGAACCTTGCGCCGTACCCTCAAAATGATCTGGCAAGGCAAAAAGGTGTATGCCCACAGGTTGCTCCAGTCCATGGCAAGAGCATCAACCACAAGGGCTTGGGGTCACGGACAGGCGATACGTAAACTGGCAGTTTAGCATTCTCACGAGTCGCAAACAGATCCACGTTTGAAGTCCCCCAACATGCCCACATGGCCTGAATGACCCTGGGGTGGAGTGGCCACTCTGTCCCTACTAGCTAACCTCTCCTCTAGAGTTGATCAGCTAGGACATTTGCATGTCTGGGAGAAGTGCCTCATGTGGGTGTGAACTTCGCGGTCATAACACCATCTGATGATGTGTCCGGCCAACTCTGGGACTGCGTCCTGTTGTCGCACATTATAAGGACATGTTTGTGCTCCACCAGGTCTCAGAAGTGGAGGAGTGCCAAGTGTATGGCCTCCAATTCCAACCAGTTTATGTGGCGAGTTGCGAATGACGCCGGCCAAAGGCCTGACACCATCCGACTCTCCACGTGAGCTCCCCATCTGGACCGAGAAGACTCCATGTAAATAGTGGGCTGGGCCTGAAAAGGCCCCAGTGTCTGTCCTCAAAAGATGTTCTCCTTGAGGGTCCAGCACCACCAAAGGTGTGGCGGATCCTCATTGAGGATTGGCACGTGGGTATGATCGCCTTGGTCTCTCGTCCATCTGCCATGCAGCGCATGCTGCAAGGGGTGACGGTGGAGCCGGCCTAACAGGACCTGGGAGTCCATCAAGGACAGGGAGCCCAGCAGGATGAGCCATTGTTGCTTTGAGGGGACCTTGCCAGTCAGAAATGGCCTGAGCAGAGATTGCAGTCTGTCCCATCTGTCCTCGGAAGGACGACAGATGTAGGCTACCTGATTGAACTGGATGCTGAGGAAGATGAAGATCTGCTCTGGCTGAAGACTGGACTTGGGTAGGTTCACTATCAGGCCCAATCATTGGCAGAGATCAGAAACGGTCTGTGTGTGACCCTGCAAATCTAGGCGCCGATGCACCTGGTTAAACCAATCGTCCAGATACACATGAATGCGAAAGACTCAGTGGTGAAGATAAGCAATAACTGTTTGCGCAAACCTGGTAAACACCAGCAGTGCCGTGGCGAGACCGAACGGAAGCACCCTGAACTGGTATATTTGGCCCGCAAATGCTAACTGCAGATACTTCTGTCAAGTCTCAGCAATTGGCATGTGGAAGAACAGGTCCTTGAGATCCTTGAGGAATGCCAATGCTTTGGGTTCTGAGGTGGGTGCAGTGAACCACCATGGTTCTCAGCTTAATGGAGGGCTGTCTTCGCCAGAAGGCAGCATGTAGCCATATCTCAGGATGTTTAGGACAAACGAATCATCTGTGATAGACTCCGATTGTGTGAGATGTGATGAGGCAGCCACTGACCAGGCACTGCATGTAATCTGACAATATGGTGGTTGGCAATCCTGAGAACTTTTTGAGGATCCGAGAGTCAGGAAAGCTGAGGCTTTCCTGAATTTTTCCCTCTTCCGGAAGGCTTGCCCATCCCGGATCGCTGTCCGCCCCTCCCAGGTTGTGATGCCCCCATAGGAGCATGAGTCAAGGGACAGGTAGACACGGTCTGGGAAGTACTGTGCTTTGGGGCCGAGGCGGCCAAGGATGACAAGGACAGAGCAGAGTTGGTCAGTGCCTTGAACCGGGCCTGAAGGTCCTGTGCCCTGCACCTGGAGGACCACTTACACCATCCCTCCTCCAAACAGAGTTCCAGAGAAGAGGGACCCCATGCAGGCTCACCAATAGATCAGGTCGGGCAAATTTTGACCCTAGGGGTAGGCGTCCCTCCATAACAAATGAAGGTTTGCCTCCAGCATGATAGAGGTCCCTACCTGGTGGTCAAGAGCTTGCAACATCAAAGTCACAAGGAGTGTCGCCTGGTCTTACCAGTCTCACATGGCATCCCTGATCTGAACGGAGACCTTGAGGTCCTGAAGGAGAGACCCCAAAGCAGCCAACAACACATCAGAGTAAGACACTGCAAAGACGGAGCCTCAGGCATCCTCCTCCAATCGCTTGAAGGTAGCCAGAGGTCGGTGGCTCGACAGAAACCCATGTGTCGCAAGTCTTGGCTATGAGCTGGTCATAGAACTCAGCTAAAAAGGGTGAAAAAGGTATGCGCATACATTGATGCATGTCCTCCAGAGACAAGCCCTGGCACGACAGCGCAACAGCACCAGACCTCTCCTCCCCTGGCGGGACCACAGCTTGGTCACCAACCAGGCTCTGAATAAGAGCTTTGACATGGTCAAAACCCTTAGCTGGTGCAGGTGCCATGTCCATAGAAGCAGGGGCTGAAGCTTCTGTAGAGCCCATGGTCGCTGACTTTCTGCGCCTGTCAGAGTGCGAATGACGTGAATGATGAACCTTCGACCTAGGGTGAGATCTGGTGTGAGACAAATCAGAGATCAGCAGCTCATCCTCCGCTTGGTGTCCAGGTCCGAAGACTTCGGACTTGCGAGGGGAGGGCGGATGCCCAAGGCCTCATCGAACAACGTATTGTCTGAGGGCGATGCAGCAGCTGCCTGTGACCGCAGGGGATCTGTCACCACGTCAGGTATAGCGGTTGGGACCACCTCCGCAGAAGTAGTCACCGCCACAGAAGCCACCTCCACTTGCTCCTGCCACGAGGGGAGAGAGACAGAAGGCAAGGGAGTTTCATACGCCGAGATCTCGGCAGCCATAGGCTGAGAGTTCTGCAGGCCAGAAGGATCTGGATGAGGCTCCACCAGGCCGCTATCTTGGACATTAGCTGCCAATGGCTGAGAAGTATGGAGGCAGGAGGGGTCTGGAGGGAGTTCAGAGAACTCCCGGACCTGAGGTCCGTGCGAGAGCTGGCTCAAGGCAGAAGCAGCGGGCTGGTCCGCTGACTGAGTCTGCTCAGACTCAGAAACAGAAGCAGTAGCCAATGACTGCCAATCAACCTGCCAGCTTTTTAGATCAGCTGACCTGTCAGTCAGCTGAGCTTATGTGGTGGCTAGGCATCGGTCCTCTTCTGTCCTGAAACCATCAGCCAGATTCACATAACACTTGCTGGCAATGTACCTGGGATGGGTCTCTACCAAGGATGTTCAAATGGTCACACTCCAGTGATGTTGTTTTGTTTTTTTTTTCATTTCTTGGCCAAACCGCTTCGCAAATTGCTCATGAAGACTTCTGGAGACCCTTTGCTTACAAAATGGACAATTATGGCGGTCAGTATGGTAAGCGCCCCCTGCAACCCCTATCTTTAAAATTTTAATTTTCTTAGTGCCCAGGGCGCTACTTAGAACAAATACGGTATAAGGAATCTTACTGAGTTTTATGCCAAATTTTTTGTTCTGTCCTGGTCTACCCACCGAATGACACTAGTGCACAACTGGAAAGTTTGCACAGAAAAGACATGAAACAACCCCACATTAGCTTATCTATGAGATACCATAGTCATATATGATACAAGACATCTTTATTTGCCAGAGGAGCAGATTTTGATATTTTTAGATTGATCCAGAGGGGACAATCCTTATTGCACAGAAGTCACCCAGAGTGGGTACGTGAGCTCTTTTATGATGTGCCAAACTACTGTCCGTCATACTAATTTACCAGCACAGCAATTAGACCTGTAGATCTATTTGATGCCCAGGCCCTATTCTTAGCTCAGCTGACTTGTCAGTTAGCTGAGCTTATAGGATGGTCCTTCATCCATCCATCCATCCACAATTCACATTTTTGACTTTTTCTCCAAAACCTTCATACAGATTTGCTTCAGACTTGGTGGCAATGTACCTTGGGTGTGTCTATACTAATTTGGTTCAAATGGTCACACCCCAGTGATTTTTAAATTTTTGACTGTTGTTTTTTTATAAGTTCTTTTTTTGGGGCAAATCTTAAAAAAATAGCATTCTCCAAAGCTGCTCACCCAATTGCTTTTATGTGACACAGGAACACTCATAGGTACTCCTAGTTCTTAATTTGTTCACTAGGTGGCACTGCAATTTTTTCTAATTCTTTATTTCATTTATTTTTTTTTCATAATTTATTTATTTTTTTTTTTTTTCTATTTTCAACTTATTGTCCAGAACCTTCACTCAGACTAAGCTGAAACTTGGTGGATAATTTCCTTGTGAAAGGGTCAAGCAAAGTTGTTCACTAGGTGGCACTGCTGTGGATTCCTGGTTTTTAACAATTTTTTCCATTTGGGTGTTTATCGGTAAATGCACCTTTTCTATTGATTACTATGCAAGTCAAAGGGCATTCTAATGCTAATTTACATTTTTTGACTTCTTCACTGAAACCCTCATCCAGATTGACTTCAAACTTGGTGGCCTAGTCACAAAGAACAAGTACAAACATAGCATCTAACACAATTATATCCAATATATTTATCAAAGTTCTGGCACAAGTTTGATCAAATGGTTACGCTTGAATGATTTTTGGATTTTGAATGAATTTTTTTTTGGGGGGGCGGGGGGGGGGGGGAATCTCAAAATATCTTCGAAAGCACTCTCCCACTTGCTTTGATGTCGCACAGGAACACTCCTAGGGACTCCCAGTCTTTAATTTGTTCACCAGCTGGTGCTGCAACTTGTGTTAAGATTTTTTGTGTGTTTTTGCTACTTTTGGCTTTTTCTCCAGAACAGTCACTCAAACAAAGCTGAAACTTGGTGGATATGTTCCTTGTGGAAGGGTCAAACAAAGGTCTTCACCAGGTGGCACTGCTGTGGATTCCTGATTTTTCACAATTTCTTTTCAATTTCTGTACTTAATGCACCTTTTCTATTGATTACTATGCAAGTCAATTGGCATTCTGATGCTAATGCACGTTTTGGACTTCTCTGAAGAAATTGTTAGTCAGATTGACTTCAAACTTGGTGGCAATGTACCTCCGGTGGGTCTCCACCAAGTTTGTTCAAATGGTCACACTTCAGTGATTTTTTTATTTTTTATGATTTTTTCTTTTTAATCTTTTAAAAAAATTGAATAGGAAAGTTTACCATGGGAATTTATTGTAATGGTTTTAACTTAAATAATTTTGGCCACAGTTGTGTCAAACTTGGAAGGGATCTTTCATGAGCGTGTACCTATTTTGTGCAAGTGGTCATTTTCCAGTGACTTTTGGACCTTGAATTCATTCCCAAGGTCACACAGCAACTGACATGGAATTTATTGTTCACTTGATAACTTGAGATCTGTTTTGAGTTAGGACCTTGATGTTGCACATGTTAATGTTTCTCTATGAAGGTAATTTTTAGACAGTACATTGTAACAGTAATTCTTAGACTGTACATTGTAACAGTAATTCTTAGACAGTACATTGTAACAGTAATTCTTAGACAGTACAGTGACCTTGACTTTATTTCTGGGATCACAGTGCAAGATACGTTAATTTTACTCTTCACTATAACTTGAGAACTACTTGAACTGGGACCTTGATGTTGCATATGTTAGTGTTCTTCCATTAAAGTCAGACTTTACATGGGTGACCTTGATCCTATCCCAAGTTCACAGAGCTGCAAGTGTGATGAATGTCTAGGTCAGTTGAGCATGGGCTGTTCACACAGCCCTCTTGTTATCATGTTGTCTCATGTTCTGGAACAACGTTACAGCTTTGCTAAATAAGCAAGAGACATAACAATGTTTTCAAATGTCTCCTGATGAGTTCACAGCAGAACAAAACCGGTCGGGACCTCTCGCCTTTGGACATCCCAAACCACTGGTCTTGCTTGGTTTTCTACTATTTAGAATTTAAGCCCAACATGAACCAAATCAGATGAAAACTGACCAAGTTATGGCTAGATAAATATTTCAAAGGGCTAAATGACCTTAACCTTTGATGTTTCGAGGTTACATGTTTATTACAAAAATATGCAGTGTTGCAATACCTACAATTTGGGTCCAATATGGTAAAAACTGGATGAAAATTTACAGAGTTATGGCTGCATGAACATTTCAAAGGTCCAAGTGACTTTGACCTTTGACCTTTATAGGTCACATGGAAATTATAAAAATATGCAGTGTTACAATAGCTATAATTAAACCTCAACATAATAAAAATTGACCAAGTTGCAGCTAGAAGAAAATTTTAAATGGCAAAATGACCTTGCCCTTTGACCTTTAGAGGTCACATGTTAATTGCAAAAAAAATGTGCAGCTTACATACATGTGAATTGAAGTTGTAGTAGTTATGTTTACCTGCAAAAAAAATGGAGGTATTGAAGGTTTAAATTTTCAAGTGACCCTAATATACATAATTTTCAAAACATTGATCCTCTTTACAAAAACTCAAGACTTTGTGTATGGTAGTATAACCATGCCAAGTTTGGATTTTCTACTTACAATACTTTTCAAATGAAATGTCATACAAATTTGCCTGTAAAAGAAAGAAAGAAAGAAAGAAAGAAAGAAAGAAAGAAGAAAGAAGGAAGGAAGGAAAGAAAGAAAGAAAGAAAGAAAGAAAGAAAGAAAGAAAGAAAGAAAGAAAGAAAGAAAGAAAGAAAGAAAGAAAGAAAGAAAGAAAAGGATTTTTAGAAAAAAATGTCTGTGTTGGCACATAGACATAATCTACTTTGTTCCAAATTTTGGCTTTCATTGCATTATGTCATGAAATATATTGCAAAACTAGAAAAGAAGATTTGCTTCATAACTAATCTGTTGCCTTCAAAATGAGAACAGTTTAAAATGCTACACTTTGCCATTGTTCAATGTTATCTAAATATTGTGTATTGGCCTAATTTGTATAAATTAAATTGCTACAACTTTGGTTTTTGGTTTATTGGATGTGGCTACATCACACACTTATAAATTGAAGTTTGAATGACACAACTATCTACAGCAGTTATGAAGCTATTCAAGATTTTAATTTTGTGTATTGCATGATTTGCATAAATTAAAAGCCTACAGCTTTGGTTCATGGTTCATTGGATGCACATATGTCCTATACCTGCAAATTGAGGCTGCAGTGGTACATCTTTATGTATAATAGTTTTGAAGTTTTTCAAGATTTAGATTCTGTGTATTCGCCGAATTTGCATAAATTCAAATCCTACAACTGTGGTTCATGGTGCATTGGCTACACCTATGTCACAAACATAACGAGTGAACTTGAAATGGCACCTGTATGATAGTTTTGAAGCTATCCAAGATTTAAATTTTGTGTATTCACCTAATTTGCATAAATTAATATTTACAACTTTGGTTTATGGTTCATTAGATGCGGCTATGTCCCAAACCTACAAATTGAAGGTGGATAGCACTTCTATGTATAATATTTTTGAAGTTGTCTAAGATTTAAATTTTGTGTATTCATCTAATTTGCATAATTCTAAATTTTACATTTTTGTTTTATTGGATGCATCTTAGTTACAAACCCTTAGATTGAAGTTAGGATGGCACCTTTTTCTATAACAGTTTTGAAGTTATTTACAAAAATTTTAATTTCATATATTCATCTTATTTGCATAAATTAAAATTTTACAACTTTGGTTTATGGTTCATTGGATTCGGCTATGTTTTAAACCTTCAAATTGAAGTTCGAATGACACCTCTATCTGTAATATTTTCAAGCTATTCAAGATTTAAATTTTGAATATTCACCTAATTTGCATAAATCGAAATCCTACAACTTTATTTCATAGTTCATTGGATGCGGCTTTGACACAAACCTATAATTTGAAGTTGGAACGGCTGCTCTATCTTATAATAGATTTGGAGATATCCAACTTTTAAATTTTTCAATGCCCCTAATTTGCATAATTTGGAATTCCACAACTTTCATTTACTGTTCATTGTATTGCCATGTGTCACAATCCTTCACATGCACATTGAAAATTGTGTCTATCTGCAATAGTTTGGAAGATATGGAGCTTTTAAAATTGTAATTGCTCCTCATTTGCATATTTCTTAACATCATGACTGTTCCAAACCAGGTGCAAAATTTCATTGGTAGGTCAGTTACCATAGCAACTTTGGTGATTGTTGGAATAATAGTGTCTGAGAAAAACTCCGGACAAATCTGGCCATAAAGAAGAAAGAAAGGAAGGAAGGAAGAACGAAAGAAAGAAAAAAAGAAAGAAAGAAAGAAAGAAAGAAAGAAAGAAAGAAAGAAAGAAAGAAAGAAAGAAAGAAAGAAAGAAAGACTAGAAAAGAAGATTTGCTTCACAGCAAATCTGGGTGGCTTCAAAATGATAACAGTTTGAAATGCTACACTTTGCCATTGTTCAACATAATTTAAATTTTGTGTATTGGCCTAATCTGTATAAATCAAATTGCTACAACTTTGGCTCTTGGTTTATTGGATGTGGCTATGTCACAGACTTATCAATTGAAGTTTGAATGACACCACTATCCACAGCAGTTATGAAGTTAGTCAATATTTTAATTCTGTGTATTGCATAATTTGCATAAATTAAAGGCCTACAAATTTGGTACATGGTTCATTGGATGCACATATGTCCCAAACCTACAAATTGAAGTTGCAGTGGTACCTCTATGTATAATACTTTTGAAGTTATTCAAAGATTTAGATTTTGTGTATTTGCCTAATTTGCATAAATTAGAATCCTACAACTGTGGTTCATGGTTCATTGGCTGCACCTATGTCACAAACACAAAGAGTGAACTTGAAATGGCACCTGTATGTTAGTTTTGAAGCTATTCAAGATTTAAATTTTGTGTATTCACCTAATTTGCATAAATTAATATTTACAACTTTGGTTCATGGTTCATTAGATGCGGCTATGTCCCAAACCTAGAAGGTGGATAGTACCTCTATATATAATACTTTTGAAGTTGTTTAAGATTTAAATGTGTATTAACCTAATTTGTATAAAGTAAAATTTTACAGTTTTGTTTCATTTGATGTGTCTATGTTATTAACATTTAAATCGAATTGAGGATAGCACTTCTTTCTATGATAGTTTTGAAGTTATTTACAAAGATTTAAATTATGTGTATTCAACTTATTTGCATAATCCATAAATTGTCTATGTTACAAACCTTTAAATTGAAGTTCGAATGGAAACTCTATCTGTAATGTTTTCAAGCTATTCAAGATTTTAATTTTGAATATTAACCTAATTTGCATAAATAAAAAGCCTACAACTTAGTTCATTGGTTGCGGCTTTGCCACAAATTTAAATTCTAAAGTTGGAACGGCTACTCTATCTATAATAGTTTTGGAGATATTCATGTTTTCAATGTTTCAATTCAAAGCATGCACATTGAAAATTTGTGTCTTTCTGCAATAGTTTGGAAGATCTGGAGCTTTTTAAATTTAAATTGCCCCTCAGTTGTATAATTTTAAACATCATGACTATTCCAAACCAGGTGCAAAATGTCATTGGTAGGTCAGTCACCATGGTAAGTTTGATGGTTGTAGGAAAAACAGTGTCTGAGAAAACCCCAGACAAATTTGGTTAGAAAGAAAGAAAGAAAGAAAGAAAGAAAGAAAGAAAGAAAGAAAGAAAGAAAGAAAGAAAGAAAGAAAGAAAGAATTTTTGGAAAAACAAAATGTCTGGGTAACTGGGTTGGCACCCAGACATATATATATATATATATATATATATATATATATATATATATATATATATATATATATACACATATATACATATATATACATATATATATACATATATATATATATGTACATATATATACATATATATATGTACATATATATACATATATACATATATATATATATATATATATATATATATATATATATATATATATATATATATATATATATATATATATATATATATATATATATATATATATATATATTGGAAAAACAAAATGTCTAGGTTTGCACCCAGACATAAATATTATAAATTCAACGATTTTGACTCTTTTCTTTTTTTAATCAGTCTGAGTCTTTATGATTATATTTATCCCAATGCATTTACGCAGGGATGCGCATAGTCCAAAAAGCAGCGCCCCAACAGGCATTTCCTTGGTTTCGAAGCGCAAATGAGAATGTGTGGACCCCTGTCGGTGGATTATGTTACCAATGGAGGATTTAACGGCTAAATTACCCATTGTATATCACACGCCCTCTTTTGCCATTTTCAACATTCCTTTTCAAAAATGGAAGAAAGTGAAAGGTGACAATCCGCGCAAGTCGTCAGAAATTGCTTCTTTTTTAGTTTCATTCGTTTTTTTCCTGGGAAGAAAAACTGAGCAGAGAGTTAGACTTTTATTTTACGCATGGATTGGGAGAGTAAGTTTTCTTCGATAGTGCGAGAGACCGAGACAAACTTGGCCAAAGTCAAGGTGAGTTTTTGCTTGCACAGGAGCGTTGCCTTGGCAGCATGTAAACCATCCCCATTTAAGAACAAGACGACAGTGCAGAACTGTTCTTTCCGTTATTGTTCCTTGCAGTTTGTTTCCAAGTTGCGAGTTTGAAATTTAATGAAAATTTACTACACAACGCCAGGTATAAAAGAAACTCCCACTTGAGTCCACACTCCGTTTGACTTGCCACTTGGTCGTTTTCTTCGTTTGCGTGATGTATGATCATGCTGATGGAGTAACATTGGCGATTGCCAGATAATGGCAGATTGGCATGGCAGATGGTGACGTGATTATATTAGTGAAAGGGAATTACATGTAACATTGCGATTTTCATTTGCACCGTGCAAACATAGATTGAAATACATAATGTATAACGTTATAAGCTTGGTTGTGCTTCAGTTATTGGTGCTTTGTGAGTACAGCAAATAGGCTTTGTAATTTTGTTGCCATGGAATTTCCAAGACCTAGGGCTAGGCGCTGTACTCTAAAAATGGAGTTTTACCCAATTATTAACACTAAAAGTTAACAGTCACTGGAGAGTACCAGTTTTGGTGTCTCTGCTTCCTGATGTAAAGGATGAAGATGTTGGGTGCCTTTTACTGAATTGTGCGATCCATAGATCACGCAGCGCATTCTATGGAGCAACGGTTCACGCACACATTGTCATTGATTGATAGATAGTGCAACAATCCATGGATAGTGCAATGCATTCACAAACAAATCAAGAGAACTCATAGTTCCATAGAATGCGCAGTGCAATCCACCAAGAGCGCAGATACAAAAGTAGCACACAAAGAAGACACCTTGACTGTGATGAGCGCTTGGCTTCGTCAGGCTACATTAAATATATACCTGGTTTATCTTCACTTTTTTAAAAAATTATATGGGACAGGAGGAGGATTTTATTTAGTATCCATTATTTATTCAAATATTTGATGAAGAGCCTTACTCTCATCCACTCTGAGCCCCACCTAGGGCTTTATGATGCGTGAACCACACTTGATTTGCCGCACCCAAAAAATCTACCTGTCAACATTTATGTAAGTTGTACTGTTCAGTAATTCACAAAACCCTGAGTTTCAAAACCTTGGGTTTTCTAACACAACCCTGAGTTTTGATAACAGAACCATAGGTTTTATCACAAAACCCTGCGTTTTGTTAGCAGCACCCAGGGTTTTGTTACAAAACCTTGGGTTTTGATTAGTTATTGACTTTTGATATCAGTTTTGACGAAACCCTGGGTTTTTTGCTACAAAACTCTGGGTTTTATGAACAAAACCCTGGGTTTAGGTACGAAACCTTGGGTTTTGAGCATGAAACCCATAGTTAAGAGGAAAACTTTTTATCACAAAACCCTCTGGGGTTTTTTGTTATTTTTTTAACATAAAGCCAAAAGATATGAATACTGAAACCAGATCTAATTGAATATCAACCTTGTTCCTCAATGTTTGAAATTTTTGTGATTTTAAGGAAAAATAAAGTATAAAATGAAATGTAGGGGCGGGCGGTGATGATAAACAAGTAATTTTTCTTATGGGGCCTTATCTTCAAACTTAATTCAAATGGAATTAATACTGTGCTGTAAAGGCCAGAATTTGTGTCCTATATGACAAGCCGTCTAAACATTTTTAAATCATTTTATGGATACCCATAAAAATTATTCTTGATTATTTATGAATATCCAACAATAATTTATGATATCCAAATATAATTATTGATATCAATCAATGATTTTTGGATATCAAAAAAAATAATCATTTATTGATATCCAAGACTGATTTATTGATATATTATTATTTCCAAAAATAAAGCAAGAGGAATTTTGGATATATAGAAATATTAAAGAACACAGGGCTAGAAATAGGGCTTATCCGCTTGTCCGTACTAAGTGAAACTTGTGACGGACAAGTAAAGTTGCCAATGCACTTGTCCAAAATTTACATACAGTTCAATTAGAATAAGACTCCACTTGGTGGGCGGACAAGTGAAAATTTTTCCTTATTTCTAGCACTGGAACATTTTTGGATATCATCCCCATTTGAAATCTTGATATCCATAATTGATATATGGATACCTATGAGGCACCTTTATGCTATTTATCCAGTACTTCTTGATGTCAAGTGCCTTTTTTTATATCAAAAAGTCTCTTTCTTAATGTCAAAAAATTGACTTCTTGATACAGTTGTGTCAAAAAGTCACTTCTTTATATCAACAAATTAAACCATCCTGTGTAAATACAATCCTGGTTATCATTTATGTGTAATGGGTTGATATGGTAGGATGAGCTTTGGTATTCCACATTAAAGTGGCTCAAAATGGCAGACAGTGGCTTTTTACTTGTACATGTATAACCAATTAGATGTGAGCAGCCACAAGTTCCTGATTATAAATTCTTAAATTTTATCACCATCAAAATGGCTACTAGGCATTCAGAGAACAGGATTCTCACAGATCCCCTAATTATAAATATCAACCTGAAGATGGATGCCACAAGAGGGGATAGGATTCCTGATTCCCTGGCAAATAAAATTTTAACACTGGAGAACAAAATTGAAAAAGAAATTGTAAAAAAGAAGAAACCACTGTAAATACATCCAAAATTTTATAATTTACACCAAATGGAAATATAGGTTATCACATGGTTCTAGTTTTATCACTCGTGTATCAGCCCCTTGCACTCATAATGTCACTCAACCTTTGGTCTCCAGATGATACAGGTGCTCAGGGATTGATACAGCTACAACTATATGGTAACCTATAAGTACTTTTGATATCAAGAAGTCCAATTTTTTTATTTTAATAAGTCTGCTTCTTGATATCAAAAGTAGATTTTTTGATAAAGAAATGGACTTCTTGATATGTATATAATAATAATGCACGGCCTGTTTCGTATCAGTACGAGTGTCAGCACGGAGAACTTCATATCAGTACTCGTTATTGCTCGTACTGATATGATATTGTCCATGCTGATACTCATACTGATAGGGAACAGACCATGTATTATTACTGGATTCGTTCCAATTGTGGCACATGGCCTAACATAAGCACACCTCCTACTTTTTAATCATGGGGGTTTTGTTAAAAATTAAGTATTTTTCAATATTTTTAAAAAGTAACTGCTTGTGACGAAAGAAGAGCATTTTGAACGCTTCAGATATAAAAGATAAAGCAGGACATTGCAATTCCTGATTGTTTCACATATAGTTGGTCTGTGCCATATCAAAATCTACACCAGTGCCAAATGGCACAGTGCATTTCAGGAATTCCAGAATGGTGCAACTGCATTCAAATCTGGCACTATAAAAATGTTGTTATAATTTTGCTTGTAGATTTACGAGACACCTTTGAGACTGAATGATGTGGTTTCCATATTCTGATATGGTGCTTGACCACATCTGAAAGAAAACTATCAGAAACTCTTCTGTAATGGTGCCTTGACACTTTTTAGCTCAGCTGACTTGTCAGTCAGCTGAGCTTATCTTATGGTCCTCCGTCCGTCATCCGTCAACAATTTACATTTTCGACTTCTTCTCCGAAACCGTCAGCCAGATCCACTTCAAACTTGGTGGGTATGTGCCTTGGGTGAGTGTCTACCAAGTTTGTTCAAATGGTCACGGTCCATTGATTTTTAGATTTTTAATGAATTTTTTTGTTCTTTTTTGGGCAAATCTTAAAAAATCTTCTTCTCTGGAACCGCTCACCCAATTACTTTGATATCACACAGTAACACTCCCTGGGACACCTAGTTCTTAATTTGTACACCAGGTGGCGCTGCAATTTTTTTCTATTTTTTTATGAATTTTTGTGTGTTCTAGCTATTTTCGACTTCTTCTCCAGAACTGTCCCTCAGATTAAGCTGAAACATGGTGGATATGTTCCTTGTAGAAGGGTCACACAAAGTTGTTCACTATGTGGGAATGCTGTAGATTCCTGATTTTTAACGACTTTTTCAATTCGGGTACTTATCGGTCAATGCAGCTTTCCTATTGATTACTATGGAAGTCAATGAGCATTCTAATGCTAATTCACATTTTCGACTTCTTCTCCAAAACCGTCATCCAGATTAAGTTCAAACTTGGTGGGGATGTACTTTGGGTGGGTGTCTACCAGGTTAATTCAAATGGTCATGCTCCAGTGATTTTTGGATTTTTAATGAATTTGTTTGTTTTTTTTTGGACAAATCTTAAAAAATCTTTTTCTCTGAAAGCGCTTACTCAATTGCTCTGATATCACACGGAAAGACACCTAGGGACTCTGTGTTTTTAATTTGTTGACCAGGTGGCGCTGCAATTTTTTACCATTTTTTTATGAATTTTTGTGTGTTCTAGCTATTTTCGACTTCTTCTCCAGAACTGTCCCTCAGATTAAGCTGAAACATGGTGGATATGTTCCTTGTAGAAGGGTCACACAGAGTTGTTCACTATGTGGGAATGCTGCAGATTCCTGACGACTTTTTCAATTCGGGTACTTATCGGTCAATGCAGCTTTCCTATTGATTACTATGGAAGTCAATGAGCATTCTAATGCTAATTCACATTTTCGACTTCTTCTCCAAAACCGTCATCCAGATTAAGTTCAAACTTGGTGGGGATGTACCTTGGGTGGGTGTCTACCAGGTTAATTCAAATGGTCATGCTCCAGTGATTTTTAGATTTTTAATGAATTTGTTTGTTCTTTTTTTTGGACAAATCTTAAAAAATCTTTTTCTCCGAAAGCACTTACTCAATTGCTCTGATATCACACGGAAAGACACCTAGGGACTCTGTGTTCTTAATTTGTTGACCAGGTGGCGCTGCAATTTTTTACTATTTTTTTTATGAATTTTTGTGTGTTCTAGCTATTTTCGACTTCTTCTCCAGAACTGTCCCTCAGATTAAGCTGAAACATGGTGGATATGTTCCGTGTAGAAGGGTCACACAAAGTTGTTCACTATGTGGGAATGCTGTAGATTCCTGATTTTTAACGACTTTTTCAATTCGGGTACTTATCGGTCAATGCAGCTTTCCTATTGATTACTATGGAAGTCAATGAGCATTCTAATGCTAATTCACATTTTCGACTTCTTCTCCAAAACCGTCATCCAGATTAAGTTCAAACTTGGTGGGGATGTACCTTGGGTGGGTGTCTACCAGGTTAATTCAAATGGTCGTGCTCCAGTTATTTTTAGATTTTTAATGAATTTGTTTGTTCTTTTTTTGGACAAATCTTAAAAAAATCTTTTTCTCTGAAAGCGCTTACTCAATTGCTCTGATATCACACGGAAAGACACCTGGGAACTCCGTGTTCTTAATTTGTTGACCAGGTGGCGCTGCAATTTTTTACTATTTTTTATGAATTTTTGTGTGTTCTAGCTATTTTCGACTTCTTCTCCAGAACTGTTACTCAGATTAAGCTGAAACGTAGTGGATATGTTCCTTGTAGAAGGGTCAAACAAAGTTGTTCACTATGCGGGAATGCTGCAGATTCCTGATTTTTAACGACTTTTTCAATTCGGGTACTTATTGGTCAATGCAGCTTTCCTATTGATTACTATGGAAGTCAATGAGCATTCTAATGCTAATTCACATTTTCGACTTCTTCTCCAAAACCGTCATCCAGATTAAGTTCAAACTTGGTGGGGGTGTTCCTTGAGTGGGTTTCTACCAAGTTTGTTCCCATGGTCATGTTCCAATGAATTTTGTTTTTTTTATGATTTTTTTTTCAAAAATCTTTACGAAAGTTTTAATAGGAAAGTTTTAACATGGGAATTTCTTGTAATGGTTATAACTAAAATACTTTTGGCCAGATTTACATCAAACTTGGTGGGGATGTGCCTTGGGTGGATCTCTACCAAGTTTGTTCAATGGTCACGCTCTATTAATTTTTGGAATTTTTATGAATTTTTTTTTTGGGGGGGGGGCAAACCTTAAAAACTCTTCACCTCTGAAACTGCTCACCCAGTTGTTTTGATATCGTTCATAGACACTCCCAGGGACGCATAGTTCCCAATTTGTTCACCAGGTGGCACAGCAATTTTTTTCTATTTTTTTTTTTTTTTTATGAATTTTTTATATGGTTTTGTTATTTTTCACTTGTTCTCAGAACCATCACTCAGATTAAAGTGAAATGTGATAGATATGTTGTTGTGGAAGGGTCAAACAAAGTGTTTACTAGGTGGCATTGCTTTAGATTCCTGATTTTTAAGTATTTTCCATTCTTATCGATCAATGCAGCTTTCCTATTGATTACTATGTAAGTCAATGGGCATTCTAGTGCTAATTCACTGGACACCTGAAACAAAATTTACTGTTTACTTGATAACTTGAGATCTGTTTTGAGTTAGTACTGTGATGCTGCACATGTTAATGTTTTTGTATGAAGGTCATGCTCAGACAGTACATGAATGACTTTGACCTCATTTCTGGGGTCACAGTGCAACATACATGAATTTTACTCTTCATTATAACTTGAGAACTACTTGAACCTTGATGTTGCACATGTTAGTGTTCTTGTATAAAGGTCAGACTTACTCAGACCATGGATGACCTTGATCCTTTCCCAAGTTCAAAGAGCTGCAAGTGTGATGAATGTCAAGATCAGCTGAGCATGGGCTGTTCACACAGCCCTCTTGTTTATATTCTTTTATTATTTTTTAATATGTCAATATTAAGATTTAGACCTTACAAAATAATCATTAATCGGTCAGATATACAATGTTACCACACAGTTTGTGATTACTATTTGGCCATGTCATGTTCGTATTCCATGGTGGTGCAGTGCATTGTGCCAAAATTCCCACATGGTCCTGCTTCTGATATGGTATAGGTTTTGTGACCACGGAACCAGCAACCTTCAGCACCAATCACTTAGCCATAAATGGGAAAGTACATACCAACTGTACCAAATCCCCTTTCCAAAAAAGAACGGTTCAGTGGAGGCAGGTATGCGTGAACTGTACATATATGTAAGTCCACCAGCATCAAAAGAGCACCCAAAATACTAATGTTTTGTGACCAGGGACAAGCCGTGTCTCAATCCAGCAACCTTCGGCACTGATCACCTAGCCGAAAATGGGAAGCGCGCATACCAACTGTACAGTGTACTAAATCCCCGTTTCTAAAAAAGAATGGTTCAATGGAGGCAGGTATGCGTGAATGCCATAATATAAAATCATGGTCACATTTAGTTCAGTGAATTACTGCTGCTGTAGAATTACCATTGCATTTCATATCCCTGATTAAACCAAGCAAATGTCAATAAATTATTGGTTATTCTGGTGTTGTGATGGCTGCCTTGCCATTGAATGCCTCGGCAACATTAGGCAATAGTGTAACAGGGTGTCCCAAAAAAAAAAAAAAAATATATATATATATATATAATGATAATAATAAAATAAAACTCTTTATTGGCTTTGAGTATGTATATAGTGTGTTTGAGATGCATCTGGGTAAATTTATAAAAGACCTTTTCTTACTAAATTTTAGTATATCTGGACTTGAACTTAACTCCCTGTAACATTTATACAGTCACTCAGAAGGTAATCAGTGAGGCCAGTGTCATCATTGCAATCACTTGCTCTTAAGCTACAAATTCAGCCCCAAAGCTGGTCAGCCAAGTTCTATTCTTTACATTGAAAATAGCATTTCAAAGGTTCCAGGTCATGCAACATTTGGTAATTCAAACAGCATCAGAACAGTTCTCATATTGGAAATGTAGGAGAAAATGTTATTGTTCATTTAGGCCTCTAAGCCTAATTATCCATAGCTTTATCACCCTGCTGAGAGGATCATCTTGATTACTTACATGTTGCAGGAACGTCTTGGATCTGCACGACAGTCATCATCAGCTGCTCTTAATTTTAACTCTGGCACAGAATTTTCATCAGGTAGGAACCCCATATTTATCATTCTTATAACACAAAGAGTAACTCACTTTAGAATGAAGTGGTACAGGTGTCAGAAGATATAATGTTCACATGGCAACAAAGGTGTAATAGTCAAATGCTTCAGTGGCTCCTTCTTATTGAGCTGCACTGTAAATTTTACTATAAGCTTAAAAACCAATATAACTGTAATGCCTAGAAGCATATTCTTTTATTATGGCCACTTTCAAACGGTGGGTGCCTTTTGGTACAACAGGAAAGGATTCCCCTTCTGTCTTTGGATTGGGACAATTGAGGGTTCTAAGGAGCTAACACTGTCAATTACCCTCTCTGCATTGAGTCTGCAGCTTTCATTGGTTTACTCTGACTGCCATTCACCCAAAGTGCACTTAGGAAAAGCAGTTGACTAATGTCATAGTATTTCTGATGAAAAGATACCAAAATGTAAATCAAACTGAAAAGATCCCATTTGGAGCAAGGTACACATTCCAGGAATTTTAAGTTCTGCTGACTAAAGGTTACAAACCTTATACAACTATACGATCATTCATGTCTGTTTGCCAATCAGTTCATCCATTTTTAAATGATTGAGAACACAATACAGTATATATATATATTGTAAGGACCGAGCAAGGGTCACAATAGCTAGAAGTAGAGGAAATTCGACCGGTTTCGTTGTGTTTCACAACTCATCAGGAACTGTGGGCTAACCGACGTTACGTCTGATATATATGCCGAGGGGTAACTTTCTGTTGTCACTTAAAACATGTTATCGTGATTGCGTAACACAGAATCGCGGTTCTACCAAGACGTTATTGTCAAGGTGAATTAGATTCAAAAGAATTTGAATCCCGGCAGGCCAGTAAAATAAGGACTGACGTAGAAACAATGCTGGGGGTCAGCAAGTGTGATTAATCAGACTTCTGGGTGGTGGTACTACCGTACCACAAAGCCCTGAACACAGGAGCTTGTGACTGTGTGTAAAAACATAGTGTGGGTACGTGTGTGCGGTTTCCCAATGGGTTGCATAGGTAATATGCTACCCAAGGCAGAACCTCATGGAGGGATGAACTCTGAACATAAATTTTTTTTTTGTATATATATATATATATATATATATATATATATATATATATATATATATATATATATATATATATATATATATATATATATATATATATATATATATATATATATACACAAATGTACATGGTGTATTTACATATATTTATATATATTTGCAAGAAACTTGACACTAAGATTCTAAATCTGGTTAAAATTCAAACCCTAGCATCTAATTGATAAAAAAAAAACTTTCAGCTTCTTGGCAAACATGTCAAATGTCATACATCAATACAAATATGTAAATGACTGTGTACAGGTCCATAAGATTTTTTTTTTTCTTCAAATAATTAACACAAGTTTGGCTCAAAGAATGTGCCAAGGATTCATTATCTTGTTTTATCAGTTTTTCCCCCTCTGCCCATTAGGCCGGAGGGGTATTGTCGTCACCTATTCGTCCGTCCGTCCGCACCAGTACCAGTGTCGGTATAGTGGAATAGTATATGAAGATTTTAAGTTTCAAAAGAGATGTCCGTCCTTCCATTTCTTGTTAATGCCATATCTCCAAAAATACTCTCTTTACAGAGACCAAATTTTTATCACAGGGGGTCATTGAGGTGCTTTATGTGTTTATTGGAAAGTAGATCACCAGGTCTCAGTACTACATTAAAGAAAAAAAAAACACTGTTAACAAAATATCTAAAAAAATATTGAATGTAGCATCATCAATTATTTATGACAGTTTGTCCTAAGGATGCCTCAGGTGCCTATTGAAAACTAGGTCACTGGGTCACATATTAAGGTCACAGTGCTGCATTGAATAAAAATGGCCATACCATGATATCTTCAAATATAAAATTACTCATTGTAGCTGCACTAATTATTTATGACAGCAGGTCCTAAGGATGCCTCAGACACCTAGTGAAAACTAGGTCATTGGGTCACATGTTTAGGTCACAGTGTTGCATTGAAGAAAAACAGCCTTGCCATGATATCTCTGCTTATTGCATTTGCACCAGGGCTTTGTCATTAGACAAACAGAAGTAACCTTGATCTACAGGAGGGGTATTGTTGTCACCTATGTGTCCGTCCGTCTGTCTATCCATCCATCCTGGCAGAGGGGTTTGCAATCACTGATCAGCTTCTAGTTCAAATATGTGCCTTCAAAATTGGAGGGAGCCCAATATGTGGAAACCTCAATTTGGGCTTTTCATAACAAGAAAACAAATACTAATAAATAAAGCAATCTGTAATTCACTTTTTGAGCTACATAAGCTCACATGAATTCCGTGCCAAAAAGGGGGGGAAATATTGAACGTGTAAACATTAATTTCCACATTTGTATTGGGGTCTGACATTTGACATGTTTGCCACAAAGCTGATGCGGATTTAACAGTTACATGACAAGGTTGAAAGTATAGTCAAGTTTAGAATCTTTGGATCATGTCCGTTCCAGAAATACATAGTTACAGGTTCTATTCATATTTTTTACTCTGTGAGCTTTGATAGTTGTCCTTCCTCTTCCACCCCCCACCCCACCCCCACCCACTGAAAAAAAAAAACACTTTGACAAATGTCTTTCCTGTCCATAAAACCAGATATAGCAACATTGACAGAAATAGATCTTCGCCATTTTCATGGTTATAGGTACCAAGTGGGCCTTCTGCTCTGTTTATGTACGGTTATTTTTTCAAAGTAGCCCTATGTATCAAACACCCTCTCTAAAAATGAGTGCTGATAGCATATATACACACAGATATCATGCAATAGTAACATTGTCTTGTCAAGTTTATTGTAAACAAATTTTTTTGATTTTTCTAGCTCTGTACTATATGTAGGGAAAAAATCGGAACAATACTGATTGTAATTGTTGAATAAATAAACCATGAAGAAGAGCATGTCTTTTATCTCAGACCCCAGCGCTCTTGGCTAATAACTTTTTTAATGTATACAACAAACTTGTGACAAGTATGCCATTTTATTGGCAATATATCAAAATTCAAAAGTGTCCTTTTATTTGGCTGTATGTATTTTATTTGTATAAGTGCAGGCATTCAAACACCGTGGCATCACTTAATCAGCTGAACGCATTGAGAATTGACATTCTATACAACGTTAAAAAACAACTTGTAGGCGCAGAGAAAAACAAAAGGACACTTTTAAACTTGTTTTGAACAAATATGATAACTGTCAATCAAGTTGTTTACCTCTGAAGAGCTTAATCATGTTGTTTATTTGCTATTTGTGATTAGATCACAAAACATGGTTTCCCTGTCAAGCGTACCGCTTTGCTACGCTTCATTTTGATTGGCCAATTGTGGTGATGCGAGATGCCAATCATCATCGTGTGGCCTCTGCTTGACGATGGCACGCTACATTTCAATAGCATTGGTATCACAGCTTGCTTGCCACAGTTTTGAAGGCTTTTTAAAAAAAAAAATATCTTCAAAGCATGGCAATTGTTTTATGTGATGAGGGGCTCCATGGGGTTTTTGTAAGTGCTCTATGTAAGTGTACTGTTCAACATGGTAACATTTCATTAGGTAGGTTCCTATTACCTATATATGGTACTTTCAAAGGATCAAATAAAATGGGATGTTTTGTCGCAAGAAGTAAGCTATACCTTTACTTACCCACAACAAATACAACGATATCGAATTATAATATATATTTTATCAAATTGCCACCCGTTTAGTCAGGCTAATTGATAGTCTTGGGACCGGGTTAGCGGGGCGGACCTCACTATAATATCTGAATTGTACATACCCAAGCTCAATAATTCTGTTCACCAGAATCTTTTCTTGCGTCACGATCGGGCGTAGCATCTGTTGCTGGCTGCATCGCTGATTTTTCCTTCCTAACTTTAGGCATTTTGAGACTGATTCTGCAAGTTTAGCGATACAACTCCTGACGAACATACTACATACGAACTTCAAATACAATTTAGACAAAGGCTTTAATTTTTCTGTTGAATTTAAATGTAATGAGAACTTGTGCGTGAATTATTAAATCTGATTAGCACTATTGGTTTCTTTGGGTGAGTAAACAATCGCTGCCACGTCAGTGATGAAAGATGGCATTGAAACAGCAATGCCTTTGAAGTAAGATTAGGACGTGCAGTCATGTCAAGATCTCGGCTGACTGTACGGCCTGTCTTCAACACTTTTCTTTGGATTAAATGTGAAAAACTCAAGATAGCATAAAGAAGAAAACAAAGTACATGTAACAAGAGCGACCTAATGCATAAAATGTATGACCATATGGTTTGGGAACCACGGCCCTAATGCATCAGTGTCATCGCTAGAGCGGACACAGCGGTGGCCATTTTTAAACGAGCTGTTGCCACGACCGGTCATGTGACCACTTTCTCAAGCCCATCCCCTTCAAACTAACAACAAACACGCTCGGAGTGACTGTCAGCGCTCAGCAAGAAGCTCTACTAAATACCCCCGTTTTTCTCTGTTTTGCAATTTCAGCAGAAATTTGATTTTTACATGACAGATATATGAGATATTCATCTATACAAAGATCAAAAAATATTTTTTTGGCCGAAATTTCGTGTGATTTGTATCTTGCTACCTTAAATTTTCAGCGAGAAATTCTCACGATGCAGTTTATTGTTTTCTAAGCTTGATAATGATGTTAATTGCAAAGATCATTATCCTCACCACAAACAATTAGAACATTGAACTATAGTTATTACTAGCCAAGATAAGTGGTGGATATGGAACTTCTTCACCATTGAAGTTGAAACCTTATTATACATGTACCATTGAACTGACCAGGTGTATGGATGTTGGCCTTATCAACAGCAATATTTGTGTAGTGAAGTATAGCAATTGTTGATCTGTAAAGTAGAGCAATAACTGGTTATTTTCTTCTTTATCTTTTGTTCACATTGAAAAACATAGAAATTGCTATTCTTGACACTGATACATAGCCCAGCCAGTGGACTAAATACCTTTTAATTCCCAAGTTGAAGTAGCTTCAGCATTAGCCTGCTTTTTTCTTTTTGGTTGAGTGGTTTACATATACAGGTGTATACACATACACACAGAGAAAGTTGCATTAACTAGGTCTGATCTTGTTGGATTCTGCACAAATGAGCCTGTATAATGAAAAGTGGTGTATGATTTATCCAAGTTGACAGTCTGAAAATGTTTACCTTGTACAAATGTAAACATACTAGTTTGGGATATGATCCAAAACATTGAAATGACTGACAATTGTTAAAACTGTTAACATGAAATTATGTCTTGATTATACAAGTGAATAGATGGAAGAAAAGTATATGGCCAGGCAGTATGCCTATTTTGCCAAATAAACAGGAGTTTTGTTACATTAAAACTTTCCCACTTAAATCGTCCAAATGTGTCCAGATTTAAATTGTCCTGTGATGTTTTTACTTAAATTTCATGTAAATTTTTCTTACTTGAATTTATGTAAATTGAAAACAGATTATGTTAATTTGCATTTGTTCATTTCTTGAATAGTTTTCCAGCTAAAGGTCCCTCTTGTCTTGGAATTCAGTAAAACTAAATTACCATGTCCTAGGAGTTTTACTTCATAATTATGTCTGGGTGTCATTGATAGTATTGTAAGTTAGATCAATAAGGCTATTATTCCTTTGCTATTTAACTTAATTTCATGAGACTTAACACACATATATCTTGACCTAAAAGAGTGTCATGAAACAAGTAGGTCACTTGGTCAAGTAGCTGGCCTACGCTATTAGTGTCCGGGATATAATTTGCTTGGCCTTCAATTTAGATTAATGAAACTTTACACACAGGTGCATCTGGACATAAGGGTGTGTCATGCACCAAAAGTAGGTCGCTAGGTTAAGTATCTGGGTCACAGTGACATATTATTGTAAAATCGTGTCTGGGCTATAATTCCTTTACAAATTAACTTAGTTTCATGAAACTTCACACACATATATGTTGACCTTAAGGTGTGTCAGGAAACAAAAGTTCAAGTATCTGTGTCACAGTGATACATTTATGTAAAACTACATTACACTTCATGCCAGGGCTGTAATTCTGTTGTCCTTTGACTTAGAGTCATGGATCTTTACACACCTGTGTATCTTGACACAGGACTGTGTCATGCATAAAAGTATCTGAGTCCTGGTGATAGCCTATTTTTATTGACTACAGTTATTCCAAAATGAGACCAGTGATTAGCAAGGTTATAAATGAGGCGTGAGGAGGGGGGGGGGCATGGATCCAGCAATCTCTGATTGACTTTTAATTTATATTTGATGTCAGCCATCAATGGGGGTCTGTGGAAGGACACTACATATACTGCCAGCACCCCTCTGTTGTCCACTCCCAGACTCAACCTCACATCAGGTGCTGGTCACATGCACCAATCAAATGGCCTACCTGCATCCCTGGATTCCATTGGTTGGTTTAAGCCCAGTCAAGACAACCATCTAAAAGATCTTCAAGAGGGTCCTCCTCTGGAAAAGTCTGCATCAGTCCTGCTGTTGTTGCAGGAAAAAATAGATGGACAGAATAAGGTATATATCTATTCTTCAACAATATATCCATCATTGCCATAACTTGAACATGGCCATGTGTGTTTTAGTGTGAGTAAAGAATATTTTGAACATTGATTTTTACTAATAAGTGTCATTTTTTTCTTTTCACCCCCCGTATTTGACAAAATTTGCTTCAATGATTAAACATAGATGTATATATACTGTAAATGTATTATTTTGATTTCCTTGTACTTACTTAACAACCTGGCATGTCTGATTTTTTTCTGTAATTCTCTCACTTCCCTGCTTTCTGCAACATTTTTCCCATTTAACCATTAAAATAAGTGTTGCTTCTCTTTAGCCACCAAATATGACCTCGAATGCACAATTTGAACTTTAAATTTTGAGAAATATGGTATCCTAACAGGAGGACCACTCCCTTTGTCTACAGTTCTGTCTATGAGTGTTTGTTGAGGGAAATTCTCCATCTGACCAGATGCACTAGGTAAGATTCTTTTACTAAGAGTATTATTGGCCTCACTTGCTGTTTCTCTTCATTTTTACAGACAATTGAGAACCTGTCTCGAATTGTGAAAAGGCAAGAAGAGGAGAAAAACTTTTATTTTAAGCAAGTCAAGGATCTTAGGGGTAAGTTTTTCTGTCATTTGTTTTAAATTTTATTTGATTATTTGAATTACCCAGGCTATTCAACAAAGAAATTGTGTATGTATGTATGTATGTATGTATGTATGTATGTATGTATGTATGTATGTATGTATGTATGTATGTGTGTGTGTGTGTGTGTGTGTATATATATATATATATATATATATATATATATATATATATATATTTGTTCTTGTTACATTTCTTTTCTGATCAAAAGTCTTTGCTGGTCTATACAAGTAGTTTCCTCATTTCTTTAATTCAGGTTTAGTATATGCTGCTACCCAAATAACAAAAGATAATCTGATTTCATCAACTATGTTTTAGTAAAGGTTAAATTTACAACCATACGGATAAAATAACAGAAATACAATGTAACAGTAAAAATTCATGCAAAGTTTTCTCACGTTACACACATGTTGTGCAAAGAAATACAAATAATTATATACAAATTCTGTACATCCAGATGAAATCACCATGTTGAACAGTCGTATGGTGGAGCGTGGAGTAGACTTGGCCACAGAACGCAAGATAGAGTCGTGGAAGCGAGACATGATGGCTGAGATGCAGCTGCTTCAGAGTCAGGTCAACAGGTACCGCGGATATGATGATGATGGTGGTATCCGTAACTCACAACTCACCGCTCTGTCACGAGATATACAAGACCAGTGAGTGGGTTCACAATCTTATTACCACTCAGTGCTAATACAGCCCAAGATATCATACATATGTCCTATACTGGTACATGTAAAGGTCCCTCAATACAGATAGTGCAAGCTCAAGGGAAGCTAGTACACTATATATCAGCACACTGTGTTTAATTTCTGTATAGCCAATAAAAAGTATTCTTGTAAAAATCAGCCTGAAAATTTAAACCAATCACAGGCATGCTTCTGGGAAAGATTCAGCTGTCCCCTTATATTTACATCAAAGTTGCTTATTTTAAGTGCATATAATTGTATTTTAGAGATAACAATTCCAACCATATGTTTATTTTATAGTTATTTTCAAAAGTAAAAATACTATGTGATGTTGTGATGTTTAAGTGCACCAGTCAGCTTTCCTCTTTCCCTGATTGAAGGGTATGGAGCTTTGCATTGGCCACCTTAAGCTTGCAGATGTAGATACAATAGTCCCTCCTTTCAGGAATCAGCCCTTGCAGAGGCATAAAAGTGATCACATAATGCAGGAGGTCTTGCAGTGATGGTAAAATAAAACAATAATAATAATTAAAAAAAAAATGGCACCTGATAAATATGGTCAGAAAAGGCAAGTGGTCTCACATTGCCTTACTCTTTGAAATGCTTTTTGAAAGACTTGAAATGCTTTTAAAAAAAAAGTTGACTACATGTACACATGATTGGATTTGGTGGTCATGATGATGCATAATCATAAGTGATTACAAGCTGATCTGGCCAGACTAGTTGATCAGTATAGGGGACTGTGTTGACTACAGAGGGGTATATTTATAAAGAAATATGCTTGAAATTCTGCAGACTCACAAGCCACTCCAGCCAAATGTGACCTGAGAGAAAGATACATGTAAGCAGGCATAAGGCCACCATTACCATAACAAATACTTGTTTTAAGTAAATTTACTCAAAATTCTTCCCTGTCTAAAAGGTGGATGCAGTGCTCTGCACACCCTTTGTTGGTATTGTCTGCATGCTTTATGGTATATTCACACAGTGTGAATGCACTGTTCCATCACCTATTTTTCTTCGTTTGTAACAGCAAAAATGCACAAAATCAAGGAAACACTTTAAACCCAAGTATTATAAGTTAATTTACTTTTTTTTTTTTTTTCTGTAATTTTGGGTCAATAATCCTACATCTGAAGTGTCCTGGTCATTCAGTACTCAAATTAATCATTCAAGATCATTACTATTGTATGATCTGTATAAGAATTGTAGAGATTCGCTGATGGCAAAAGCTAAAATAAAAATAAACAGCTTACCCTGAGCCTGCAGGGACCTAACAAATGATTGTCTTGGCAACTTGAAGGAAATAACAGCATTGGCCTATCTCAGCGTTGCACCTCATATGCACCAATAGTTATTTACATTCCGTGTCCTCGCATTAATGAAGAAACTCTTTGGAATGAATTCATTTTTTTCATGTAAGTCCCATTCATTGCTAAAATTGAAGGACTGTACAAAATTTGATAACTTAGGCAATTTAAATTTTTCAAGGGACATTATGTGTTCTGGGAAGTAACTAAATGAATGAAACAAGTTGTCAACATGACGGACAGAATTGTTGTCTCCCGTTCCATCACATTAATCTAATGAATCAACTCTTTACAAGGAGTTCACTTATTCATGTATGTCCCATTCATTGCTAAATTGAAAGGACTGTACAAAATTTGATTACTTTTAATTTTACAGGGGGCATTTTATATATTCTGGGAAGTAATTTAATGAATATAACAACACAACGGGAGGAAATTTTTGGCTTGACAGTGATAACAAAATGGAAAATACAGAAGGAATATTTTCTGTAGTGGAAGTTTTAGACACAACTATTTTAGGTCACTTTATATTCTAACTTTGAAATCTGATAGAGGAAAAATACTTTTAAAGCAGCCAGTCCAAGATTTCCATCTTGTCATGTTGAAAAATCACTTCTAGTCTATATCTTCAGCTCTATCTCAAAAGAAAAGTTTTGCTTATTGCTTATTGGTAATTGTATGTGTTTGGTACTTACAAACATGCATCCTTACCAAAATTAATTTGGAAATAGAAAAAAATAACAATATAAAAATTTCACACCATGTATTGACTCTTTTTGGATTCGACCCAAATATATTTAAGTTTTTTTATGTGAAATATGTTACACAACATGTCAGGTATCTAGTAATTAAGCACCACATATTGATGTACTACCAATCTCTTAATTTAGGGAGTATAGTGTTCATTTTTTAAGTCTTGTCATCCGTAATACTTTTTTATTTCATTTTTGACAATTACAGCAAAACATTGATACAAAGTGGTTTATATGAAGTACTCATGATATGTGCAAAAATACTTTGAAAAGATAAAGAGCAAAATATGACAAGAGAGCAGTATCACATTTTACAGGATTACCGGTAAGTTTTGCTCACAAGATGAGAGAGGTAAAAATGTGATTTACAGTATATGATAGATGGTGCTGTAATATCAGTCAATCTAACTCTGCCAACACAATTGATATTTTTTTTTATTTTTTATTTTTTTTTTTGGGGGGGGGGTGTGTGCTTAAGGAATAAACATTAGTTTCAGTTTCATTCAAATAAGTTGTATTGTATTTGTGTCTTTCTGTCCAGAACCACTTCCTAGGAGTCATTATCCTATTCCACAGTCTGAGCTCTTTACTGTCCATAAGCTAACCTGTCCCTGTCTAACCTATATACACTATGGGAGTATTATTGTCCATATTGTACACGTTGGATATTAACAGCAAAATTTATAGGGCAAGTCAGAAAAGAATGAAAGTCATTTGTATTTAAGTCAAGAGAATGCAAAGAAAAGTATTTTGTGCGTACTGTAAATATTTCACTTGATAACTAAATTTCAGGGCAAATAATGTTGTAAATAGGAAGAATAAAATGTCGTGGGGGGGGGGGGTACCTCCACTGACCTCATATATCCCACATCAAGATCTTTATTGTATTTGAGCGAGTGAGTGAGGTGTGAATGCATAAAATATATAATTTCTTAACCAGATATCAAGTACAATTAGGCAAGCTTGTAACTGTTGTAGGCTGCTACAAGCTACTGATAGCCCCTGGGGGTTTAACCTAACAGACAACAAGCTAGTCTAAAATATCTGAAAGGTGAATATTAAAACAGAATGATGCCAAAAGATAAAATTAAGTAGCAAAACAGGTAAGTCTGAAATCTCAAAAATTATTGAAGCCAAACTTTCTAACCATCTCCGGATATTTACAACAAAATTTGTAGAAATATTTGATGAAAAGTACATCTTTGAATCCTCTTGACTGGAGTTGATTGTAGATAAATTTGGTTCTAGATGCAAAGTCCTGAAATTTAGAACAAATATGACCAAATCTCAAAATCTGTGACAAAAACGTATTATATCCAATAGTTTCCGAAATATTATCGTCAGGGAAAGGATAATTAACTACTTCAAACTTAAACTGATCTATTTTGTGATAGACTTTAATACAAAACCTGTCATTAGTGACCTGAATATCCAAGTCCAGAAACACATCTCTGAAATCTTCTGAATTGTTACCCTCCAAAGGGATATCTTTTGGGTAAAATTCTTTAGCAATTTGACTGAAATTTTGTTGTTGTTATATGTTTCACTGCAACCCTCGACAAATCAGAGTGCAAGAGAGGAAGTCTTGAGTGGAGCATTAAAGTGCAGGTCACCTGTACCAAAATAATGTGGTATCATGTTGGAGAATCGATTAAATGTGCATCAAACCATGTGCAGTTCAACAAAAGCATGTTGATCTTTTAACAAGATGTACATTCATGTATTGCAGGCGACGGTACATGCAAGATGAGTGTGACTCCATGAGGAGAGAGCTGGAAACAATAAAGAGCAAAGTTGGTAAGTCCCTTACCATGCACACAGAAAAGTAATAAACAAAACAGTGGAAGACAAATTCGCAATTCACATTTCACTTTTACTGTAGATGTTGTTGTTACTATGATGTGATGGAATTTTGACCAAGTTTTTCTTTTGCTGTAACAAATATGTGAATTGTGACTGATTTTTGTATTTCATTGTAATTTTTGTTAAATATCCATTATTTCAGTGAAGCTTGAGATGGAGTTTGGCACTGTCACTTCAGAGACACGGGACCTGAATCGCAGACACAACATTATGGACAGGGTATGTAATCTTATATAGATGCTTATGATTTGTTTACTGGAAAAAAGTTTAAATTACATGAGAGTGAGATGCTGCATTGCTGGTCTTGACACATGTTACTAGGCAGTTGTCCTTCTGGCCAAAAATGTTTTTATGTATAACGAGCCTGTGAACAAAGCCATTTTAACATGTAACTCTACTAGGTTTGATTAAGTGGTCCAAGTCCTTAAACAGGCATGTGGTGAATGCCATTTTGAACATTGTCCAATGCATTGTGGGACAGTCGCACAAAAATACATTTGATTTGGATATCAAATTGAATTGTGGCCACAACTTATATCATATCATTATTGATGCTCTGAAATATTTGCAAAACATATACTTTTGGTTTCATATATTATACCCTTCTTCCCCCCCCCCCCCAATCGTCTTAATACTATCCTAATTTACAAACCATTGGGTGTGGAATCCACAATTTTCAAAATGGCAGCCAAGTATGTGGGTTAGTCCCGATTAGATATTTTGAAGAGGTAGTATCCAAAATATATGTGTGGTTATTGTTAAGGGAAGGTTAATTTGTTGAATGAATGTAATGTACAATATAAAATGGGATTTTTCCAGAGCAAGCATTACCTGCAAAATGTAAATACAATGCTATACGGTTAGCAGTTGTAGGGAGCGGTGGGCCCTAGAATAGGGATTTTGTATCACACACTGAAGTTGCCCCCAAGTTATGAATTAAGAAGCACTGCTAGTCGGATGTGCCAAGCGCCCTTGCTGAGTGAAAGATGGAGCTTAGGGGAGAAGGTTACCCCGATAGTGGATACAGGTCCAAAAGTGCCAGTGGGTTTTCGTATATGTGGTAACTAATAGGATTTATTTCATAGATATGTTAGCAATTGATTAATAAAAAATTAGAATAGAAACATTCTTGTTATCTATGTATATTTATGAGAAATATACATGTATTTTGATATTAGTTGTTCCCCTTTCAGAATCTTAAAAACTTATCAGATTCACACAGTTCAGCATCTCGAGAACTAAGTCGCTCTTTTGGTGCTATGGAAGAGGAAAAACTGGAAATTTCACAAGTCAGGTTTGTGTACACAAGTTGCCCATCTCTATGCTTGATAAAACAGTGGAGTAATTTTGCGTTTAACATGATAGTGGCTAAGCTTCAATATTTGCATTAAATCCTATGACAAGCACACAATGCAGCTTTTGGCCAAACTTTCCTTTTCTTCCTGTTGATTGACTGTACAACTTTGCTTGTACTTTTGTGCACAAAATAAGGGATATATACATGTGTAGTAGAGAATATATTTTAAATTTGACATTCTGTTGAGGTGCACTGATTGAACAGACTATATGGTGAGAAATAAGTAAAGAGGACTGGAATCATGTTCAAGCTGACAATTCTTGATGGAGTTCTTATTTTTTGTTTTTCATTTTCTATTCGGTTTTCTTGTAGGGAAAATATGGCAGCTCTCAATGAAAAAGTTAACAACTTAGAGTCCAGTTTGAACTCGCGTGATAGTAGACCTCGCTCAGCTTTACGAGGTGAGGCTTCGGTGCTGTATGCTTTATATGTTTTCTTTTAAAAATACAATGTGAACACTGAAACATATCCAAGTTTCTTGTATTAATCTGTCACATAAGTGGCCAGTTTTCTGTTGAAAAAGGCAAAAATATGTACAACCTCTGAATCTATTATAAAGATTTGTTCTTCAGTGTCATTAGCTAAGTGAGCTTCGGGGCTTCTTGAAAAACTAATATTTATACAAAATTTGGCTTGTGGGTAGTTTGTAAGGACAGGTTTTAGCAATTTCAAACCCAAAATATTACATTTCAGTATGCTGGAAAATATAACATAAGACAGAGAAACAAGGTGAAGCCAAAAATGTATTACATTTAGCATTTACTTAACTTACTGTTTGATCTGACCACACATGTACTCTTATCGTAAAGAGCCCCACTGATTCACCATACAGTTGGTCTGGCCATTCTCATACTAAATGTCAGCCTTTAATTGTTTTTAACACATGTATGTACAATGTAATGAAAAAAAAATTCTTATGCAAGGACCAAATGTTCTAAAAAATAAATCATTGACAATAGGTTTTATCAGTTTGATTTTATTCTGTACCTTATTTGCACAGGTCCACACTCCACTGCAAAAGCTGAGCATCCTACAAGATTCAAGCTCAAATCAAGGAAGAAAGGACCTAAGGCAGCTTATGGTAACATTGTATCCCCCCATGCAAGTGACCTTGACCTCAGCAGTGACACAGAGCTTGAACTGAAGAGTACAGTAGATCTCAATACTCTGAACACTGTTAATACAGATTTCAATACACTGAACACAGTGAGTCTGCTCCACACAGGAACAAGGGCATCTGAAGGTGAGAAAAAAAAACGCTCAAATTTAAAAAATGGGCTGTTTGGATTTTAGTTTAATGGTATTATAATTTTATTTATTTGTTTGTTTGTTTGTTTGTTTGTTTGTTTGTTTGTTTGTTTGTTTGTTTGTTTGTTTGTTTGTTTGTTTGTTTGTTTGTTTGTTTGTTTGTTTGTTTGTTCGTTCGTTCGTTCTTTCGTTCGTTCGTTCGTTCATCCATCCATCCATTCATTCATTCATTTATTTATTTATCTATTTATATCATTCTTTTGTTGTTCTTCGATGTACATGTATAAAATTTTGATCAAAGTATGCTTCCATCTTAACAAAATATTTCAAAAGTGATTTTTATGAGACACTGAACATGTGCTTTATGGCATCAAGCAAGTGACAGCTTTCATTTTAAAAAGACAGCTTATAGGAGTCAGAGACAACGTATTGCAGAACTTGGCCAGTGTTGCCAATGCTGATAGAATGCAAGACAGGTACATGTATTGTCTTGTCAGCCTATGCTCCTTCACAGAATGGCCAAAGTCACTGTGGATTTTTATTGATCTTGGTTGGTCCAATAATTATGAATGTCTTTGCGGGGGTGGGTGGGGGGTGGGTGGTGAATGTATGAGTGCTCCCCAAAAATAAGGCTAATAAACTTAGACACTTCTAATCTGTTGTGGAATTCAAATGAGCAAAATTGTCCTCATTACAATTAAGGACAATTTATTGCCTGTCAGTTTCAGTTTTATTCAGTTCAGTCATGGTCCCTTTTTGTACAGGGTCCATACAGGAGTTACTCAACAACTTTGTTCAATCTGTTGACTCCTGTGTGTCCAGTATTATAACATAGGTAAGTGTAGGTAGTCCTTCATGTCAGACCCAGGTCAAGGAGATAACATACTAATATGAAGTCCTATGTTTGCTTTCACATGATCTATCATGCAGCTCAAACTTGTCCCTGTCAAGTGTGATTTACATTCATTGGTGTTTCCTTGCTTTTCACTTGTGGACACATATTCTACTGTGCAGATCTATGCAAAATGTTTCCGTGTCCCTTTACAATTTGTCCAGCTATCAAACTTGTCTGCTTATTCTGCTTGCTTCCCCCATTACACGACTGGTTATGAATACATTATTTCAATGTTGGTAAGTTAATATTGATTGAAAGCTTTAAAGGTATACTTCTGCTTAGCAGTGGTATCCACAAAATTGGCCATAAAACACAATAAACTGAAAATAAGTGCTACAAAGTATATATTTTTGAAAAGTACTTAAAGTGGAAAATGTGTTTTGTCAAAGTATATATTTTCGAAAAGTAATTAAAGTGGAAAATGTGTTTTGTCTTTGTCATTTGTGTTGCTTGCCTTGTGTTTATACAGCATTTGCGCAAAGTGAACATACTACATTTGTCTTTGCAAAAAGAGATGCCTGCTTTTTGTATTCACATCTTATACATATAATTTTATTTTACCACAAGAATTTCAAAGTTTGAATAAATAATAAAAAAGTTGAATCCATTTCAAAATGAAAAATTAAAAAGTTGTGTGTTCACTTTATGCAATTGCAGTATAAACACAAGATAAGTGACAGATATGACAATGACAAAACACAATTTTCCACTTTATGTATTTTTCTTAAAAAATATGTACTTTGTTGAACTTATTTGTTGTTAATTGTGTTTAATGACCAAATTTGTGGACACCTCTGCTGAGCAGAAGTACATGTATATCCTCAGGTGTGTGCAATTAGCATGTGAAATCAACAACAATCTACCAGAATGATCACAGAGCCTGTTCCCAGACATCAATTCTTGCTAGCAAGCTGTCATTATGATGTGATGATCCAGTTTAATTTTTTCAAATGAAAAAGTAGTGATGTCATTTTAATCTTTATATTCTGTGTGTGATTCATGATTTCAATTTTGAAGATCAAGTTGTTCAAGTTTCTTTATCGTAATTATAACATTCTATGGCCGACTGTCCTTGAAAACACGTTGAAATACTAAATAGCTTCATACAGTGTGTCTCTTTCTCTCACTCCAAACATTAGACATGTCAGAGGTAATTCACAACTTTGTTAACATACATGTGGTCTGAAAACTTGTTTATATGTATGTGTGAGCAACAGTGAGCACCCTCATCTAGGTACTTGTACCATTGACACTTGTAAGCTTCCATGCAAACAAACCTGCTTGTGTAGTAAAGTATTTACATGCTTTAGGAAATTAAATCAGGAGGCATGACATAAGCAACTAGCATCATTCAGAGCTTAAACTGGCAACAATACTTCATAACAAAATACATGAGTATGATTTGTAAGAAACCTCAAATACATATATTGGCTATATGATTGACCCCGTGAACTGAGCTGGTAAAAAAGTTCATCATGTTGTTGAAACAGAAAGATAAAGAACAGGATTGGTGATCACCTTGATGATGATCCATGAGCATCCACCACTATTGTGAAGACAAACACCAGTGAAAACAAAGCAAATGGTTGTATGCCATAATGGTTAACTTTTCATATTTAATTGCTATTTATTTTATAAATCTGAGTCAAAATTCTACAGCAGTAGGCAAGAGTTATTTGCTGTGCCTTTTGTTGATTAGGAAGAGATTCAGCCACTTCTTTATTTAATGAAGGTATACAACCTTGTGAACTAATATTCTTGCATATATGGGTCTCATTTAATCCTCTCCCTTTCGGTTGAGACCGAGTCAACAGCTTTCTTATCTGTAGGTTTTGTGCTTATAGCACCCAACCCACGTTAAAAGCTGTACACCTGGGACATGTTATCTCGATAGGTCTCATGAATACAATTCTCTTTAAAATTGTACTTTATGAATGTAAAAATTAGTCAAAAACACTGAAGCAGACTACATCTGACCACCAGCCAGTTTTGATTCATATAAGGGGGAAAGGTTAAAAGTGCCACATGCCTGAAAAAGTGAAGTTTGTTGCACGTTTGGTTCTCTTGTCAGTGCAGTTCTGTATGTATAGCCCTCTGGTGGTAGAACATGGAACCAGGCTCTATTCTGCATGTCACATCTTGGAATATTGGCAGACAGCATTAACATTTCCACTCATGGTTGATGCATAAAATGTGCCTAATTTTGATGTTTTTACACTGTGAAATAAGTATTGTACTTCAGAAATGCTTTATTGCCATGTATTTGATTCTTTCAGAATTTGGTACACTTGATCTGGACAACCTTGACCTGAGCGATGATGATGATGACAGTGACGACGATGATGATGAGGAAGATCAGGCAAGCAGTGCAGGAATGCTTACAACAGAAGAACTCGGCTGAATGTCATCATCACATATGAAGAAAATAGGGGGTCAAAAACGAACAAACAAACAAACATTACTGAGGAAGAATTTTGCCAAGACAGTCAAATTGCTATCAAGAACATTGAGAGAATCTATATGCACAGTTTGCTGTCTGCCTTACGAGACACTGTACCTCATAAAAATGCTCCAGATCTATATACTATTTTCATGGTAATAGGTCTAGTGATGAGAGCAATTGGTGTTTAGTAAACAGTGAACATAAACTGATGTGAGCAATGTGAAGAGATTGTATATTAATCTCAGAAAAGATAGGATACATTGATTTTACATTAGAGTGCTTAAAAAGAGAGCAGTAAAGCAAAAGATAGACAAAAACACACACATACATACAGAGAGCAGCAGGAACAACATGACTGATTTACTTGGCTCCTAAGTTGTCCAAGCAGAGAATCTGTAGGTGAGCACATCTTACAAGTTTTACATGAGTGTCTCAGCAACCAGTTGTTGACATGCTGCCCCTGTGTTTTGTCTACATGAAGGTTTGACCATGTAAGATGCCAACACAGTGTTCTGAAAGTAAACATGAAGTTGATCTGTCAAGCAGGCAACCTAGCAGCTATAACCAAAATTCTGTTGGCTTACAACTGCAGATAATAAAAATTACTTGAGGGGGAATTATATATAGAACTTTATTTTGAGAGCAAATGCTTGGTGCAGTATCTTTTGAACGTACATAAGGAAGCAGAACATTGTTTTTCCGTCGGTAAACTATATGTATTCCATATAGCTGCACCACTGTAACCTATTGTTCTTTTCATAAAGTCTGTCCTAGGTCAGTTAAGGTATAGCTGGTCACAGTGGATGACTGTAAATTCACAGCATGGAAATCCTACACATGGATGTACAACCATATCCTTCATATGTGGTTAAGCCATGTCATTCAATTATTTGTATACAAGCACTGCCTTTTTAATGTAATCCATTCTTCCAATGGATTGCAGTTCAGCTTGTGAATCAAGTCTGTGTAACTAACAAAGCAGTTTGTGCCTGTAACAAAGTATGCAACTATTTATGCTGCCCTTGTACTTTTTTTAACAAAGCCCTACTACAGTTGCAATTGGCGTACCTTTGGCCATCTTCCATGAACTTGGAAATGTATTACTGTCAATACTCATATTGAATAGGTAAATTAGTGGTTTGGATTAACAGACAGATGCCATTTGCAGATTTTTTTTTTCTTTCCTGGGGAGTCAGCTGCATGGTCTACACAGATTGGATACATGGAATAGGCAATTTGTGAAACAAAGTCAGTCAGGCAAACAAGTGTCCCCACAGTGGGTCCAGAGAGCACACTTACACATGTACTACGCCATTCTTAATGCATGTACTTCAATGTGACATGAGCTCTGTTGACCAAATTTTCACATGTATCTTAATAATCACACCCCGTGTGATCAGCAGGCAAGGGAGTTTATTGTCAAAGGTGTAGTCCAGTACCAAGCATCACACTGTGGTACTGACACCCAGACAGTCAACTTTTTAGTAGCGTTTTGGGAATTATAACTTTTGCATGTTGAATTTAACTGTCTTTTCCAGTATGTTACAAGGTTTCGTGTGTGTTATGTACAAATGTTGGGCTGCTACTGGTCTGTGTCTGTAATCAGGGTTCCCCAGTTTCCAGCAATGAGTGGTACAGCAATGGAAAAGAAAGGTAGAGACAGCGAGATGAGAGGGCATAACTTGGCTTATATGAAGGAAGAATACATTACAAATGCATAATTACTCAAAGTCATACCATAACAAATAAAGCACAATGGTAGATACTAATGAGAGTAATACCATGATCATTGTAACTGTATTAAAGCAAGGCACTATAGCCAGACACAAGAGAAGGCTGTCTTAGTGAGTGCAGACACATGACTGTGCCAATTCAAGGCAACATTGCCTCTGTAAATGAACAAAGTAAAGCATCACACACACTTTGACCTTACTCCTTGGTACTTTGCCAGAACAAAACGGGTACACAAAATATTCACTGAAAGAATATGTTTGCCAAGCTGTTTGGCTAGACTGTTCAAAATGGCAGTCCAAACCATGCGATTTAAATGTCCCATCAACGACACCACGTGGCTCAAAAATACAGATAAATTATGGCCTGTGTCACACAAAAATCCAGTTCTGGCTGTGTACTCCAGTTATTTCAGAAATTTTGCACACAACAGCAGTTCTATTTGCCCATGTTAACCTATGGCATATATACATATATATATATACATAAAGTCAGGGGTAACAAATGCCTGACTACCCTGTGCACATGTACATTGTTGACTTATGTCCAAATTTCGATCTTGTTACCACATAACTCAGTTTTTCAAATCTATGGTTGAAATGTTTATTTCCCATTTTAGAAAAGTCCACATACTGGTTTGAGGTCAACCAGTTCTGGTTGATGGAACTATACCAGGTCAGGGACAGATCTTGGCCTTCAAAATTTGTAGGCAAATCGTGAAATAAAACAGTAATCACTGCAGAATTGGACCAAGTCTTATAAAATGCATGTTAAAATAAATTAGCCTTTTGCAAATTTCTTTAGCCAAGTGAAGGAAATTTTAGCATTTGGTTAATTGTACCAGTGGTCCCTGCAGGCAAACTGTGAGCATTTGCACCCTATGCCCTATCACAGGGGCTAGCAGAACATAAATATTTCTGCTCAGGTTAAAAAAACAAAAAACTTTAAATCCCATCATGTTTACTGTGAACTACTGTTCCCATAAATGTACTAAATATCATTAGGAGATGTGCTCAATATAAAAATTTAGCATTAGATAGGAAATGAGCTCATCTCCCCGTGAAAATGAGGCCAAATGGCTCGATGGAACACAATTGATGAATCCAATGTTGCTCTCTCTTTAGGTGTAACTGTTTGATGCGCTCCAAGAGTGGAAGTGTTTGGATGTATTCCAGAACTTGGACTTTTAGATCGAGTCCACTTTGGTCTGGAAGGGCAAAATGTCTGTCCAGTGGTTGTGAGTCCATTTTGTTCTCCATGTAACGAAAATGTTCTTGTAATCTTTCTCTAATTGGCCGAAGCGTTTGGCCAACATTGCAGATATTGCATGTGAGAAGGTAAACTAGGTTTGAACTCTCACAACAAACCTGGTCTGGAACTACATAGGTTCTTAATATTTACAAGGATTCTCGCACACCAGAGTGTGAGAGAATTTCTTTCTGTTGCCTATGTTTAAGATCCCACAGGCTCAAAGTTGAAACTGGCAGATAGACCAGAATACTGAAGGAGGACTGCCACTGCCTGTGTGGTCCTGTTATATTCAGACTAAAGGGCATGTCTTCCAAGTATGTCCATATACTGACGCTTCACCTAACTATTTTGCTACAGCACAACAGGCCAGTTCTGATGTGGAACTGTTTAATGCATGCTCGGTAAATTTGACAGAATTGGCATTATGCTGCCACAACGTGTTAAGCGAATATGCTTAAATATCATTAAGTGTCAGCATTTCACTTCTTATGGTACAGATGAACTACACTGAAAGTTCCCTAACTATATGCATACAGACATATATTTGCCTAGCATTGCATAAAATTTTTTAAATATAGTTTCCCTTATCATTAAGAGTCACAAACCAGTCAATAATTACATGACCTTAACAGGTTGAACTATTTCGTTAAGATATATTTCACAGGTAACATGTTTTCTCACTGTAAGTTTTGCATACTATTGTTTGAAGTTGAAACCTGTGATTTCCAATATATGGATGATATTTTTATTTACATATTAGTATATTTAAGAAGAGTGTCACCCCTTACTGTTTGATGAATGTATTTATGGTTACAGTCAATAAAAGTTACTAAAGTGAAACCTGTTTTGAAAGAGCACCTGTCTTTTAAGACCACATTTCCAAAGTTCCTTTTGCTATCTTTCCCTTGTTATTGCACCTCCATTGACAGACCACCTGCCATATGTGACCACTTTTCAGCCTGCCCTAGGGGTGGTCTCTGAAAACAGGTTTCACTGTACTACTTCTACTATAGGTGTAACACCCCAATTTTTCGAACCTCTGAATCACTGAAAAATTATGCCAGCCATCTGTCTTACTGGAAGGGTCTATTCACATGTATTAGCTGATGTACATTAATATATAATGCTGACGCTTCTTCCAAAAATTACCAAAAGGACCTACCATAAATGCTACTTCCACTTAAATGCCAAAAGCTGATGCTGGGGGGAAAAAGATGACCATTAAGTATATCAATGTCTTCTTTGCTGAACAATCACACACGTATGACAAAACAGCTTTGCCAAATACCAGGGTGATAGGCAGCTACAAAATCTAGCCAACAGGGATTCATATTTATAATACATGTATGGATATAACAGGGAATGTGTCAATGTGGCATCTAATTGTCTTAAATGTAATTTTTTTGTGTATGTTTATTATTTTTACAACATGTATTCAATCAAAATTCGTAATGCTGCATGAAATTAAATAGGGCAGTGTGCAAAGTAGATTAACAAAAAGTTATGTTTAATTGAATGTACATGTAACTGTACATGTACATGTAGACAACAGGTTGTTTTTATATGCATGTACAATATATATGTTATGCTAATCTGTTATAATTTTGCAAATAGTAATACATATTTTTGTTTGTCAATGTGTACATGTATGAGTAGCTCTGCCTTTCTATTGAGGATAGAAA
>OZ026630.1:22658048-22685048 GCA_964020975.1 Hermodice carunculata
AGTGGCAGATACCAATAAAATACAGTACAGGTCTAGGGTTTCTGGTTGTATATGCCTGTTGAGAGGCTGTACATTAGGTACAGTTTGTTTTACATGGAGAAAGTATGTGTAGGTACACCCTTTGGGATCTGTCACTGTAATAATATTGAAATATTTATTTTATTTTAAAGTTGAATCCTCAGCAGTGCTGTGATTTTTGTTTTGAATGTCCATCTTTTTTACCTCACTTTATTTTCTTGTCAATCAGATGAAGAAAGAGTGAAAGTAGCATGAAATGACTTTCTGAAACACTTTGATCAGTGTGGTGTGCCCTCTAGTGTCTGATATATGAAAAGTTCATTTTGTATGAAGACTCCAATCATGGTTGGAAAAGATGTAAAGTCAGTATTGTCTTGTTTTAAGCTTGAAACCTCATCATGTACAGAGTTAGAAAAACTGGCAGCTTTTACTGGTAATTTATAGTTGTTCCTCTACTATTTTACTTTCTAAACTTGTAAGAAATAGAAAAAGCACACAGCATGTTGTGCTTAATTGTGTCACAGAAAGGAAACCATGATTGTTTTACTTGCCAAGCAAAAGTGTCTGGCAATTTTATGGAAAATGCCTCCTCCTTTCATCAATATACCAGTGATTCAACCACTATTTGCTTGGTTTGGCTGGAAAAAAGAAAAAAAGCATGCAAGGTTTCCCAAGACAAGCTTCAGTCAATAAAATACAATATGTTCTACAATATAAGCACATGCAATTCAAGCAGGTGTATCTGGCAGGTACTGAATTTAACATCCTGTGCTTGTAAACTTTGTTGGGAAAAAGAATGTGAACATTTTATTTTGATTCTAGTGTATGGTCAGGTCTAACTGCATGTGTGTTAGTGGTGACCACATTTAGTGGTACAAACTATTGTAAGTAGGCAAAGCATCCACAGATTGGTTTATATTTTAGCAGTTTCTTTTTAATATACTTTCACACACTTTTTTAAAATTTAGTTTTGTAGATGAAGACAGTTTTTAAAAGAAGTACTGAAATCTTGTTACAGCATGGCAAATGCAATTGCATGTATGTACCAGGATTTTTCAGAACAAAACAGAAATAGGTATAATCAAAGTCATTTTGTTGAGTGAACAGTACAGAAGTACATGGTACAGATAACAACCAGTTGTGTATCTTCGGACATTGGAGACTGCTAAATATAGCATTCATGTGTATGATACAACTTTCATGATAATTTTCAAGTGATAGTTCCCACTGTAATGTGGTATTTTTGGGAAAAATTGAAACCAATACAATTGATAATTATTTCTACAACTTTTGGATGCTTTTTTTGACCATGTAAATGGCACCACGATAAGTCTGTGACTCAGTATAGCATGTCACATGTGGAAGACTGCATGGTGGAATTGTATGCAAGAAAGTATTTTCAATGTTTCTTCATATTTTGTAGATACTTTACAAATTTGTGATTAGAAGTACAGGGCTCCTACCCAGTTTGATGACTTAAATTGAGTTGTAAAATAATAAACATTAAACACATAATTGACTTTTGTGCCAACACAAGGGTCATATCTGATTAAACAACAATGTAAGGTTACATATCTGTAGAGATTAGGTAATGCTGTGTCTAGACATAAAGGAAAGGTCACATTTTTTCAGAGTATATATAGATTAAAATTCCATGTTCCAAACACCCGGAGTCAATATAAATGGACTTTCAGACTGTGTATATGGATTCACTGATGGTGGGGGAGAGTGGGGAGGAATGAAGTGGTGGATAGAACAGTAGAAGCTTAGGTAGGGAAAATGCTACAGGCGGAAATATTGTTGGTTGTATGGTGTTAAGCATGGAAGTCCTATTCCATTGCATTATACAGTGTATACGTATACTATATTTCAGTAGGTCTGATTTGTGACGTACAGTGCTCCCTCTTTATAACACCCCTCATTACGAGGCAGTTTCTGATATAACACAGTGTGTACCATGGTTCCCACTGAAATAGTTTTTGCATTACTTCTATATTAAAAGTCACTCTGTTATAAGGAGGTTTTGCTATAACAAGGTCTGTTCTGGGGATCCCAACACCAGCATTATACGGAGGGAGCATAGTACATTTTATAGTGGTATGTATAAAGGGGGGGGGGGAGTGATTTTTTTTCTGGTATTTTTATGCACAGTCTAACAGTGAAATAGTGGCAAGAGTTAAATTGGAGAACAATGAAAAGAAGATGTGTGTCACAGGGTGCAGTAGTTCTGCTCTCTGACCCTGTTCCTTCACAGTCAGTTTAGCTGGTTCACTGCACACAAAGAAAGATCACATTGAGGCTGTATTGATGTCTTTCATTCTTTTCTGCACAGGTATGTGTAGCAATACAATGTTGAACCTAAGTTTGAAGGTGTCGGGGCATACCTGAGACCTTCAAATCTGTGAAATTGAGCTTTTGTTACTTTTGGGATGGTGAAATGCCAATCTTTATCCATGCCAAATAGTGTCACTGTAACATGTTTACTTCTATGCAAAACTTTAAGATGAAAAAGTGTCCCTCTGTCAGTGCAGGCTTTATGGAGTCAATCAGTTAATTGGCTGCTGGATATGGTCAATAATGGTGATGTTTAGATAACCATTCACAGTCAAAGCCTCACCAGATGATTTTTTTTTACAGGTGAGCAGATTATTTCACAGGTGACTGATGAGAACCACCATATTGTTTTTAAGACTTTTGGTCAAAGTTATGACAGAGTTTAAGAGATTAGCGTTTAGTCATCCTTCTTAGTTGCCTGAGCAAATGTCATTTGTGAGTAATTTAAGTCAGCAAATCTCCTTGGTTATCTTTGGTAGTGAATATCTCGGAAACAATTTTTACAAGACTCTGTAATTTTGAGACAGCCTCACTGAAAACTGGATGGATGAATCTTTGTGAAATTAATGACTATGTAAAGACAAGAGTATAACTTAGGTAACCATTTTTTTGTTTGGCAATATTCCAATTTTAGATGCTTCTTTTTGAGCTCCAAAGTGGAAAAAATAATTAATATTAATTGCAGATGCTTCAAAATTCAATAACATAAAAACCATTCCTTTAAATGAAAAAAAAATGGTTACCTAAGTTATACTATTGTCTTTACATGACCGTTGATTTCAAGTTTTTTATGCAAAAAGTTTTGTTGTGATCCTTTCTCAAAGTGTAAATCAGACCCCTTGAACAAAATGCCCCTCAAATTTTACAAATTAATCTTAGAATATTTAATGTCACATGCAAAGAAAGTACACATATTGACAAAACTAAAAATGTATACATCGATGAGCTTTTATCCAAAAACAGAGACACAGTGGCAATTTTTGTACCACTCTGGTACCCTAAGTAAGAGCAGACACCTTAAAGATGTTTGCATGGCTAGGTCATTCAAGGCTTATGCCCCAAGCCCACCACAGTGGAACTGACTGTATGTATGTGTGTATGTATGTATGTATGTATGTATGTATGTATGTATGTATGTATGTATGTATGTATGTATGTATGTATGTATGTATGTATGTATGCAAATATACATTGTTATGAGCAATTCTCAGTCTTGAATGGTCACCATTTTTAAAGACTTTTCTTTCTTCTTTATTTTAGCTCAGTTGACTTGCTAGTCAGACTGAGCTTTTAGGAGGCTCCGCCGTCCGTCCCGTCTCAATTCATATTTTCAGCTTCTCCAAAAGCGCCACCCAGATTCACTTCAAACTTGGTCGCAATGTACCTTGGGTACGGTAAGTCATTACCAAGTCTGTTCAAATGGGCACGCTCCAGTGATTTTTGGATTTTTTATGATTTTTTTTCTTTTTTTGGGGGGGGGGAGCAATTTAAAAATAAATCTTCGAAACCGCTCACCCAATTGCTTTGATATTACACAGAAACACTCCCAGTGATTGCTAGTTTTTAATTTGTTCAGCAGGTGATGCTGCATTTTTAAAAATATTTCTTCATAATTTTTTTGTGTGTTTTCATTATTTTCAACATCTCCAGAGCTGTCACTCAGAATAAGCTGGAACTTTGTGGATATGTTCCTTGTGAAAGGGTGAAGCAAAGTTGTTCACTCGGTTGCAGTGCTATAGATGCCTGATTTTTACTGATTTGTTCAACTTGGGTACTTATCGGTAAATGCACCTTTCCTGTTGATTACAATGGGCATTCTAGTGCTAATTTACATTTAAATGAATTTTTCTTTAGGCAAATCTCAGAAGTACTTCTAAATGTCATATGCACTCAGCTAAAGCTCAACACAGGTCTGGTCAGTTGCAACTTTGATTTTGTGAACAAGCTTAGGTCAGCTGAGCATGGGCTGTTCACGTAGCTGTCTAGGCTTTTTAACATTGTCATTTGTTTCATACCTTTCCATGTATGGTCTTCTCATTCAAATGGTTACCATAGAAGTCAGGTTTCATTCTGTTGTGGTATGTTCCCATTGACATATTATATTAAATTTTCAATGTAAAGGCTTTTGAGGTTATATTAAGGAAAGTACTGCAACAAAATTGAGGGTTTTGAATGTTGCTACCTGTTATTATATTTTACCATTGTGATATGTGATCTAGAAGCTTGGCTCCTTCAGGTGTCTTTGCTGGCTTCCCTGCTACATATAAATTATACATTATGATGTTTTGAGACTGTTCAAAATGCCAAGACAACAATTTATATTTTTCTCTGTGCCCCCCCCCACACACACACTCCCCAATCCCCATTATTTGGTTAAAGTGAAGGTAGGCCTAAATGCCAAGAACTAGTATTTATATGCTTTCACATTATAAATTACATGTGATGGAAGAAGGGATTTACACATTGATGACAGAATAAATGCACATATACACTATACACATTACCTTTATCGTGTGAAACTTTAAAGTTTGATCCACAGATTATTGACTGTAATTGTTTGACGATTACTTCCTGGGAATTTATTATCTAATGTTCGAATGACATTTATAGGGTGATGATATTCTGTCCGACCCCTCAAATGACTATTTGTATTATATTAGTTAAATTGCAGTCTCTTTGCCAATTAAAATGTTGTCACACAAATGCAAAACAAAAACAGATATATTGTGTCCGTAACGGATTACAAATAAATAAATTGGATATCAGTTATTAACTCTTGAAGGGAATGCTTTCAGGGAAGCCTTCAATCTGCCTGGCCACAGAGTTACACCTCAGGCATATGGATTATGTAACTACCACATATAAGCAACTGTGACACAGAGCCGGCATACTAATTCTGGCATTGATGAGAACATGTAGGCACAAGTTTAGCATTAGGCCTATAGCATGTAACAAGCATTTCTGAGGCCACTGTACCCTGCAATACAAAAGCAGTAACAGTGGCAGTAACAGTGTCCATTTTCTTTCAGTCTCTGTGGTAAAACCAGTCATACGGAGCATATACATCTGAAGTGATGTGAATGTAAAATTGTTTTATATAAACAGGTAATTTTACCTGAGTGGCACATGCCTGTAGTTTTTCTATTGATTAATTTAAATTGCAGTTTTTGTTTTAATAAAATGCATGAACATGTTGTATGTTGTGTTTGTTGTACTATTCTACATGAAAAAGTTCACACTTTATCCAGAATCTGGATATTTTTCAAATATGATTTGCTTCCATGATGCCTTAACTGTGTGTGCAGGAGTGATTTTTGTATGTCCCTGAGGAAGTAATACCAGAGTGCCCCCTGTCTAATTTATCCCTTTCCTTCTGAAACCATGTAGTGGTCAAGTGTCATCTACTCCAGTGTGTTGACCATGTCAAGATGATGCAGACTATTTGAATGAGAATTGTGGACTAGAAGTAACACAAACTGCTGGATAAGGTCAACAGCTTCCCTTGTGGGTTGGGCACAAAGGTAAGCCACTAAGTGGCTCTCAATCCAAGGGGAAAGGGTTAAATCTGCTGGCCAAGGTCTTATGGTTTGCTCCCTGACTTCAGTTTTGCTACAATCTTGTGGCAGGTCTGTGTATGTATACTTGCCGTCCCCAGATCTGTATTTTTTATAAGAATCCTCAGCACTTGGTCTAGAGGAGAAGTCTTGGATATGAAGAGAAACCTAGGTAACAAACTCAAATCTGTATGTCAAGGGACATTATCCTTTACCTTTTTATCCAAATATGAAGTTTTTAATTAGAACCCTGTTCAAGTTTGACACATTTTTAAGTCACAGTGAAACCTCATTTTCATGAGACCGCTTGTTTCCTGCATAATGTGCTAGATATGTGAATATGTTTGCTTTATAAGTATGGTGAGCCAAACAGCAAAGGAGTTTGATTTAAGAGCTTCAAAACCTATGTCGTCAATTAAATATGTTGGACATCTGATTGTTGATATAATGTGGTTTCACAATACCACCAGAACAAAGGAAAAAAGAAAAAAACAAAAAATACAAAAAAAAAAAACAGACATAAGACCCCCCTGCCTCCAAGAAACTGAAAGAAGTTCTGTTGAGCCATGACCCATGCAGTAAGGATACACATGAAGTGTAATAGATACAAAGGTATTTATTGTAAGAGGCCCTGGTAGTGATCATAGATGCACATAATACAACGTACATCTAGTATCTTTGACAAAAGGGAAAGAAAATTCTCTGAGGTGGTTTTCTACTCCAGGGACTCTATGTGTGAGGTGAAGACCAAATTCCCAAGAGTAGTTTCATTTGATCAATGTGTACAAGAGTGGTAACATTAATTGCCCACAAGATTCAGAGTTGATTTCACATACATGTACATGCCGTCTAGAGGCCAAGCAACAAAACAATACAGAACTTGTGCATTGAACATGTGTTGAGATATAGGAACATATATACATGTTAACTTACTTCAGGATGGTTTCAGGGGCTGGTCCCAAGTTGGTCCTGGGTGGCCAGCCTGCTGCAGCAGTCTATTGATTGGTCCTTCCAACTGGGCTCTTTTGGGATGGAGCAAACTGCGGAAAGTGTTGACTAAGCCTGACTTGTTGCTTCAGATTAGGCTTGCTGCTATTTGAATAAAAGGTATCTTCATGAGGAATTTTAATCTTTTAACTATTATATGTTTAACAGTAATGAGAAAACAACTGTAACAGTGATCACCACTTTTAGGGTTAAGATATATATTAGTTACGCATTGTTACCTCTTGACCACCATTGCCAAGACCTCTGTGTCTGGGCATAACGCCCAGGAAATCAAGTTGAGTTGCTTACTCACTTGATCCTGAAGCCCGACAGTCCCGTGGCACCATCTCTTGGTCCATGTGGAACTGATGGTGACATCAAGTGCACATGTGCCCTGTTACATCCTTCCTCTTTTGGGCGCCATTACTGGCTTGCCTGGCGAGTTGAAGCTCTGTGAACTTTGGTTCATGCTCACTGTTTTTGCGCATGCCCTATTCTGCAGAAAATCTTTTCTCAGTGGTCCAGGAATCTTTTGATACCTAGATAGCTGATTTCTGTGATCAGATACCACTGAAATAGTAAGTTCAAAGTTGGTAGTTTGACTTGTACTCAGAATTTTCAAGATGGTGCCCTGGCAAACAGAATGCCAAAAGAGGAAAAGCAGTGCACACCAGGCTATAGCTTCCTTTCAGAGGCAGTCCATGGGTGTTGATCCAGCCACATACCACTTTATCTGCATCCTTGTCCTTGTTGCATGGTGGACAAAAGTTGGATTCCAGGAACCAGTCAGGAGTCAGGAGTGGGAATAGGACAAATAGCTGCTCTGTGAGCAGGCACAGAAGAAGTCAGAAGGCATAGGGGGCAGGCCGCAAGAGCCACCAAACGCCAAGCTGAGATGTCTGACTCTGCTGAGTCCATGCCAATTAATGACTCCCCATGGGAAAAAGCATAGACTTGCTCCGGCTCATCTGTATTATCATGTGTCTGATGGGAAAGAGCGTAGACTTGCTTTGGCCCGTTGGCACTCCCAAAAGGCAGACATTTTCTTCTCCAGATACCCCTTGGGAGAAGGTAAAGAAACATCAGAGTAGAAAGTCCAGTGGCAAGACATCTCCTCTCGGAGATCCCGTGCCAAAGTTTTGCCCCAACAGACCACCAAATCTGCTCTAGGCCCCGATTCAAAGGTTGTCCATGCTTTGGAGGTGATGTCGCAGAGCATGATATAGCAGGCTGAGATGTTGCATGCTTTTTTTTTGCCCCCGCTCATCAGACTGTTTCTTCTATGTACTCTGCTCTGAAGAATTCTGCCAAGCGACGGCTGCAGCTGTCAAGATCTTCAAGGTCCTCCTGGTCCGAGCACTCAGACAGACAGCAACCTTGAAACCGGTGTGTCCGGAGTGGAAACCTACGGGTGCCCGCCCCGGTATTCCGGAACCTTGGCCAGTCCGAGTGCTCGGATCATAAGTTCAGGAAGTATGGAAAGCCAGCACCCTAAAGGTGCATCCAGTGAACCATGCACTGAAATTGTAGGATTTTCATTTATGCAAATAAGGCAAATACACAAAAACTAAATCTTGAATTACTTCAAAACTATTATACATATACAGGTACCATTCCAACTTCAATTTGTAGGTTTGTGATATAACTGCATCCAATGACCCAAGAACCAAAGTTTTAGGCTTTTAATTGATGTAAATTAGGCAAATACACAAAATTAAAATCTTGAATAGTTTCAAAAGTACTATAGATGGTGGTGTCATTCAAACTTCAATTTGTAAGTTTGTGACCTGGCTACATCCAATGAACAAAGAACCAAAGTTGTGGCATTTTAATTTAAGTAAATTAGGCTAATACACAAAATTTATATTATGTTGAACCATGGCAAAGTGTTGCATTTCAAACTGTTCTCATTTTGAAGGTGCCCATGCAGATTTGCTGTGAAGCAAATCTTCTTTCCTAGTTTTTTATCAATCTTCATGAAATGTACTAAGATTGTGGAGGAGGTCAAATCTTGGTTGCCCCTGATAGTAGTGGCACCAGCTATACTTTGATGGAAATTATTGGTTAAAATATCTTGAAAGATATCAGATTCCATATGTGAAAAAATAATTCAATTAGACATACCAAATTTATAGGATATAGAGATCATGTTATGTAATGTAGTGACCTTGACTTATTTTTGTTTTATCACCAGGTTTGTCAAGTTGAAAGAGATGATTTTGTAATGGCAGGGTATGTGTACTTTAGACATCATTGAGCAGATCAAAACTGCACTCAAGTACATGGTACATAAAACACCACTTTGTGATTCACTTTCTTTGTGTCACTATGACCCAATAATTTTGGAGTTTGACACTAGTTCAAGAAATTGTTTTCTTCTACATAACTCAAAAAGATATTGCCCAATTTGAAAAAGCTGACCACATATGGATAACTGGATGCAGGATGCACATTTTAAATTTAATAATTTGTTAATGAATTGGCGTCGAAGGTGAAAGCCATATGGCCATTAGGATTTAAGACTCAAAACGGGAAAATCTTGTGAATGCAGCTCCATCATCTGCACTTCTAAGTGGATCATTATGAAATTTGGTGGCATTGTGAAGAGGTCAAAATCTCTATTGATGGAGATATTAGTGGTGCCACCAGGTCATTAAGCACTTAAGAACAGGACATACACTAAATTTAACAAGGGGAAGGATACCAAATCTACCACAAATGTGTGTTCATGTGGAAGTTTGATGTTGCATCATATGGATGATGTTGACTTATTTCTCAAGGTCAAGGGAAATAAGTTTTTGGTGACTGTCATATGTTAATGTCAGCATTAGATCCAGGGACCTTTTTTATTTTTGGATTTTTGTGTGTGTAAAATTTGTAGTTTTAATTCAAATTTCATAAGGATGTAACCATTGATTCATTTGCATCATTTTTGCTTGAGTTTTTCCATTAAGACAATACATGTATATACTTTTCATGGTCTTAAATGCAAAATATGAGGAAAAACTGAGCATTTAAATATATGGTCACAGTGCACTGGCCCCTTAGAGAACAAAATACAATGAAATATCATTGTAAAAGCACTCAGATATCCAACATAATTACTTAACACAGCTTTTGTGGCACTCAAGGTCAAATTATTGTGCTATTTGACTCATTTATCTGACATATTTAGATATCTACACACATACAGGGAACATATGTTGCCATTATAACCAGATTTGCTGTAGCATGATATTTACCCTGTAAAACTATGGAGATATTATGAAGAAGTAGTTGCATGCGGCAAGTACTGGGTCAACATTAATTGTGCCAGGAGTTCATATGTGTGCATGTGATGAATGTATGCTTGGTTTATCTGCTCAAGTGTGTGAGGGCAAAGTACAGTCTAGTCTTTTATACTTTTACAATTAGTTGCTTTAATGATTTAGAATTGTAATATTTCAAGTAGTGATGATTTTTACTTGTTGACAGAATCATAAAAGAAATTGCACAATTAACATATGCTGAAAGCAGAAGTTTCCTAACACTGCATTGTCACTCCATGCAGTGAAGTATTTTTGGTGCTACTTACATAATATCACATGATTAGTGCCAGTAAACTTTGTTTGCCAAGCTGCTGGTAATAATATTAGGTCCCAGGATTAGAGTGCTGCAAGCCCAGCTGGGTACCAGCCACCTCCATGTGGGGAGCCTCTGTATCCCCAGGAAAAAAAAAAAAGAAGCGCCTTCTGTATTTGAGTAGTCACTTTTGTCTCAGGATTCAGGTACAACTTTTCATCAGTTTCTCCATTGAGAGACATCTGCCATTTAAAAACACATTAGGTCCCTTGCATTACCTTTTCCATGTTATTTCCCATTGGTGTTCAATAGTGAACATGGGCCTAGGATCCACCTCTACCAAGGTACAAGTCAATGTGTCAGATTTGCTGCCATCCTTGTTGTAATAATGCTAACATGTACATGTTCATGTACCCCTGCCATTAATTCCTAATTTTGATAATTTTCTAACAGTTAGGAAATACCAGCACTACCAAGTAGTAAAAAACTTTACTTTTTTAGAGATTGAGTCCTGATTCCTTTCCATTAAGTTTGAAGATAATCTTGCATATGGTTTGGGAAAAGAAGTTAAAAATAGCGAAAGCAACCAAAAAATAAAAAATATATAAATTAAGAAAATAAAATAAAATGTGGCACCACCTGCTGAACAAATGAAGATCTATGGGTATCCAATAGTTACACCTGCAATTTTGAAGCAATTATCCTAGCAGTTTCTGAGATTTTGCCAACAAAGAGAAAAACCATCCAAAAAAAAATTCCAAAATTCACTGGAGCACAACCATCAGATGCAATAGAGATCCACCCATGCTACATCTCCACTATGTTTGAGGTGAATCTCACTGACAATTTTGGAGAAGTAACAAATGTGAATTGTCATTGCAATCCCCATTGAAATCAATAAGATTGTGTACAATGTCCAACCGATTTTGAATAATTTTGAGATTTGGGGATGTTTTGGTAAATAGGCACTGTTATCCATCATATATCCAAGTTCAGTAATTCTAGCCCCAGTACAATATGAAGAAATTAACAAAATACTTTCAATGTTAACATGGCAGTCAATGTACCTTGTTAACCTTTGATCTTGATTACTGATTATATGTATCTGCTCTAAAATGTCCCTTTCACATGGATATTTCTCTGAAATTAATTCTATGATTTTAATCAAATATTTAGAAGCCGATCAGTGACCGAAAACCCCTGGGCCAGGATGGACGGACGGACAGACGGATACGTAGGTGATGACAATAGCATGGTAGGTCCAGGTTACTTCTGTTTGACCTAATGACAAAGCTTTGGTGCAAATGCAATTAGCAGAGCTATCATGGCAAGGCCATTTTTCTTCAATGCAGCACTGTGACTTAAATATGTGACCCAGTGACCTAGCTTTCACTAGGTGTCTGAGGCATCCTTAGGACCAACTGTCATAAATAATTGGTGCAGCTACAATAGGTAATTTAATATTTGAAGATATCATGGTAGGACCATTTTTTTCAATGCAGCACTGTGACCTCAATGTGACCCAGTGACCTAGTTTTCAATAGACATCTGAGGCATCCTTAGGACCAACTGTCATAAATAATTGATGAAGCTACATTAAATATTTTTTAGATAGTGTGTTTATGCCGTTTTTTTTTCTTTAATGTAGTACTGTGACCTAAATATGTAACCTAGTGACCTGCTTTTCAATAGACACCTGAAGCACCTCAATGGCCCCCTTTGATAGAAATTTGGTCTCTATAAAGTGAGTATTTTTTGAGATATGGCATTAACAAGGCATGGACGGATGGACAGACATGTAGGTGACGACAATACCCCTCCAGCCTAAAGGTGGAGGGGTAAAAATTGAACAGTCTCTAGGGCAAAAATGTATGTGGGTATTCCTAAGAACTGATCAGTTTTTCTTAGAATAATTATCAAAAATTAACATAGTCCTACAAACTTGATCAATTTCACAAAAACAACCATTTTCCAATTTTTGTATAACTATTGAAACAAACAGCTACAGTTATGAAAAATCTCTGATATGCTTTTGTTGGTACATGTGTTGACATTATACTAACACAAATTTGACCATTTTATCTCATAGTTTTTGATAAATATCCAAAATTTTACAAAAACCACATTTTTACCCAAAACACTTGTGTTCATACAACTCTCAATTTTTGCGTTTTTTGTTTTTTTTGTTTTTTGTTTTTTTGTTTTTTTTTGGTTTGTTATGGTTTTGTGGCATCAGCAAAGTCAGCAAACATAAAAACACAATAAAATGAAGGTAATTTACATTACTGAAGGACTTATGGATGTGGCAGTAGAGTGGTAGGCCCACTTAGCTGAGGCTGCTGTGTGCTGTCATATGAGAGTAGGTCAGGTTGCTTTTGTCATTTGGTGTTAGTACTTGTTACAAGTGCCACATGTTTCTGGTTATCAGTATCACACAGAATAATGAAGGTGAAAGGTGTCTTTAGACAGGTAGAGTTTCTGATTTCCGAAGCAATATCATTGAGGGCATTATTTGGTGCTCTACCTCCCCTGTGCTGATATTGATTTATTTTTGCTGTTGACCCAAAGATAATAAAAGCTTTAATTGACTGGCATTTCCGACTGTCACTTCAAAAGAAAAATCAAATTCTTGTTCATGTACCACCTGCTTTTAAGCAGTATATGTACTGCATTGAATGCTTCTTCAGCCTGTACATGTATGTGGAAAATACACCATAGAAATACTTTACCATGGCTGAACACAACTTTTATTCTCAAACCTGGACATGATAAACAGACAGCTTTAAAAAATGTCCTACCCCCCACTCTGTCATGGCAGAGCTACATAAAGCAGCTTTACTGACTGGAATCTGCTGCTTCTGCTAGTGCAAACTTCCCTGCTCTAAACATGTACTGTGTTCGTGCTTACCAACAGTTGACCAAGTTTGGTATCACCAAGATTTAAGCCTATATGTCAGTATGATCTTTGAAAGTCAAAGTCAAAATTACTAACACCAAAGACAATCTGTAGGTACTTTCTGTTTTATGTTTGCACATGTATCTTGGTAATGGTGGATCAAGCCAAACAATTTCAGACAAAATTTGTTCAGATTTTGCCCAAAAATTTAACACAATAAAAAATCCAACAAGAGAACCATGATGGTGCTGTTCTTTGCTGCCTTTTGGAGGAAAAACTGCATACACCTATAACATTATATTGCTCCTGCCTTTCAAAAAGGTTTAAAATGTGTAAAGAAATACACAGTAGGATCAAGTACCTCATATTTTCTAAACACTTGACCCTTGTAGCATTGTAGTGTATAAAGTAAAGCTAAAGTACAAGTACAAGTAAAAGGTATGGTAAAGTAAGGTGAAAATAAAATCAAATAATTAAATTTATGAATAAATAAGTAAATGAATGAGTGAATGACTAAATGAATGAATAAATTAATAAATTTCAGAAGTCCATGTGAAATAGTTTCAAATAGTAGCCTACATAATATAGTGGTACTTGCTATATAATACCACCCCTATGGCCAGAAAAATGTGGTTACATATTGCAGGTGGTCTTTAATTACTGGTAAATTACAATGAAATAAGAGTCCAGTGTTTTCAAATGGAAGTCTTGAAAACCAATGTGGTCTCTTACCAGCGGTGACTTAAGAGTAGGTACCACTGTATTGCATGGTACTTGAAACAAACATTGCTACATACTCCAAATGGGTGGAGAGTAGCACGGGCCCAACACTGCTAAGAGTTTTTACAGCAGGAAGTGAACTGCCTTAATCTGATGTAAGCAGGCTAGAGTACATCAAACTTTGACATGTCACAGCTTTATTAAAATTTAATGTATCCTCACCATTTTCTCAAATCTACATGTACTTGAGCTAAACTAGAAGCAGTAGCCAAAAGGCATACTGGACCCCCCCCCCCCCCCACACACACACACAATATTGTGCCTCAATGTTTTCCATAACCTTCAGCGAAGAAAAAAAAATGTTGCTTTTAAACAGACATGTTATTTGTATTTTACCTTCAAAAAGGAATGAAAATACATGTACCCTCAAGTTCCCTTCCAATATTTAAACAGAGTAGATATTAATGAATGAGTCAAGAGCAACAAAGTATCTGTATTTATTAGCTTGTGTGTTTCCACCTTACCTCAGTGCTTTAAAACTTGGAAGGGTACAGAAAGGGATAGGAGGAAGTGGTCGCTAGATAGTGGGTGGGAATGATTTCAAGCAGATCCGGGTCTATGTTCATATAGATGTGATCCAGCAGTCCACCTTTCCTCTGGGTGGGAGTCTGAACATGTTGTACCAGTCCATGGTAGCACAGGAGTTGTTGAGATGAAGTCTGTTGCCTCAGGAGGTCAATATTGAAATCACCTGTAACTATTACAGGTAGACCAAGAGGAATTCTGTGCAGGATGAGCTCAAGCTGTGGAAGCAATTGTCGGAATGGAATTCAAGGGTGACAGTAAACTGACAGAATGCAGATGCACATAGTGGGATCTTCTCTGGGGCAAATGAATACAATTTGGTGTTCAATTGTGATGTCTGGCACCAGCTGCGCTTGTAAAAGGTGGATATCTTCATGTATGTTCATCATGAGGCCACCTCTTCTGGTTATATCATTTGTGCAGGCATCATGTCTGAGGCAATTGCACTGATGAAAATATGGATCTGCATCTTGTGGTACTTAGTGATCATGGTGATGACTGTTCTGTCCTGGAACTTGAGGTGCAAAACTTTCGCCCCTTGACCTCAAGGTGACTTTGTCCAGAGATGAACACCATATGCATTGACTTAAACTTTTGCCTTGAGCTGTTTTGACAAAACTGTTTGTACTCACTCCTGCTTCATGACACACCTCTATCCTGATGCCTGCTATAATTGACCAATATAAATCAAGGTCATTGTTGAGTACAAACTCACTGTTACTTCATGATACACCTTTATAAAGAAGCTTGCTGTGACCTTGGCCTATATAGCTCAAGGTCATTGTTGCTTCATGACACACCCTTTGGTGATAGACAACCCTTTAGTGATAGACAATAACCTTGTATACATTTTCAGAGTTACTGGATAAGTAGTTTTTTAGAAAATGAACTTTTCATTTTTTCCAAACAAATAAGTAAAAATATTCATGAAAAATAGGAAAAATATTGGATCCTCATCTCCTTCACAAAATTGGTAGAGGTTGACCTGGGGGATATCTATGAGTAAAATCAAAACATTCCATTCAATGCTTTTTGAGAAAAAGTCGAAAATGTAAAGTTAAAAGATGGACAGACAGACATATCCACACAGATCACATAAGCTCTGCAGACTGACAAGCCAGCAGAGCTAAAAATCAGTGGAGCATGACTGTTGGATTAAACTTGGTAGAAATCCACCCAAGGTACATTGTTACTAAGTTTGAAGAAATTAATCTGGCTGACCAGTTTGGAGAAGTCAAAAATGTAAGGCAAATGTTTTGACATTTAGTCCTATAACACGATATCACTAAATCATGTAGTGATATGGCTACATCATTCAGCGATATTGGCACATCATTCAGCAATATCATTAATTATCAAGTAATATCTCTAAATCATTGAGCAATATCATTTGGTGATATTGCTAAATGATTTTGCGATATCTCTAAATTATTTTGCGATATCACTAAATGATTTAGAGACATCACCATATCATTTTATTAATAGGAATACAAGTATTCCTAAATGTGTATGATATAGTGTTATCTACACATGATTTAGCGATATTGCTTAATGATTCAGGTATATAGCTCAATGACTTAACGATATCGTCAAACAGGTGAATAGGACTAAATATCAAAATGGCTTGCCATAAAAATGTGAATTATGTGGATGGATGGACAACAGACTATGGACAGATGCCAGACAATGGACACTGGACAACTGACCATCCTATAAGCTCAGCTGATTGACAAGTAGGTTGAGCTAAAAAAAAATCAATCAATCCATTAATCAATCAATCAATCAAACAACCAAATAGAATAAAAATTAATGAAAAATAGAATTACTGCATCATAATGTTGATCATAAAAATGGTTGAGGTCCATCTCAGGAACAGTTGAAGGTAAATTTAAAGCATTCCATACCACTGCTTTGATAATAATACAGTACATGTACATGCGCTATAATGCTATATACATGTACAGTAGCAGTACTTTGAGACACAAGGTCCAAAAGTTTGGTATCCTGTAAATTTGTCCACATTTATCATATCCTCCTCATTTTCACAAACTGTTACCATCAAAAGCCAGATTATACTCTCATTTAATTTAAAACAATTCTGTTCTGCCATTTTTTGGAGAGGAAGTCAAAATAACCTTCGCAGACAATAATTAATTACAGAACAGAAAAAAATCAAAGTGCCACCTGGTGGCCAAAATGTAAAATGCAGATTAGCCCAGGTAACTCTGCATGAAATATCAAAGTGAAGAAAATGTTGTGGTTTAAAAAATATGAATAAATATTAATTAAAAGAATATTTTAAAAAAGAAATAAATATTGCATCATCATGTTCTTTACAAACTTGGCAGAAGCCCACTAGGGGAACATCCACATTTAATTCAAAGCATTCCATGCAATGATTTTTTTAGAATTTATTTAATCTGATGGACAGATGGAGAACAGATGCAAACAGATTTTGTAAGTTCTGGTCAGCAGAATTAAAAATGGAAACCAAGGTCTTTACCAATGGCAATACAATATTGAATTGTTACAAATATGCAAACTGTTATAATAAAGTTGACCATAACTTTAATATATTTGTTTATAACTTTAATAGTAAACCCAGAACTAAAAGAATACATGTACTCAACAATAAATACACACGAGCAAACACCATAAGCTAAACAGAGATCATAAACTCAGATAGCTACAATCATAGCAATCATCACATAAGGGTAGTTATCATAATGAGAAAAAACAAAGGCACAGCATGAGTAACCACTTTATAATGGTCCATCCAGTGACCCTAAGTAACAAATCAACTTCTGCTGTGTGAATCCTGGGTCACTTTCATGTACTGTATTTCACAGTGGGACCAATTGAATAAACCCAAATATTTTTGTGCGATGTATATTTCACACTTGCAAAACAGACCTGCTGCTGTTTATATATATATATATATATATATATATATATATGATATCTTTATCATATGTTTACATCACAATGCAGGATTTTGGAAAGGTACAAACCTGAAAAATCCATTGCAAAATATGCGTGATGTTCAGTAAGAACCAGTATCAAAAGTGGACAATATTTGTAATGCACACAAATCAAGCTATACACCTGCACAATAAATGTCTGCCCTTGACTACAAGCTGCAACCTCATTATCAGCATTGTCATATTCTATGCAAGGTACATAATCACCTCAGTATTATACTCTCATATATGCTTTAGCTCTCAAATACAGATATGACAGTACTGGAACAATACAGAGGTGACAATACCAGTATTACATAATAGATGTATAATATTGAGCTGACAACACTTAATGCATAAAGATCGATTATACAATGAAGGCTCTTCTTGACTACAAGGTGCACACCCCATAGCAGCAATGTCACGTTGTGGAAAAAAATACATATACCTCAGTATTATACTCCCATATATGGTTTAACTCTGAAGTAGATATTACAGTACTGGTATAATACTGAGGTGACAATATGTAATACCAGTATTGCACAGTACAATGGTACCTGCTGTATGTGGCCATCCTTTCTGCATAGAAAAGTGGCCACATACAGCAGGTGATCTGTCACCAGAGATCAGAAATTGAGTCCTATGTCCGAGCCTAGTAACCCCAAAAAAGCAATGAGGCTGCTCATGGCAATGGTTGCATACAGCAGGTACCACTGTACATGCATTGGTAATATAGTTGTTGAAATTTGTGTATCTTATATACTTAAGCATCTGTTTTTCATATTGTACACACACCTGAAATGTGCAAACACTGCTTGATAAACTTTTGGATGGCTTAATCATTTCACATTAAATTGAGTCATTTAGCTGGGTGTCCATTAGAAATTTAATATAGTGTTATCACAGGTGTGCAAATTTGTTTGTCATGATAAGCTCCTGTCAACTAGTGACTCTTGTCTCTAAATTACATTTTAGAAAGCAAAATTTCAATAGTGCACATAATTAACATGATGCAAAGCTTAGGGAACAATTCAATCCATCAAATGGTTATCTAATATAATATAATTCCTGCATGAACAATCCATTAGTCACCTGTGTGTACATATGCCCATGAAAACACATATTAACCATTTGCCAACTCCAATGTAAAATGTCAGAAGCAGAACATTTGACAGCCTGGTTGATTGTGTTTTTCACACCTTTCATTTGACAAAGAAAACTTTCATAAAAACACATCTCTGTTTCACATAATACCATTGTCAAGACCTCTCTACTACAACCTTTATGAGTCACATGTCCAAAATACATCCAACAATGGTTGCCAAATTCTTTTTCAACAAAGGGTTAAATTGTCTGACGAATTAACCCAAAACAACATAGACTGAATGGATGGAGGATTAAAGCAGTCATCATTAGAATTTGCAAATATGCTTTATAATCAAAGTTCCAGCAATAAGTTCCCACATGTAACCTAAACAATGCAGTTTTAACTCAATTGGGATAACTGTCAACATGTTTTTTATCTCGGCATATGCAAAGATTTGTGTGGCCAATATTAGCTGTAAACTGTCATCAACTAAGAAACATATTAATCATCTTTTTGTTTTTTGCTCTATGTTTCATAACAATATGTGTGCAGCATGGGCTTAGAGTGTTCCTACTGACCCTGCCCCTAAATCTGCACCTGCATACTGAGCAACTATATCTATCGCAGTATTATATCACAACAGAATAATGATGTTACCACAGAGTTGAATGGGTAAATTAAAAATAACATTATTTTATTTCAGTAAGGTTACATAATGGTAATTCACTAGACTGGCTTCATAATTATCAACTAACATTACAACTTAACCTAATGTCAGTTTTTGCTGTCATGTATTCTAAGGACACAAGGCTTTCTGTGCAGTAGAATGAAGGTTAAACTGTTTTGTTCAAATAAAAAAAATCAAGACAGAAGAATAAACTAGAAAAGAATTCAGATTTGCTTCAAAGCAAATGTCTGTGTGCCTTCAAAAGTTGTAAATATGGCTGGATGAAAATTTCAAAGTCCAAAGACCTTGACCTTCACCTTCACCTTGAGGGGTCACATGTAAATTACAAAAAAGTGCAGTGTTGCAATACCTGCAATTTGAGCCTGACATAACTTAAATTGGATCACAATTTACTGTGTTATGGCAAGATGACAATTTTAGAGGGCCTAATAAACTTGACCTTTGACCTTAAGAGGTCACATGTAAATTACAAAAATGTGCATTGTTATAATAGCTACAATTTGAGCCCAACATGATCAAAATTAAATAAAAATTGACACAGTTATGGCTAGAAGAAAATTTCACATGGCAAAATGACATCAACCTTGAGAAGTCACATGTAAAGTACAAAAATGTGCAGTGTTACAGACATACTAGTTTAAGTTGGATTGGTTACCTGTCCCTATAATAGTTTTGGAGATATTGAAGATTTAAATTTTCAAATGGCCCTAATTTAAATAATTTTCAAAATCATCACCCCTCTTCATAAAAAGACATGATTTTATGTCTGGAACTATAATCATGGCAAGTTTGGAGTTTCTAAATGTAATAGTGTCTGACAAAATTGTTGGAAAGAAAGAAAGAAAGAAAGAAAGAAAGAAAGAAAGAAAGAAAGAAAGAAAGAAAGAAAGAAAGAAAGAAAGAAAGAAAGAAAGAAAGAAAGAAAGAGAGAGAGAGAGAGAGAGAGAGAGAGAAAGAGAAAGAAAGAAAGAAAGAAAGAAAGAAAGAAAGAAAGAAAGAAAGAAAGAAAGAAAGAAAGAAAGAAAGAAAGAAAGAAAGAAAGAAAGAAAGAAAGAAAGAGAGAATGAATAATCACACTGAGCTCATTGTGTCAACAAACAAACTGCCAGTTAAAAAAAAAAAAGTCAGTGTAGGATTGACAAGACCTGTAGAACTCTTAGGAAGAAGTTGGGTAAAGTATAGTCAGTTTGTGTCTTTTTCACCTCACAATGACAGAATTAAACATTACGAAAACACCAATAAACCCCTCAGTGCCAGTACCCAATCACTGTAACGATTTAACCATAAAGGCACTTTTATTGTTTCAAACACATCAAATATATGATGTATAGCTTTGATATGCATCCTTATTGTCATATTACAATTTGTGAAGTTAACAGGAAAAATACACAAAAGTGTTTTATGCAATGGACAGAATTATCAGGACAGCCTACTGCTGGCCCCTAATGAACTCAACCCCTTGTATTAACCCTTTCCAGGTTAATATAAGATTGCATCAATAGCTTTGCTTGGTGCAGGTTGGGCACATTGCACCAAACCCATGCCAAGGAAAGCTGTTGACCTGGAACATGCTATCATTGTAGGCATCATCTACAATTCTCAGCCAAAATGTTTCATGCTGATGAGAATTTTATGTGAAAAGATTGACACAGACAACAACTTACATCCAGGTGCTTTTGGGGTGATTTGACTGTGAAAGGGTTATGACTGCGTCAACAGCTTCTCTTGGTGTGGATTGCATGCTTAGCACCCAACTCAAGCTGTTGACTTTACAAACATTACCTTGATAGGTCTCATGTACAATTTTCATTCAAATTGTTTTTCATTTTGGTCCTACTACCCTTTATACTATTTTACCAACATGTATATATTTTCATGTATGTGATGTGTATATATGGACTTTTAGTCTGAAATGAAGCTGTTTATCTTTATCTTATCTTTATCATTGCTGATGAAATATGTCAAAACATTGAAGCAGTCAACATAGGACCACCAGCTGGTATTTGGCCAATTTAAGGGGTAAATGGTTAATTATCGAAGAATGTTCTGTGCTGAACACTCTTTATGCAAGACAATGGTTTCATGCCACATAGAAAGTCTATGATTTGTAAGTCTCAATGGTATACATCGATTACATCCAGCAAATAAATTGTTTCTGATAAACCAAATATGTACAGTCCTCTAATAAATAACCTGTGATCCTTTCAAAAAAATTTTGTTATATTCAGAATTAAATTTCACCTGAAAAGCATACAGCAAAGTACCTTATCTCCTATACATGTAATAACTATAATATAAAATGTATCCAAGTCACTTGACCAGCTTTGGCATCAATAGTACATGTATACGCACTCATGATTTTAGCTGCATTGCATGATTTTAGCTGCACTGCACATTTTAGCTAAACTGTAATTGAAAATGTAACTTTCCTCCTTCGCATTATGGTAACGTTCACTGATGTGTATGAACAACAGGAGTCTGCTGAGACAGCAGCTTACCCACTCATACTTCCCCGGGACTGTTGGAATATTTGATGACTGTGTTCAGTCACTGGTACAAGCTTGATGAATATGCTTAAAAGAGCACAATGAAACTTCAATATGTAGTGACAAAGACACATACATTTTCCTTCTTAGATAAAGACATTGAAGCATTTGTTTTAAGCCGCCTGTAACTAATAGTAACCCAAGGTGCGAATAATTTATATCAATGTAAAGATTCAAGATTCAATTTAACTTGATCCAGATTTATATTGTTTGTTTGAAGCACAAACAACATAACACACATGTAAGTCACCTAAGTTCAAAAATCCTGATTTCTTTCCTGGTTTTGATTGAAATAACAGACTAGTTTCCCCACCAAATCATGAACAAAGTTTATCATCTTAATTAATACACAGCAAAATCGTTGTGCTTGGGTTTAGGTCAGCAATTTAACATAAATAACAATAATAAATCAACAAGCATATTTGCTAAGCATACAAACAAATTGTAAAAATACAAAACAAGAAGACTTTTTTGTAGGAGTGTGTGGGTTTCACAAAGTCAAGGCATACACTACCTGTGAAATGACACTGAAAGACCTTGTGTCACTACAATGCATCCTCTACAGATTGATCTCTACCAGCATATTGTTCACATAACCACAAACAAAACCAATAATTGTTTTCACTTTTCAGTTTAGCATTCCTAGCTGACAATTAGAAGCTCAAACTTAATGAATTTGGTCAATTCCAATAAGCCTTAAGTATCTATGAGAAGGCCACACTTTATTCCTTAAAATTTGTAATGAAACAATAAATATAGTGAAATACATCATTATTATTATTTTGTCATGTGTTTCTGACTGTCCTGAATGACCAATTAATAGTAATCAATGATAAGAGACATAATATGCCACAGTAAACTATGTGCAATCAAAATGATATTAAAATCAATATACATGTACACAGGAAATTTTGTTTGTGATACATCAATGCTACAAACAAATCATACAGAAAAAACTGAGAGTCTCCGCAAAAAGATGTCATGTCTTCTTGACAATGGAATGTTGGTAAACAAAAAGTCAAGTGATCACCGTAACATGTGGTTTGACAGTTGGTCTTCCTAAAATTAAAAGACCAGTAGTTTTACATCACACCAACGATGTAACAATAGGTTACAGTGGCATATATAAATCAAGGTAAAAATCAAATATCAACCTTGGTAGTCCCTGAAGAGCTTAGATTGAAGTAAACTGATTAGATTTAAAGCCAGTCTTATTAGGCAGACAAGTTTCACAGATAGACACATCTCACTAGTAAACTGATTAGATTTAAAGCCAGTCTTATAAGGAAGACAAGTTCAACAGATAGACACAACTCACTCTGTAGGACTTTGCCTTCACATAGCTAACAAATTGGTCAAATATTTATTTACCTCTGCTCTTCTCATTCAAAAGTATTGAGCTGATATTCTGCAAATGAAGATTCTAAACTGGTGTGTTTTAAATCTAAAATATAATCAAACAGACAATAAATTTGACATTTTCATGCATTCTATCATGCCTGTTTTTCCACAGCTCTGTATGAACAGTTAAAAATTACCTACCAAAGTTACAAATATTCTCTCTCATGTAAATGTTAAAAAGTGCATGAGAATTTTTGTTTTTAAATCTAACTTTCCATGTTTTCAATACATCTAGGCTGTCTCAATGTCCTGTACTCTGTTGTCTTTTCAGTATGTGTATCTGATGCAAGTTTCTTTATTTTCCTCATGCCTATGAATATGCTGCAAAGTTGTTAATGTATTGTTGTTATCGAGATCAAAGGCATCAAATTCCTCGAGTGGAAACAAAAATATGTGTAGATTTTTCTGTGAAATGGAGCATTTTTAGAACACTGTCACTCTAAGTACAACACAGGGAATCTATGACATGGTTAACTTTGTTATTTTTCCACTCCACAAAAATACAATAATTTACAAAATAAGCACAATACACATGTCAAAATATTAACAAAAGTAATGACTTTTTCACCACATATTATGGGAAGTTAACTCTCCCTCAGATCCGGGCTGTTCTGTTGACCTTGTCATAAATGTCAGGGAAGGCCTTCTTGCAATTCAACCTATCACGCATCTTGTCATAGAGGCTGTGGTCATACATCTTACGGAACTCTTCTCTGGTGAGGTAGGAATCAGCATACAACATCTGAAAGCTGCACATATTTTCTTTTCAATATTTATAAACATAATTATAGCCCGTAAGGATTATACATACATACAGATGTAAATAGGTATGTATGTACATAGGTACAAGCATACATACATGCATACACGCACATATATATATGTACATACATACATACATACATACATACATACATAATGAACTAGAAAAGATTTTTTTCAGAGCAAATCTGTGTGCCTTCAAAAGTTGTAAATATGGCCAGATGAATATTTCAAAGGTGCAAATGACCTTGACCTTTGACATCTAGCGGTTACATGTAAATTAAAAAAAAAAAAAATATGCAGTGTTGTAATACCTATAATTTGAGCCCATGACTGAAATTGGATGAAAATTGACACAGTTATGGCTGGATGAAAATTTTAAATGACCTTTGACCTTTAACCTTTAGAAGTCACACATATATTACAAAAATGTGGGGTGTTACAAACATATAAATTGAAGTTGGATTGGTTACCTGTACCCATCATAGTTTTGGAGATACTCATGATTTAATTTTTCGAATGGCCCAAATCCCTAATTTGCATAATTTTCAAAATCATCACCCCTCTTCATAAAAAGACATGAATTTATGTCTGAAGCTATAATCATGGCAAGTTTGGAGTTTCCAAATGTAATAGTGTCCAACAAAATTGCCAGACAAAATTGCTGGTAAAGAAAGAAAGAAAAAGGAAAAAAAAGAAAGAAGGAAAGAAAGAGAGAGAGAGGGAGAGGGAGGCAGGGAGGAAGGAAGGAAGGAAGGAGGGAGAGAAAGAAAAAGAAAGAAAGAGAATGTCTGTGTTGGCACACAAAGATAATTAGCCACAGATTTGGGTATAAAAGAGGCCCAGATTTGCAATTGTTTTTGTTCAATGCTTTCCAGATAAAACTAGAACAGGCTGAGTTTCCAACAGAAAATCGAATGTATCCCCGTCCACCCTTACTATTGTCACCCTTTTTTTATAAATAGGCATACCGATTCCAATGATCTACAGATATGGTGAAGGTACACTCTTTATTGACATTTCAAAATGTTGATTTCTGATGAAATACCCACGTGACCTTGAAAAATAGGTCAAGGTCATACATTTGCAGTTACAAGCAAGGTCTTACAAAAGTCTTACATGGAAACATAATCACACAAAATGTCAACCTCTTTAAGACAAATCTTTCTCGAGTGCATCTGCAATGATTTTTACAAAGTGGCCATGTGACCTTGAAAAATGATCAAGGTCACCCATCTACAATCCCAACGTAGTTGGTATTATGGTACATAAACATGCAAAATTCCAACCTCCTACGTCAAATACTTGCACAGTTGTTGCATGCGTGCCAATTTTGGATGACATGCCCACGTGACCTTGAAAAATATGTCAAAGTCACCCATATGCAATTCCAAGCAAGATCATATATAGGAACATCTTCACATAAAATTTCAACTTCCCAAGTCAAATCTTTCTTAAGTTATCACGTCCACATTGATTTTAGACGAAATGCCCACGTGACCTTGAAAAATAGGTCAAGGTCATACATCTGCAGTTACAAGCAAGGTCTTACAAAAGTCTTACATTGAAACATAATCACACAAAATGTCACCCTCTTTAAGTCAAATCTTTCTCGGGTGCATCTGCAATGATTTTTAAAAAGTGGCCGTGAAAATAGGTCAGGGTCACCCATCTGCAATAACAACCTAGTTCATAATATTGTACATAATCATGCAAAATTTCAACCTCTTAAGTCAAATCCTTGCAGAGTTATTGCGTCCGCGTCAATTTTACATGACCTGAACATGTGACCTTAAAAATAGGTCAAGGTCACCCATCTGCAATCCTAAGCAAGGTTTTATATAGGAACATCTTCACAAAAAATTTCAACTTCCCAAGTCAAATCTATCTCGAGTTATCGCGTCTGCAGCGCACACAACAATGTGTTGAAGAAGAAGAAGAGGAAGAAGAAGAGGAAGAGGAAGAAGAGGAAGAGGAAGAGGAAGAGGAAGAGGAAGAAGAAGAAGAAGAAGAAGAAGAAGAAGAGAAGAAGAAGAAGAAGAAGAAGAAGAAGAAGAAGAAGAAGAAGAAGAAGAGGACGCAAAAACAATATGTCGCCCCGTTTCACGGGGAGACATAATTAATTCTCTCAGCACTCTCACTGTTTGCACACATTCCTATCCATAAACATCCCTTTCTTTCCTCCTTTTCTTCTTTGGTTCTCTGCTGCCTGCACACATGTACAGTATTTCCACAGAATGTAAACATTGTTGTATATTTTCATTAACATAGAATCAGATATTCCTACACATATACCCCCCTCACCGCATCACTATGACCCACATACTTGACATAGAGACCTACTTTTTGTGCATGACACACCCTTAAGTTCAGATATACATGTCGAAAGTTTTATAATTATAAGTCAAAGGAACCTCTGAGTTACAGCCCAGACACGAAGTGTTACTGATGCCTGCACACATGCATGCATGCACAAAGTGTTTACCATATGTAGGCAGGGGGTATGATTAGAGGCCAAAAAGAATTTCATATGGATACTTCACTTTTGACCCAGATACTTAATTTTGTTATCTACTTTTCTTGCATGCTACACCCTTGGGTCAAGTTATAAATGTATATGTTTTGTGAAACTGAGTTACATATCATAAAAATAAGAGGAAAAAACACTTGTATTGCAGTTTTACATGATTGTATCACTGTGACCCAGATACTTGACCTAGTAACCTAGTTTTATTGCATGACACACAGAGAGGTCAAGAAATATTTCATTTTCATAAAACTAAGTTAAAGCTGAAAGGAATTGTATTTTTTTTTTTTTTTGAAGAACCTACGAAAGCTAAGCAAGACTTCTTTCAAGCTGACACAGATAAGTTTTTTCGTGCACACGGGTCGCAGAGGGGC